>SWBF01000043.1:0-216577 GCA_023848595.1 Aureobasidium sp. EXF-10727
CGGAATCGAACCGCCGTCGGGTCGGCGTTGCTGGACTTTAACCTCCACAACGACACATGCTACCACTACACCACATCACCTTAGCTTGTAAGGATTGAACCTGGTTGGCCAGATTCAGGATCTTGAGATGAATCTGCTTGGCAGTCAATATATAGTTGTTTCGTGAGACCAGCATCACCCACACGGAAAATTGTCAGAGCAGCAATCACCCTTGGACGCTTGATTAGAAAGGCGCAAAAGTGATTTGATCAGGTGAGTTGATGAAGAAAAAAATTGAGTGTGCAATTGAAACATGAATTACAGTATTTGAAATCCACTAAACAGTATTACGACGCTGCCACTCCTGCGAATTCTGTATTCGCATTGCGTCCTCTAAAGGGTATCTCTCCTCTGAATGATCATAAACAACATATAGTCCAACTCTTGTGTCTCTCTCTCCAGTCTTGTCTTCAAGTCTATCATTCAAGCGGTAACAGGCTCGACTTTGTCAGTCCAGCTGGCCTTCTCAATGATTGGTGGGGGCTTGGGAGTATTCTTCTGGAACAGGAGGTGGCGCTTGACGAACCAAGGCAACCAGGTGCCGGTCTCGTACCTGAGGAAGTCTCTGGTGGGCACCGAGAAGACTTGATCGATTTCCTCCAGGGTGAGTTGCTTGGTCTCACGGACAAAGCAGAAGATCATGCCCCAGGCAATCAGGTTGAGGCCGGCGTAGAAGCCAAAGGCACCGGTCTGGGTCATGACGGATGACATACGGGGGAATGTCAAACTGAGAATTCCAGCTGAAACGGGTGTTAGTAATGGCATCTACTGTCACCCGACAACCTCATGACTTACCAAAAGTGTTGTTGATGCAGACAGCCCAAGCCATTCCTTGCTCGCGCTGAATGGTGGGGAAGACCTCAGCTGAATACTGGAATGCCACAGGGCCTTCTCCCAAAGAGTACATGATGGTGAAGAGGTAGACGAACAAGATGACGGGTCCAACTCTGGCAGATTTTCCAGCACTTTCGGGCTGCAACAGCGACAGGCCTGCCGCTAGCAAGAAGATGCACATAAGAGGGAATGTGATCAAACACAGCTTTCTGCGACCTTGGGTATCGATCATGAAGAGCGTGGGAATTGTGAAAACAACTTGAATGGCTCCGTAGCCGAGAGATGCGTACAAAGCCTGGTCGGATGTGTAGTTGGCGTTGGTGAAGATGGTGGAGCTGTAGAACGAGATGACTGCAAGGTGTCAGATCCGCGAACAATAAATGACAAAAATATTGACTTACTGTTAATACCGCACATCTGCTGGGCAATCATAACAGTCGAGGCACCATAGTTGGCTCTGCGAATGCGAGGTACGGTGAAGCAATCTCTGAGACGAGTGAAGTAGGTCGAACCTTGGGCAACCTTGAGTTCCTCCTCGTAGATGACGTAGGAATAGTAGTAGTCTCTGGCGCCGATAATGGGGTGTGCACGCAACTTGGCCATGGACTGGAAGCCCTGGGCTATTTTGCCGTGCTTCATGAGCCAGCGAGGACTCTCGGGACAGAGGTAGATGCCACACATAAGGATGAAGGATGGGATAAAGGCAGATCCCAGTTGGAGACGCCATGCGATGCGAGGGACGTCCTTTACAATAACGTTTGCGCAGAATCCAAGGAAGATACCTAACAATGATCAGCTCACAGTGTTCAAGGTATCTCATAGATCCATAATCTTTCTTACCAATGACGACCCAAAGCTGCCAGAACATGACAAGAGCACCACGAATGCGAGCAGGTGCCATCTCAGCAGAGTAGATTGGGACGGTAGCGTTCTTTGCACCAATGCCGATACCCATGATGAAACGGGCGGCGAAGAGACCTTGCCATGACTTTGCGAAACCGGAACCAATGGGAGTGGCGGTAAGACAAGCAGCAGTGAGGAAGATTTCACCTCTACGACCGAGGTATTTGTTCAGAGGGTCGACGATGAAGGCGCCACTATAACTTGTCAGTCATGCGATAGAAAGGCGGGTCCCGACACACTTACATGAGACCAGCAGTCAAGAAAATGATAGAGTTGATGAGACCGACGATCCATTCGCCTCTTGCGGTTCCGACAAGGCCAAATTCTTCAGGGAAAGACAGGTTGGCTCCGTTTGAACCAGTTTGATCCCAACCCTGTGTGGCAGCACCGATGGCACAAAGACCGATCGAGAACCAGAGCATCTTAGGTCCATGCCATTTGTGGTCTCTTTCGTAGATGAGTGCTGCACGCTCTTCCTCTGTGAGATCAGGGATAGCCTCGAAGTTCTGAGGATCGCGCGCGACAAGAGCGGCTCTACCGAAGAGAGCTGCATGGTCGGCCATGCCGTTCGATTCAGCGAATGTCCTGGCATCGTGGACGGTAGTCTCCTTGTTGCCGCGCTATTGTTACGATCAGCTTCGGTTCTGAAAATTTGCAAGATTAAGGAATGCATGGCAGCGTACTCTCAGAGGGTTGTCAACAATGTTGAGGGCGACAGAAGCCTGGCGAGCAGGAGCTTCGTCATGAATGGTCTGCTCTTTGTGGGAAGCATAGTCGTCCTTGCGCGAAGCGTAGTCGACATCGCCGAATGTTGTCTTTTCAGTCATCTTTGCTGCCTCTCCTCAGTAGGGAAAATGATGGACAGGCGGGGATTACTGGGGAAGTGTCTGGAGAAAGAGTGGACCGTGGAGAGAGGTGGGGGAGGAGGAACCAATAAATATCAGAAAATCCTCGAGCGTTGAAGGATTCGCCTAATCACCTCAAAGACAGCGATGATCCTTTTACCGCTTCTAGGGGTTACTAGCAAGGGTATCCACAATCTCATGGAGGAGTCACGAGGTCTGGTACAATGTGGATCTGAGCCGCCTACCAATCTGTGGTTGCATTCTGCAAGTCGAGGTGGATTCTGCCTTGGCGACTAGGGGCCAAGGGTGACTGCCACCAGGGTTTAAGCACACTCAGGAACCATTGCCCAGCAGAGCTTTGAAGTGACAAGCTCCCCAGAGTGGGGTTCGTCAAGAAGACGGCATGCTGCTTAACCTGAGGCAGCTCCTCCAGTGCCAGAAACCATCTTGATTTGTCTCTAAAGACGCATCTTCCATGCGCATGTTAAAAATTCTTCAACAACCAAAAGATACATGAATACCGATTCCGCCAGACAACGCATACTAAGCTAGCATTCCGGACGGCGTGCGGAGAATGTAAGGGATGATGCCGTGGCGCTATCGGCGGAAGAGAATGTGGATGCAGGTGGACGCCAAGTTCAAGCCTCTCTTTTCGGGTTGCGCGTGCGGCAATATCGGCCGGTATAACTCGATAGCTGTTACAGCGGCTCGGCCAGGATGGGTACACCGACGGGCTCATTTCCTCGGATTTTTGGTCGACGGGTTGATGAAGCTGTACCGCGGTCCGTATTTCCATCAGTGAACCCGTTTCAGGCTCCGAAATAGGGATGCTCGATGTTAGTTACCTTAAGGTAAGTTACCTGTTCCTTACATGTTATATTGACGTAACTAACGTTAGTATGGTTAGTATCCACTACGGTACGAGCCTTCCGCGTGCTTAGCAATATCTAATAAGGATTTATATGGTAGTACACTATAAATTTAACTAGAGGCTTTATAGTAAATAGGAAATTTATATCTAAGGCTATCTTTACTTAATATACTTAATATAATTATGCTAAGTTATACTAATTATATTATTAGTTTAGTAGTATAGTAGTAGCACGCTCTACGCTTATTATAAAGGCCTTACTATAACGCTACCGCTATAGTAAGGCCTTTATATTAGAAAGACTACGGTTTAAATCCGTACTAAACTATCTTTTTACTCTTACTAATTTATTATAGATTATACTTATTTTACTAAGTTATGCTAATTATATTATCGGTTTAGTAGTATAGTAGTAGCACGCTCTACGCTTATTATAAACGCCTTACTATAGCGCTACCGTTATAGTAAGGCATTTATATTAGGGAGACTACGGTTTAACTCTATACTAAACTATCTTTTTGCTCTTTTTATAGTAGTACGCTATAGTAGCTACGGTTCGACTCCCTACTAAACTATCTTTTTGCTCTAGCTATCTTAGCTTAATATTCTTAACGTTATTATCTAAATTAATGTTACGCTACGTATATAATAGGCCTCTATATAACTATAGCTCTAGCTTATAACTCTAGCTCTAGCTCTACTTAAATTAGTACTAACTAGCGTAGCTATATAGCTAAGGGAGCTCTTATAGAGGTATTTAGTACGCTAGCTTACCTTAAGTAGATAGCTACGAGAGATTAATGCTCTAAGTACTCTAAGAGAGGGCTAGTAGTAGTAGCTAAGGTAGCGTAGAGGGTAATAGTAGCGTTAAGAAGGATAATATAGCGCTTAAAGGCCTCTACGAAGCGTAAATAAACGGTATAACGTCGTTATCGTCGTTATCGTTAAGGCCCTTAGCGAACTTAAGGGGCGTAACTTAAGCCATTTAATGCTTAATAGCTTCCTTAGTAGTTATGCTCTATAGAGTAAGCGCTTAAGTTAATGGCTTAGTAAGTACCTTAAGCAATTTAAGGCGTAGCTTCTTATAAGCTTAGCCCTCTACCTAAGCTAATTTGCGCCTCTACTTAAGCCTTATACGCTTCTAAGCCTCTAGCTATAGCTAAGCTTTAAGAGCTTAACAATTTATGTAGATATATAGTAAGAGGTTAGTCTTATATATCGATAAGCGCGTATGGAAGGAGTTCTATATAAAATTAAAGCTAGAAAACGACCTCTTAAAGGGTACTAAGTTCGCTAGCGTACTAAATAGCCGTAGCGCTAGCTTAGTAAGTAAAGAAGCGCTATACTAGTAAGCATAGTTCTAGAAGCTCTCTAAGTTATTAGCTCTTAACTAGAGGAAGCTACTACTAAAGCGGCCCTTCCGGCCTCTAAACTCGCTAAGAAGCGTAAAAAATTTGTCTTAATACTACGTTAGTACTAAGGCCTTAAACTACTACTTTACTAGCTTCTATTCGCCCTCTAAGAGCGCTTACTATACCTCTAGGTCCTCTAAATTTAAGTAGTAAGTAGCGTAGTATATGCTAGTCGTCTAAATTTAGAAGCGCTAAGTAAGCCTTTATAGTACTTAGTCTAAGAAAGAAACCTTAAGCTTAGCTATGTTGCTTCTAAGGTCCTTCTAGTAAGGTACTACTATTATAACTATTAAACGGTCGCTCTTAGAGGCTATCTAAGCGTTATAAATTAGTAATAATAGCAAGTAGAGGTACTTAAGGTATAGCTAGTAGTCTTACTTATTAATTAAATTAAGTATCTTACGGCTAGTATTAGAGCTTAAGAAGGCCTTATAACGACTAACTAACTATAAGAGCTCTTTATTCTTAATTAGCGCGTTAATAATGCTAAATTAAGTACCCTAGTAAGTAACTACTATAAGCGTAAGAGCTTAAAGCTTCTTACTATTAGTAGCTACGCGCTCTACTAATAGAGCATAGAGCTTTATTAAGTTACGTAGAAAAGTAGACATTAAATTAGCCTCTTCGAGCGTAAGCTTATAGTAAGCGACGGCGTAAGAGCTCCTTAAGCTATAGTAAAGGTCCTTAATTAGTAGCTAGAGGCTATACGAGTTATAGAGTACTATAAATACGTGCTTAGTCTCTAGATGCTAGCAAATAAGCTTATAGAGCTTTTTCTACGTGTTATAAGTATTAGTATAAAGGCTATTCTAGCGCTAGAGGTTATTATACGTAGTGCTTTAAATTTAAGCTAACATACCGTCGAATAGCTACTTTACGCTATACTTAGTAGAGCTAGTAGCAATAGTAGTTATATAGAAGGACTAACCGTTAGTAGTATTAAGTAAGAGGTTAGTTATTTAGTCCTTATTAAGGGCCTCTAATTTATCGCTAATAAAATTAAGCGTATAGTTACTATGCCCTTAAGTATTAATAACGCGCTTAACTTCCTTCTTTACCTCTATATATACCTTCTTAAGTAAGCTACTAGAGAGGCAAGAGCGTAAAGAAACCTTAAATCTAAGGCCTTTAAAGAATTCCTTCTAATAGTCGTTATTAAAAAAGCTTAGAGGCATGCCGGAGCAATAGAGCGCCTTTATAAACTTATGCTCTATAGCCTCTTAATTAAATAATAAGGCGCTAGCGCGTTAATATGTATAATTCTCCTCTTTCTCTATACTAGCTAACTTATAGTATAGGCGGATAAACTCCTCTAGTATAGCGCGGCGTAGCTTAGCTATTACCTTATAGTTACTTAATATAAGTACCTTAGCGGTATAAGCGCGGAAGCGTAAATAAGAGCTTAAATGGACCCTCTTACGCTACGCGGATTAACTAAGTATAGTATAGTCGATATACTACTTATAGTAGTAGTAAGGCCTTACTTTGTTGTTAGTTAAAGCGTTAAATTAGCGGCCGGCGAACGACCTCTAAGGTAGTATAGTCGCTATAGTAGCGTATAGCTAGTATAGAGAGGTTAGAATTAAGTTAATTTGCTACTACGGAGAGGTAACTAACATAAAAAAGAGGTAAGTTACGGTAACTAACGTTAGTACGTAGCTAACATGTAACTAACGTCAGTATGAACATCCCTACTCCGAAAAGCGAAAGGTCTCCGAGGCGTGTCGTGATGTTTGGTTCGGCGTGGCCGCTCCAAAACTCTCGTGGTGTGCCGATCCTAAACACGCCGCCAACGCCCCCCATGGGTCAGTGAGGGGGTTAAGGTTCGATAGGCACAATGCCCATCAAGCTGACCGTGTTGACCTTGGAAGGCAACTCGCTAGTGCCGAAGGCAACAAGATGTACCAGCCTTTTGTGCCAAAGCTCAAGCGGAGAAAGTGGCATGTGAATACGGGGCAACGACCTCGACTCGGAATCCTACTTGATGGACAGCAGCGATCTGACGCTACTCGAGTACATCGTTGGAGGATCATGGTGCTGTGTGGTCTAATGCATATCTTGGCCAGTACATCATTTACGATATTGGGCGAATGCGATTCAGTGTTTAAGGGGGGAAAGTCTCTGGCTTGTCATCATGTGTGGTCGCGTGTTCGAGGCTCGGTGCGCTGATCTATACTTGGTGACTATTTTCCTTCAATGATTCCTTTTTACTCATGAGAATGATTGCTTCTGAGTCTGGAACATCTTCTCTGATCCGCGGATCAAGTCTTGAGGAGCTCCAGCGATCGTGTCGTGCATTGTATGCCGCCGATGGTTGGATCAGGGTCATACACATAGCGACAAATACGAGCAATACGAGCCCCCAGCCTTATTCTCACGTAAGTAACAGTATGCATTGACCATGGTTCGTGA
Source organism: Aureobasidium sp. EXF-10727 (assembly GCA_023848595.1). Taxonomy (NCBI): domain Eukaryota; kingdom Fungi; phylum Ascomycota; class Dothideomycetes; order Dothideales; family Saccotheciaceae; genus Aureobasidium; species Aureobasidium sp. EXF-10727. The sequence continues at coordinate 7,317 of SWBF01000043.1, forward strand.
GATGTTTAAGCCTCGATGGGATTGGCAAGTAGAGCCTACCGGCAAGAGACGAGCAGAGACAGGCAAGAGTAAGCGTGTCTCAAGGAAACCCTTAGCATGGGCTGCGTAGCCCTTACCTTGATGACGAACAAAAGTGACAGGAAGCGACACACGACAATCATGCTATGGCGTAGAATGTATACGAGCGGCGACAAAGGTGAAGGCGGAAATTGATGGGAAAGTTCGAACATGCGTGTTTCATTACTTTGTGGTCATGCTATTATATCGTAGCTGATTTTGGCTCTTTCTGGCCTCTCCTCAGGCTTAATTTACACAAGTTACTAGCTTACTGGCTGCTTGAGCGCCCTGTGAGATTGTCAGTATGAATACAAATGGCTACGACAATCCAATTGACTTACACTGCTGGAGCTCTGACTCGTCCAAGTATCTGAGCTTGTTGACCTGAGCGGCCTCGCCAGTGGCAACGCCCTTGGCGAACTCGACAAAGTTGCCGAGGGCACCGGTAGCTGATCTGGTGATGGCATACTGGGCAGTCTTGGCCTTGACCTTGATGAGGATGATTCTGGGGTCCTCAGGGCCACCGTCGTGCTTGCCGTCACCGAGGTCACCCAACCAGGCCTTGAGGCCAGGAGAGTAGTACTTGCGGACCTTCTCGCGGTCGCTCTCGATAGAGGCGACACCGGAGATAGAGGCCCACTCGCCAGAGGGCTGGAGGAAAGCCAGGTTGATGTCGTTGTCTGACTCGAGGTCGTCGGTCTTGCCCGACTCACTGTTGGCGTGGAAGATGAGGTCGACACCGTTGCCCTCCTTGGCGGCGAGGGCCATGCAGCGCGAGACGAGAAGGCCACTGCTGGCAATGCGAGTGGTCATCATGCAGTACTTCGACTTGTCGACGAAGTTGATGAGATCGCCAACCTTCTCATTGAGCTCAGGCTGCTCCTTGTTCTTGGCAGTGTAGGGGTCGGCGGTCTTGTTGCCGGTGTCTGCGTTGCTGAAAGACATGTTTGCGCTTGTGGTTGAGAAGGGTTGGTAGTGGGTTTGGAGTGTTCTGCTAGGACGAACAGAGGTGAGCAGAGGTGCTCTTCGGGCAACGCGGGGTAGCTGGCGGCGGAGAGGGGCGATCAAGGACATGGTATTGGAGACGTTGTTGCGTCAAGGGCGAGGTGAGATTGAATTGAGAGGGTGACTTACCAGAGAAGTAACAGATGAGAGATGAAAAAGAAAGAAGAGAAAGAGACAGCTGTGAAGGTAGAAAACAATGATGCGCTCCTTCCTGCCCGCTCTCCACATGACATCACTGAAATCCACATCGTGCATCGGCATGGTGAGCTGAGCTTTCGGCACCCATCGGTTCCATCAACAGTCGTCTGCTGCGCTTGTCGTCGGCTTCCAAGAGCCTCATTTTGTTCATTATTGTATTCGTGATATCGACCTACCTACACAAGGTTGGACCTGGATCCAAGGTCTTTTTCTAGTCTAACTTGGTGGCAACGAGCTTGAGGATCTCCTCGATACCCAGCTTGGCATTCTCGGGAGCCTTTGCTACGCTCTGCCAGACCTCTCCGTGCTTGGGCTCGGTGAGCACGCACTTGTTGATGGTCTCCTCCTGCTTCTCTTCCGTACCGTGCTGTCGTAAAAACTTCAAGTACCATGCCCACGAGTCACCGATATCTGGATCTAGGACAATTGCCTTCTCGAACCACGTCACTGCCTTGTCTAGTCTGCGCTCGCCCCAGAAGACACGTGCAGCTGTGACATACAAGATAGGATCGCTATCGTTCTTCTTGATAGCCTCCAGTGTTCGTGGCTTGCGCTGAGTGCGAGCCTCGAGATGCCAGATCCTCTCACTCCACAGCAATCCACTAGTGGGACATTCTTGCAGTGCCTGCGCCATCTTCTGGTTGGCTGCAGCATTGTTACCAGCACGTCTCTCGAGTCGCACCGACTCGGTCCAGAGTTCAGGGCTCTTCGGCACTGCAAGACGTGCTCGGTCAAGAATACTGCGTGCTTTGACAATGATACCTGCCTTTTCGTCCGTACGTGCCGCAAGCAGCCATAGTGGCACGCTCTGTGGGCACGCTCGGGTCCCTGTGTTGAAGGCCTCACGTGCTTGCGCCAGCATACCTTTATTGTCATAGATTTGCCCCTTTTGCATCCAGAGCTTGGCGGCTTTAGGATAGAGCTGGAGACCTTGGTTAACGAGGTCGAGAGCGGCTTCTCTGTCGCCTTGCTGCCTCTCGAAAGCAACGCTTTTAATCCAGACTCTGTCAGTACCTGCCTCTTGACGTGCCGTTTTGAGGAGCTCGCGCGCTTGACCGACTTCTCCATTGTCGGCTTCGAGCTTGACGGCTGCCAGCCAGATATCTTCGTTTCCAGGTTGTTGTTGGAAGGCTTTGCCCAAGACTCTACGAGCCTCGTCAATGTCTCCCGCGTTCCACCTCTCCCTGGCGAGCTGCATCCACAGCACCTCGTTGGTAGGTACAGCTTCTACAGCCTTCTCCAACAAAGAAACAAGCGAGTCTTTTGTGCCGTGGTTACGTTCCATATCTCCTGCTGCCAACCAGATAGTGCTGCCGTTAGGGAATACACGGATCGCATAGGCGTAGATGGAGCGGGCTGTTTGGTAACGACCTCTGACCATAGACGATTTTGCATCGTCCATCCAGATTTTCTTACGGTCATCATCCTCGTCCAGGCCCCATCCCAGAGTGTGTTCGACAATAGCTTTGCAGGTGAGGTTTGCGCCTTCTTCCTCACAGTTCTCGGCCACTTCGATCCATCGCTCGCGCTCTAGCATGGCTGACTCGCGTGCCAAAGACTTCACAGCGCGATCCATGATCTTCCCAACCATCTGTTCGGCGCCAATCTGCTCTTGTAGTCGAGCAGCTGCCACCCAAATCTCCCAAGAGGTTGGGATCGCCTTTCTTGCTTTGTTCAGAACGACCTGTGCATTTTCGGGAGTCTCGAGTCGAGCGAGAGCTAGCCACAAGTCTACTGACAGCGGAATCAACTCAGTAGCTTTGGCGAGCAAAAGTCGGGCATCAGCTGGATCTTCCTCAAGGTTGACAGCCTCTTTCCAGATTGCGACGGACTGAGGGACATGATCCAGAGCTTGCCTGAGGACTCGTTTTTTGTTTGACATGATGGTTTCCAGTTTCATTGCTTCCACCCAGAGGCGGACCGAACGGTCGTTGTATTTCAGAGCTTCCTTGGCGATGATTTTGGCGTTATGGTTCTCATTCAGGCGCATGGATTCTAGCCAGACGTCCTCGGACTTTGGACAGAATTCTGCCGCCTGGGCTAGCAAATTTCGTGCAGCAACAATCTTTCCAGCAAATTCTTCCAGACGAGCTGCAGCAATCCATCCCGGGCCGTGCTTTTTGTTGGTGTTGATGACAGACCTGAGCAGCTCACGTGCTCTTGCAACATCGGCGACGGGGATCTCGCTAGCCTTGACTTCAGACTTGGTCAAAGAGGTCAGGTAGCCTCTAGGGTCGATGCTCGTGGCAGTTCCAGAAGCGGCGTCGCCTTGAGCAGCCTGATCCAAACGAACTTGCAACACCTTGTCCCTTGCAGCTCCGATATGCGCGAAGTTGGTCATGGCACCTTCCAGGTTGTCTGCGGCAGCACTCGTTTGAGCTCCCTCATCATTGACAGTCGTGTCGAACTGTGTTGAATCTCTTGCACCGGCCAAAACACTGTCTGGGACGGCGTAAAACCTCTCGCGCAAGTTGGCCTTTGCCCTGCGGTTCTTGCCCGTCAAATCTCCAACTTCGGGGATATTTTGCCAGTCTTCATCGGTGAGGCCTCCGAGCTCTCTCTTCAGATCGGCAAACTGCTGTTGGATTTTGGGGTTGTTGCGCTCGTATTCTTCTCTTTCTTTCCGTTCGCGTTCTTCGCGTCTGGCTCTCCGTCTCTTGTCCATCTTTGCGTCCACCTCGGCGTAGATCTTGTCGGCCTCGTCATCCTCGCGATCGTAGTTTCCGCTGGCAAATAGGCCAGTCTCGTTCTCGGGGTCCTGGAAGCGTTCGTCGTCGTCATCGTCGTCGTCCTTCTTTCCAGGAACTCCGTAAGCTGTCGGCGGCGCATTTCCGAGCTGAGCGGCACGTTTGGCAAGGGCCTCCTTGATCTGCTCCTCACTAGGGCCTTCGCGCGCAGGGCCTTGGGGACAAGTCAGAGTCGTGAACGGAGCGTGTCTAAATTGTGAGTACATACCAAGATCTGAGCGGGTTGTGAATCCTGTCGCACCTCTACCCAAGCCGGCCACATAGTTCTCGGGCGCCGGTTGGCTCAGAAAGTCCTTGCGACCGGACATGTTCAAGTGATTGTTGGTGGATGATCAGGGTCGCGCGCAAGAAAGAAAGTTGGCGGCAGGCAATCGCAACGGACTTTATAGACGCTCGGACCACTCGAGGTAGACGTAGAGCTTGAGCACGTCTTTCATCAGCGACTGTCACTCTCCCATACACTACGTTGCAATTCATTTTATCTTCTCTTGTAACTGAAAGGAATTGTATTAGAACATGCTGCCACAGGATCTGGGTACACAGGGTGACAACCGTGGTGATCAAGGTGCATCTCGGGCCGACTCAGGCATAACAGAAGCATGGAGCTTCGGCCGAGAGAGCTTGCTTTAGTGACAGGCACCTAATCATACTTCTCAAAGCCAGATGGTGGGACCTTGGACTGGTTTGTTGCATCGAAGAGTCCCACGACCTGACTCGCACAAGCAAGGTCCGTAGTGTAGAGTGGCCGAGACAAGTGGACGCCCAGCTCTCAACGGTGGCCAGCTCGAATAGGGTTCTAGGTACATGAGCGACGGGTCGAGAAGGCCGACCTCGCGTTCCATTTCACATCTCCAACTCTGCCAGAATCATCATTGTCGCTGACCTCGAATTGAGCTCGTGTTCGCCGCTGGACATGTTGCCGCTTGTCCCGTCGTACACCACACTGGAATAATCTGATCATTGTCTCTTTTGTTGTCGCCTCTGTTCATCATGGCGCATCATGATCCGCGCGACTCGCGCGACATCCCCGGACTGCCCTTTCAAGGTGATCAGGCATTCATGCTGCCTCCCATCCGACGCGCCAGAGTACCCGAGCGGGAGAAGCGGACCTATAGGGCCTGCTTGCATTGCCGACAACGAAAAAGTCGCTGCGACCTGTAGGTGCTACCAATTTTCCTTCTCGTTATCAATCGCCATCGTGTTGGTCTATCAGGAGGGTCGTCAAGGTTCAAGCCACCAATCTTCTTCAATCATGATCCTCGCTGGCAAGAAGCCTGGTCAGAATTCGATCCTGACACAACTTTTAGATATGGCAGTGGCGAACCAGGTAAACCACCTTGTGAGCGATGTATACGAGAAAATCATGAATGCATTCTCGGTCCATCTCATCGTGGCGGCCGAAGAATCAAACGCAGCGCTACAGAGTCTGAGCAACCGGAGAATGGTGTCTCTCGCAATGCTTCTTCGAGCGAGGACATCGGTCAGTCTTCTGTCCCTCCTGCGCAACACGTGCAGCAAGAAAGTACTCGCGAAGAAAGGGACGAAAATTACCACAGAAGGCTGCCATCCTGGCCACAATATACGCCAGGCTCGAGGAGTACACCGGCATCTGCCCCAGAGGCACCGACCTCTCATCCTAACACCAAGATGACTGTCGACGAAAGCATCGTCTCGACCAATCTGCAAAACCCATCCGACGCCCTTGAGTTCCTAGCTAATGTGGCTGGTCGCAACGAAGGAGCAGCACAAACACCTTCCGCACATGGTTCCATGTACGCAAGGTCCCCACATCAGAGTGGTGCAGAACAGCACGTACAAGACAGGACACCTTCGTCCAACCATCCTTCGCCGTCAGTCATGCAAATACAGTTTCCACCGTACCAGAAAGGCCATGTTTCTCTAGGTATGATGCATGCACTGATAGAAAGGTAAGTTTTTGCCCATAAAGCTGTGTTCGATCTGGCACTGATAAGACTCGCTAGATACAAAATGAAGTACCATCAGTTCTACTCGGTCGTGCCGCCTATCATGTTCGAGGCCGATAATCTTGCAGCAAACTCTGTACATGAGCCATATCTTTTGGCTGCTGTATGCACCATTGCCTCAAAGGACGAGCCATCATGGTGGGATACTCATGAAGCTTGTTCGACTCATATGCAACAGCTCATTGCCGAACTCATGTATGGTGGCATCGCCACTCTTGGTGCCGTGGAGGCGCTGTTAGTGCTGGCCGAGTGGGTCCCGAGGCCGCCCCAGTCAATGACTGCAGTTGGCCGAGGAGAAGAAGAGCAGACCGCGTGGATGCTTTCAGGTATGGCCATTCGAATGGGTTATCTTCTAGGCATCGATCGCACAGGTTTTGTGAACGAGTCTGACCCTGCCGCACCGGACTACATCCGGAAACGTCTCGCTTGGGTTGGATGTTACATGAGCGATCGCCATATTTCTGTTCGTGTCGGAAAAGCGTTCTGGAGTAGAGGCCCGGCCATGATCAAATTCTCCTCTCGAGACTTCCAGGACATAAAATACCCAGGCAACCCTATGGACAACTTTGCGGCCCTCTGTGAAGCACACTTGGAATTGACGCAACTTTTCAGCAACGCTCACGATGTGTTATACTCGTCGAAGAACAGGAGCGCACAGCTGAACTTTGGTGGGGAATATGTCAAATATATTGTGAGTGTCTTGTGCATCGAGCGCCAAGCGCACAGAGCTAATCTTGGACCAGGATGACTTTCGAGAAGCTATGAGCGCTTGGTATGACCGTTGGGGCAAGTTACCATGTAAGTGATTTATACATCGTAGCATTTGAGCAATGGCTGACCTTTGAATCAGGCACCTCGGTTATCAAAGCAGCTCTCATCATATCCTTCGAATATCTTCGACTTTACGTCAATGCTTTCGCATACCAGGCAACTCTGACACGAATGGCGCAAGAATATAGCGACGAACAATCATCACTAGGCCCACAACGTGCGAATGGACGGGTTGCATTCACAGACTTCATTGCCGCAACGCCAGACGCACGATTCATCTACGATTCTATCGATTCGGCCAAGAAGCTACTGACCATCTCCAACACGCTGCTTGATCCTACGACAGAGTTTAGGTACATGCCCTTGCGGTATTACCTTTATGTCATCTACTCGGCTGTCTTTTTGTATAAAGCAAGGTCAACCGGAGTCCTGGGCGCGGACGGCGGAGACGTGAAGAGGACCGTGGGAGAAGCTGTCGAACGGTTACAGAAGGCAAGCTCATGTCAAAACGATGTCGGCGATCGGTATAGCAGGATGCTGCGACTACTATGGCGGAAGCCTCCTCCACAGCAAACTACCTCGCACCCGAGTGGCAACGAGCCCACCTATCAGACGACACAAAACGCCCAGGTTGCTGCCCAGACCGAGCAACAGAATCAGATGAACATTGATCAGACACCGCAACAAGCCTACACCAACGCTTTCACCTTCTCCTGGCTGGACCTGCATGCAGTCGGCGACTTTGCAACCAACAACAATGGCAACATGATGGATAGTTACGAGAGCTTGGACGACGTCTCCCAAGAACAAGCATACGGACATTTCGATCCAAACTTTGTTCAAGGGCAGCAGCAACAGATGGGCTGGAACGGATTCTCAGCTCCTGGCATCATCTTCTAGACGAACGCTCCGGTACAAAATCTTTGGCCACAAACATTCGTATTATATGTATATTAATTTACCTATTGATTGTTCTGAGCCGCTTGAGCCCTGCTCTCCAACAGCCGTCTGAGCAAACCGATTTGGAGCGGGAAAGGCTGACCGAGCCAAGTAGCACGTTGCGTATGATCTCGAATATCGTCTCCAGTGTTTGGATGCAACAACGCAGACAAGGGACCCCTATTGATAACCAGCCACGGAATAAAAGCACCGAATTGGGCAGGCGTGAACAAATTGACTTCAAACATGGCAATCGGATGCGGACCAATCGGTTTATCCCAAATCCTGTATACACGCAGCTCGGGAACTACAAAAAACCAGCGAGTTAGTTCCAAGTCATTCCCCATTTCTCACAAATGAAAAAGAGGCAAAACATACACTCTCTTCGGATACGCTCCCACAGTTCGGTTGCGAATTTGACTTCTGAATCGATGTTTTGTTGGAAGTAGATGTGGACGTCGAAACCACCGCGTTCGTCGTTTGTGATGGGAGAGACGAAGGACTCGTATGCGGGACTGGGTTTGGCTGCTGGTGGGTTTACGTAGGATTTGCCATCAGCGTTTTTCTCGCTGTTGCTGGTGTTAGACGTTGTGTTTCCTGAGACACATATATTCGAGGGATGGTCGTTGGAGATGGTGCAGATACATACTCTGATAGAGGCGGCAGATTCTCATATCCCTCGAGGGGAGACGGATATGTGTAGATTGATGGATCTGACATGGTAGGAGGATAGCCGGAAGAGGGCTCAAGCAATTTGATAGATGTGTATGAATAGACGGCACAAATGGTTTTAAAAGGTTGGACTGTCGATGACGCTCGAAACGAGGGTAGGTAGTTGTCTATATATGTATGTCTCCGTACAAGCGCTCAAGATGGCCGAGTCGGCGGCTTACCAAAGCCCTCGGAATTGGAGCGCACTCTTGCTTTGCAAGCTTCGGGCTCAGAATTGCGCGATCGCTCCAGAATCTCGTGATGGGTTTGCAATCACCAAGACCGATGGAAGCGAGAGTGCAGCCACCACTCGAAACAGCTCGGCACCGACTGGTGACAGGATGCAGTTACAAGTTGTTGTCGATGGTGTAAAAAGGAGTGGTTGCCGAAATTGATGCACGTCATCAGAAGTCGGCCAAAATCGCGAAGCAAGCGCGTCCGAGTCGCGACTTCCCGAGGACGCCTTTGAGCCTCCTTTTGTTGCAAATAAGTCGATGAGAACAACACATCACATGTCGAAACAATGTCCGAAGAGCGGACGCAAACCCTGCGTGTAGAGTTGAAGACGTGGGAGAAGCAATTTTCTGTTCAACATGGCGGCAAGAGGCCGAGTCGTGAGGACATCAAGAGCAATGCTGAGATTGGTATGACAGGCACGAGACCTTGAGACGATAGTCTTGTACTGATGAATGATGGCAGCTGCAAAGTACAGAGAGTACGATAGATTGAGACGGCCGGCAGCAAAGCAGATCGAGTCGCAACACGCCAGACCTGCAAAGCAACAAAATGCAACACCAAAGAAAGCCGCTCCAACAGCAACACCACAGAAGCCCAACTCGCAGTTTCTCATGCCGAGCATACCACCACCACAAGAGGAGGAAGTAGAACTTGAACCCACTCCTGCTGCTGTACGAATGCATCTCGGACCTACGCCACAAAAAGACGGCCATATCCTCAGTCTCTTCGACGACCTGTCGTCAACTGCATCAAAGCCTTCCCGCACTGCCCTCGCGTCCATAGAAGCGAACGCAAATTTCACCCCGAGCAAACCCTCCCAACTACTCTTTGCCGACAATGAATCGCCGCCGGAGAATGTGCACGACCGCACCCCTGCTTCAAGCAGCAAGCGCTTCCTGCTCGACTCCTTTGTCTCGACCACACCCCTGAAGAGAAAGCGTGAGGATGAAGAACCTGCTCATGCCACGCCATCCAGCGCAAAGGGTCTTTCGACGCCCGCCTTCTTGCGTAGAACATCCAATATGCTCATAATGGACACTTTGGTCGAGGAAGCAGAAAATGATCATGAGATGAAAAGTATGAATATCGGCCGAATGCGGAAGCCACCCTTCAAGAAGCGTGGAATTGTTAGAAGTCTGAGCAGCATCATCCAAGGCCTGAGGAAGCAAGAAGACGACAAGCTTGACGAAGAGCTAGAGATGATGCGTGAGATGGAGGATGCTGAAGACAACCATGAATTACCAAAGCCCGCCGTCCAAGTCGAAGACAGTCAGGTCGTCATGCCCTTGGGTCCCGACCAAGGTGTTGAAAGCGAAGAGTCCGAAGAGGAAGAGCGGGATACTGGTGTCTTCAGGAAGCCTTGGAAGAAGAAGGGCTTGAAGCGCCAGACCAAGCGTGTCATCAGTGAGTCCAGCCCGCAACACCAATCAAACTCATCCCATACTAACCACTTCCAGTGCGACCAGCACCAAAGCCCAAAGCTCCAGCTCAAGCAGACCAGCCCGACACGACCTCTGACAACGAAGCCAACGTTGCCGAAACACAGCTCTCTGGTGTTCATGGCCATGACGACTCGGACGCAGATTCAGACGCAGCATACAGCGACACAGAGGCAAAGCGCAAACGACAACTCACCAAAACCACTGCTGCAGACAAAGACGACACTGCAGGGAGCTCCAAGGGCGACGGTATTGTCAAAAAGGCAGCCAAGAAGATCAGCGCCACCGCACACGCCAACTTCCGGCGTCTCAATATCAAGAACAAGAACTCAAAGGCCAACGGCAGAGGCAGGTTCGGAAAAAGGTGATGAAACATGCGCACATGTGGTTTGGAGTTTATGCATTGCTGGAGTTTTGCTGCTTATGGAAAGCATTTGGCTGGTGAGTATACCCAAGGACTAGTTTATGAAGCGATGGGAGTATATGGCATGGACATACACGGGTGTTCAAAGGACGGGCGGTTTGCTTTGATGGTGATGATATTGTAAGTAAAGAACAGCAGTAGAGAAAAACAAAGCCACGAGCAAAGAAATATGGACAGAAGATACTGCCAACCTCACCACTCAACCACCCCTTATTTCTCCTTTTTTTCTCTCTTTTTCCTTTCGCTGTATGTCAGCCATCCATGGACCATCTTGACAACCAACCCTCGAGTCCATCATATTTCCCCCATCGTCATCACGTCCAGTATTGCACTCTCGAAGCCACTTGGCATCTCTCACAGCCCTACCCCCATCACAACTTGCTGCACAGGAACCTTTCCCTGGCCGTCTGGATCTGCTTCTTGACAAACCGAAACTGGTGCTCGAGAGACTGGGGCTCGCCAGTGACGCCAAGACCAAGAGCCTCAATGACATACTCCTTGCCCTGTTCATCCAAGCCACTGCTGCTGGTATCACCCTTACTGGTCTCGTCATCATTGTCTTTGTCACAGTTGTTGGTTTCCTTATCGTTGGTTTCGGTTTCTGCGTCGTGGGTTTCGTCTTTGTTGCCGACAGCAGCTTTAAAGTACGAGAAAATGTTGCCTTCTTCGATGGCTGCAGTGACTGGACTAAGATCCTCGGTATCCCTATCGCTGTGTGCATTCTTCTTGTTCTTGCGTTTAAAGATGCGAGGAGAAACAAAGCGGATAGGACTACCCATCACCGAGTCCACTTTAGCAGGACTCATGCCTGCGGTCTCAAAGGCAAAAGTGCTGGTCTGGGGTGAAGAGAAGATGATGGGTGTGTGGGGCGCAAGACCAGGGGAAGAAGCATCAACAGAGATGCGAGAGGAAGAGTCAAAAGGCAAGTTGAAGAATGAAGAGACGCTGCGGGGGGTGGAAGCAATGGAGGAAGCAAAGGTGCTGGAGAAGATGGAGGAGGTTGGGCGAGGTGTCTTGTCTGGGTCGATGGCGATGGTTGATGAGGACGAGATGAAAGACTTGGAGCTGGAGCTGGAGGAGACGGAAGGGATGATGGTGGATGGGGGCATCATGGTTGTAGGAGGTGCAGCTGTCTCGTGCAGGATATCGGCCAGTGTGTTGAGGAGAATCAGGCGTTCATGCTCAAAGGTGGGTTTCGAGCGCCAGGTTTTGGGACGCAACTCTGGGTCGTTGGACAGTTGATCGTCGGTGAAGTACATGATTGCGTTTGAGTGTGCTTGGTGTTGGTGCGAGGTTTCTGATATGGACGATGGGTTTGGTAACGTGGACAATTGAGGTTGCCCTAGCGATGAAGAAAATGGATGGAGTGGAGATGGACAGAGAGCAGAGAAAAGTCGAGAGAAGCAGAGTTTTATACACGTTGCTCTGGTGTGTGAGTGGCAGAGTGAGTGAATTAGATAGTCGAAAAGTCATAGTGATTGACATTGATAGTGTGAAGGCGAGATAAAAGAGTGAAGTTCCGCCGAGTGACGTTGAAGCATGAATCCTCAGCGAGTGACCGCAAAATCAAGACTATGAAGTGTCGACTCTTTTACTGAACATCCTCGTTGTTCTCCTCGATCAGCTTGAGTTCATCCTCGCGTTCGCCAATCTCCTTATCGAGTTGTTCACGCTTGGCCTTGAGGGCAAAACTCCCATCTTCAGATTCTCCTTCGGCATCAACACCTGTGGCTGTGAGGGCAAGGACCTTGTCTTTGAACTTCCTTATGGTGTCGAGGAGCCTGATATTGAGGGCAGAAAGCTCTTCAAGCTTCTTTTCGACATCGGTACGCTCAGCCTTGAGTCGGAGAATCTCCTTTTGGATGTTCATGAAGCTCTCCATCTGCACAACTCTCTTCTTGAGTGTTTTGATCTTGGCTTCGTGCTCTAAGATGATCCCATACTTCTTCTTGCCCTCCTGGATCCATGCATTGGCGACCGCTTTCTGCCATTCGACATCCTTTCTCGACTTGTTGTTGGCGGCTCTCTGTGTGGCTTTGGGTGCTTCATTCTCGTGTCGTAAAGTCTCGATGGTGCCGGAGAGTCCTTCGATGTCATCGTACTAGGGTGAATATAAGCTCCGTAAATATGTGGTAGAGTATTCGAATCACGAGATAGTGTACGCACAAGGCGCGATATGATAAGCATAAGCGTGCGCTCGACTGGCGGCAACATGTTTGTATAAGCTGCGTGAGTGTCCTTGGATAGCGATGATTTGATATTGTTGATGAATGGAAGATGCTTGGAGGTAGATAAGTCGAACATGGCTGATTGGCCTCTGACCTGGGAACAGACTGGACGAGAGCACTTTCCTCAAGACACAATTCACTGCCAAGAATCTCTGAATGAGTAGTTTGGTAGAAGACGGAAAGAGCAGTCAGGGTAAAGGCCCTCTTTGGTAATCGCCATTGCTTTTTTCCTCTTCTTTTTCGTCGCTTAAGTTCATGATGTGCTGTAAAGATACGAAATACCTCTCGACTTGGAGTATCGTGTGAGGAGACATAGCATCCTGCGACCATCTATTTGACCACTTGGCTTGTTCAATAAGTAGTTGTTCATTTCTATAGCATATTGCAATGTCAGTCACCGACGTTAGAGAGATCGATCATCAGATTCAAGGGTTCTTGGAGCCGGTCACAATTGCGAGTTCGATTTTGATCAGCGATGGCTGTCTCTCGCACTTCCATCATTCGAGACATCTGATTTTCTGGTAAATCTATTTGAGACTCAGGCGCTGCAAACTACCAAAATTAGTTGCTCTACAGTAAAAAGGTCAATGGCAAGCAGCTAATCCTTTGTATATGAGTCGACTCGGCCTCAAGTTCACCTCGCAGGATGGCGAGTACGACTCCAAATCTTGCAGTGTGTTCCACGCAATGTTTACTCCGACCACACATGGTATTTCAAAAGGAACTGTGCTGGTACAACGCAGACACTTGGAAAGTCGGGCAAAAGAATCTCGATTTGGAAAGGCTAGATACAAGCAGGGGCGGTCGTCGGAGCGGAATATCTTGTCCCTGTCATGTCGAGTCTAAAATACAAAGACAGGGGAACGACCAAAGATAACACAAGACTTGATATGAGGGCAGGATCGATCGTTGGTATGCTTTAAATTGTCAGTCTTCGGTTCCATTTGATTTTGGTCAAGGCACTTACCCCTGAACCCTCATGACCTGACTTCGAGCAGTGGGTTATCCTTTTTTCCACCACCTGAGTTCGTTCGTTCGTCTCAGAAATTCAAGATGCGATCAAAGAACCTTGAGCACATCGCGCAGACGACCAGCATTCATCTTGCGTTCCTCCTCGGTCGCATCCCACAGCTTGATTCTGAGGTCCTTGACTTCAGCTTGCAGACGTTCGTTCTCAGCCTTGAGCTCGAGATTCTCTTCGATGATCTTGTTGACAGCTTCAGCGCTCTGGGCTGCTTGGACTTTGGTTTCGGTGAGAGCGATGTTTTTTTCGTTGAGCAGAGTGACCAGATCGTTGTGGGTTTCGGCGACGGCTTCCATGATGGCGGTGTTTGATGTGTGCTTGTTTCGTTGTCTCGGGAATGAGAGTGGTTGTTGGAAGAAGATAAGGCAAGTCGGGATGAGGCGCAAGTGTTGTGTTTGTTATGATTGTGATAGCGCGAGGAGTTGTGTTTGAGTCTACAAAGGAGGTCAGCTTCATTTTCATCAAACACAAAAGTGAAGTTTTGAGCAGACGCACATCTCAGCGTTCTTTGTGTGAGTGACCCTCAATCTCCTGACTCCAGAGCTTTCTGTATACCTAATCTAGCTCCCTCTTGAGTTCATAGTTTCTGGCTCGAAGGTTCTCGTTTGCGTCACGGAGCTGAGCGTCCTCTTCTACAGCATTCTTGTACTTTTCGATCATGTCTTGAGTAACGAATGCTGACTTGACGGTCTGGATGCGATCCTGAGTGGCTACTGTCTTCAAGAAACGCGTAAGTAGATTGATGCGAGGAATCATCATGTATAGAGGATGATGTAGTGAGACACCTATAACTTGGTAGGGCAGAGTGTGTCGAACAGTCAAAGAAACAAGGAGTTTGTGTCCCAAATTTCTCTGTGCGGACATCGAGGGCGGAAAAATCAGGTAGTCAATGTCACTCTGATGGTTGGCATGGGAGCAAATGAACAAAACAAACAGCAAGAATGTCATTTGCTCGAAAACAAAACAGCAAAAAACCATCTTGTGGGAAAACTCGCATCCTAAACCCTTGATCATAGTCACCAAATGACGGACATTTGGCTATGCATGATTTAAGACGTACACGGCGGGAATTGAACGCTGGTTTTATTACCATTCGCAACGGTGAGTGTAGACCGTTACACCACTCAACCGATGCTACAGGAATAAATGGAGTTGAGTGGAATATATGGTCTCACTGGAAGTGGCGTGGGTTCGAATCAGAGGACGAGAGAAACTCATTTTGCATTCTGAACTTGAACTCGCTGGTCTCGTCCCTGTCTGTATTACCCTCTAGTTGACTGAAACTATTTGCTCTTTGTGCTGTAACAGTCTTTCTGAACTAAGCTCTTTGACCTCCCTTTCTCAATGTTTGTGCTCCAGCCATCGTTCGCGTGTTTGACAGAAGAAATCCACCATCAGCAGCATCAATTTCCCCCCTCGCTTAATTCTGATCAGCGCGGCTTTCCCAAGCAGATGTCTTTCTTGCTTCTGCGAGGGCCAATAGCTCCTTCTCTCCCTCTTTCTTGAGTCTGTCGAACTCCTTCTTCTCAGCTTTCTTGAGGTCTTCAGACAGCTTCTGTTTAGCTTCCTCAAACTCCTCGGACTTCTCGTGTTTGGCTTCCTTGAGCTTGTTGGAGCGCTTCTTGCGAGACCTCTTGACTGCAGCAGTGGGTTGAGGCTGCTTGGGAGGACCTGTGGTCTCACTCTCGGTTATGCACTCGTTGAAGGCCTCCATGACGAACTCCATGGGGTCTCTCATGACATGCTGCTTGAGGTCGTTGACGGTGTTGATGGTCTCCTGCTCTGTGACTTTGCGCTGATCCTCGGTGGGCCCAGTTGATCTTTCCGGTTGTGGGAACAACTCCTCTGCCTGCATCTTCAATCCGCGCCTCAGATCAGAAAAGACGTCGGAATCTCGATAGAGACGGAGCTGGCTTTCCCGAACGAAGACTTCGTCCTCCAAAGCCGAGATCTCTTCCTTCAGATCCACAATCTTCTTCTTGAGATCCACGATCTTAGTCTTCAGATCCGCAAGCTCACTTTTCAGGTCTGAGTTGGTGCTTTCCAGACGCGAGGACGTCTCAGTATCTCTAGCGCGGCTGAGTTCGCCCTCCAGACGCGAGATCTTGCTCTTCAGCTCCAAGATCTCCTTTCTCAAACCAGCGTTGTGGCTCACCAAGACTGAGACACCAAAATCCCTTACGCTCTTCAGGTCCTCGATCTCGTCCTTCAGCTCCGAGTTGATCTCCTTCAAAGCCTCGAATGCCTCCGCATTGAGCTCAGTTCTCAGACCAGAGATCTTTTCCGCGTCTCTGAGTTGGCGTTCTCTGAGCATCTTGTTCATGGTTCTGAGGAGTTCATTCTCGGCTTGTAGGTGTCTGTTCCAGACTTCGTGCTCTGTCATGGGTTTGTCGGATTTGGTTGCGTCGTCGAAGTTGGCGAGGCTGAATGAGTTGATGGAGCGAATTATGTCGTTGATGTCGACTCGTTCGTCGGGAGCAGCCATCTTGTGTTGTTCCGTGCTTGCAGGTGGCAAGATAGGTCGAGGAGATGGAGAAGGGACGTCGAATGCGGTTCGAGAGCTTTTTGGTGTGTTTGTTGTTGCTTTGGTGTGAGCCACACGTATTGCTGCGATTCTGTTAGATCTTGAGAGGAATCGGAGGAGGCAATGGAAGGAAAACCTACGTGTACACAGCGACTGCACGTTGTTGAGTGAAGTGACACGAAAAACGAGTCTGGTGTTGCGTTCGCGCAAAAAGCCAGTGTGTGGTGCTTGTCTCGGCGATGGTTGTCTCGGCGATCGTGCTAACCAGATAATAGGAGTTGACAAGCACAAGCCGTGGTAAATGATGTGGAGTGAAAGAAGGTTTTATTGTCCTGAAAGAAGTACGACTAAGACAATCGATGAAGCATCAAGCTCTGAATTGGAGACAAACGACCGATGGATAGTTGAGCCCATAGCAGCAGAACACTACAACATCGTTCTCCAAGAACAGGATGTATGTCCTGCTCCTGACTGTTTGAAAGGACTGTTTGTGGTACTGCTGAAAGCCACTGTTCAGCCTTTGTCCAGATATGCGTGACAAACAAACTTACCCCTGAATCAATCGCTATCACCATCGTGGTTCTTCATCGAGACATTCTCCAGCTCGGGCTGGCCATCCTCCTGGTCACCTTCCTTGTCGCTTTCCTGACCATCTTCCTTGTCGTGCTCCTGTTCATCTTCCTGACCGTCCCCCAAAACACCAACCCGCTTCAACACCTTCATCTTCTCCCCCACCTCCTCCAAAATCTCCATCTCCTTGACACGCTTAACCAACTCCTCATCAACCCTCTCAACCTCCATCCTCAACACCTCCAACTCATCATCAATCCTCTTCTTCTCAACACAACACTCAAGCTGCTCCCTCAGATGCTGGTTTTCGTCCTCAAGTGCCTGGTTGTAGAGTTCGAGGTTCTTGATTGTGGTGGCGGCGTTGATGATGGCTTGGTCGGTGGCGGCTTTGTTTTTGAGCATTTCGTTTGTGACGCGGAGGTTGTGGAGGTCGAGCTTGAGGGTTGCGTTTTGATTGGCGAGGTAGGTGTTTGTGAGGGTGAGTTCTCTGATGAGGTCGGCGGGGGTGACCATGGTGGGTGGATGTGTTTGGGGTTTTGTGTTTGGTGTTGTTTTGGGAGGGTGCAAGGAAAAGATGGAGGTGTGGAAGGGTATCTTTTGTTTTTTTGGAGTGGTGATGATGATTACACGACTAAACGAGCTCGTGGCCGGCTGTGTTTGTAAAGGGAGTGAATCGATGGTAAACAGTGAATGCCAACCAGAAACAACCAATATCCGCCAAGCCTTCTCGTTGCCTCCTTTACTCATGCCTTCACTCTAGCACTCCAATGTCTGTGTTCTTTCCATCATGGGGTCATCTCAGAGTATGTTGATTTGCTTGATTTCTTCCTGTTATAACGTCAGACAATTCATCTCTTGTCTCACGCAGATGTCAGAATCTTTGAAGCATCGACTTACAAGAGATGCTGTTGTGCTCGACGATCTCGTTGAACGGGCGAAGGGTTTTCTTGATGGCTGAAAAGGCATCCTCGGCGGCAAGCTTGAACATCTCTAGTTCCTCTACTTCGGCCTTGAGTCTCTTGTTCTCATCCTCTACCTCATCGACTTCGTCATTGAGAGCTATGATAGAAGCTGCTTGCTCCTCGGTAGATCTCTCAAGCAGCTTGATGGATTTTGCTTGTTCCTTGATTGATTTCTCCAACAGCTCAATCTCAGCCTGTAGCTCTTTGTTCGTGTTTGACAGCTGCGCACTCTTCATGTTCGCGCTCTGACATCTCTTGAGCGAGTCCGTCGGGCGTTTCTTCAGATGCTTGATTTCATCTTCCTGAGCGGTGTCCTCTCTCTTGCGTTTGCGGTTGACTAGACAGGCGAGCTGATGCTGGAGATCCTGAATCTCTTTGGCAGTCTCTTCGTCCATGGTGACTTGAAACGACTTTCGCTGCCGTAATCGTGTGGGTGGTGGTGCTGCTAAGAACAAAGGTGAAGAAGAGTGCAAGTGATTGCCGAGTAGTATTTTGGGGATGTAGATTTTTGCTTGTAAGCTAGTAGGCTCGACTTCCAAATTCAGGCATGTGAACATCTGAGACGACTAGGCTGACCAGTTTGTGTTCACTCTAGCCTTTACCCCTAACTGCTGTTCCCATTCACTTTAATCAGACCCCTTCACAGCTTTCCAGCATCTATTAATCCTTCGCCAGAAGCTGAATATGTCGAGCTAATTGGTGTGCTGGTATTGGGCTGTCGCTCATCAGTCTTCTCGCGTACTTGTCAAAGATGCTAATGTGCCAACTCACCAGAGAGAACATGGTCGACAAGTCGTCTTTGGACGCACCTAAGTGTTTGATGTTTCTCTATTCCAGCGTCAGACAACAAGTTTTTATCTTGGATCCAGCAAGTTGATTGACATGTCTTACTCATAAAGGTGCTTGGTGTCGTTATCGAATGCAGAGACAGCTTGGAGTGCCGAGCCAAGTTCTGTCTTCAACTCCGAGATTGCGTTCTTGTAGAAAATCCTGTGGTCTTCCTGTCTGTCCTTGATGATCTGGAGCTCTGCAATTGAAGCCTTCAGATAGTTGACTGTTCCCGTGAGATTGGCGATGGACTTCTCTTGCTTTATGACTTGCGACTCTAGTTCTTTAATGGAGGCTTGAAGGTCCCTGTTCTTGAGCCACAGTTCTACCTTGCTCTGGTTGGAAGATGCCAAGCACTGTTTGAGATGTTGGACTTCTTCCTCGAGGGCACTGTCCTCTCTCTGGCGCTTGCGTGCGAGGATGGACTTGATGTGATCTTGAAGACCGAGGACTTCTTTCGTAGTTTCTTCATCCATGGCTGAGAAGGGATTGTGGTGTATAGTCGCTGACAAAAGAAAGTTGGAAGAAGAGTAGAGATATCACTGATATAGGTCTGTGAAGATGAGGGAGGGTATTGTGAGGGTTGTGGTTCTGTTCTCGATCACAGAAGTTTGCCTGCACTGCGGCTTGGCTGAGTGACTGAAATATCGGCGATCAGTCTTATATTGTAATTATGGCTCGCTTCTTTCAGTGGAAATACAGACGTGACAACACGGCTTCTTGTGTTCAAAA
Source organism: Aureobasidium sp. EXF-10727 (assembly GCA_023848595.1). Lineage (NCBI taxonomy): Eukaryota > Fungi > Ascomycota > Dothideomycetes > Dothideales > Saccotheciaceae > Aureobasidium > Aureobasidium sp. EXF-10727. The sequence goes on from SWBF01000043.1 coordinate 26,698, forward strand.
ATTCAAGACCGGTACATATAGATTGCCTGTTTAGTCAGAATCGCTCAGCATGTCCTCGCTACCATCGTCGCGCGCAACGTGTGTCGTCAAGGCCTCAATGGCAGCCGCGCATCCGTCCTTGACTGCCTTGCGCTCCTTCTTGCCATTAGCAATCTCAGCCTTTCTGACCACCTTCTCCATGAAGTAGCGCAGCCCCTGCACCATATTCGGCACATCTTGAGCTCTTGCAAACACCTCATTGACGCTGAGCTCCCACTTGCTGCCCTTGGAGTTCTTCATCATCTTGATCAAGATTCTGGTCAGCAAGACCTCGGTAAAGGTATTCGTTTTCGGTTGCAGGTAAGCAAAGTTGAGTGTCTTTAGTGCTGTGATGGGGAAGCCACCTTCGGTGATGAGGTCTGCGTAGAAGCGGGCGAGGTTGACAATCTTGCGGGTGCTCATGTTTTCGTCTTCGTCGTCGTCAAAGGCGTCATCCTCATCATCAGCTGTCGTCGCTTTTTCTCCCATGCGCTTGAAGATGTCCCAAAGTCCGAATTGGAAGGCTTTGAGCATGCGCTTTTCGCTGCAGAGTTTCTTGGCGATGAGGGTGTAGTATGGGTTGTAGGTGGCTTCGGCGCCCGCGCAGTGGACCAGCACGCGAGGGATCTCAAGCTCCTGGGCCTTCTTGAAGCCGAGCTTGAGGAGGCGCAGGTGTGCGTCTTGGTAGTCTGAAGCTGACATGATGGTGACAAAGATGGCACGACGGATATCAGTATTCATTCCTTGTTGACGTGCCAGTTGGATCAGGTCAACACTGCCATCGTCTGCGGATACTGTTGTTGAGTCGTTCTTCGAGGCTTTGGCGATAGGCTCATCCGAAACGTCCTCATCCTTGGACTGCTTTCCCGGGTCGAGCCAACTTGCGCCAACAAGCCACCACTTGCCCTTCTTCTCTGTGTCACGAATATCTGCCAGACCGATGCGAAGAGGCTCGCTTGCTTTGAGAGACGATCTGTTGTTGAGAGAACCTAGAGTCTTCCTCATTCTTGTTGTGTGTTCCGAGACGATAGCAGAAGCCACAGCGCCAGTCTTGACGCGGTTGTTCTTCAAGTTGTTGATTGTTTCAATCATGAACTTGGTTCTCACCGACAAGTTTGCTTCTCCGATACGGGTGACTTCCTTCTGCACCAGAATGACAATGTCCTTGAGTGCCGATGGGTCATCGGCGCGAAGCTGAGGTCCAGAATTGCGGATGATCTTCAACAAGAGTTCTGTGTTCTGCTCGTTGAGCTCGGTCAGGAACAAACGGATGTAGTCGAATACAAGGTTGCAGCCAACAAGTTGGAAGTTGTAGAGTTCGGAAACCAGGGACATCAAGTTTGAGGTTTCCTTGCCTGCTGTGGTACCTCCAGTGTAGTGTCTGTCAAAGTCGTTGACAATGCGCTCAATGACTTGAGCACCAAAGTCTGTTCCGATAACCTTGTACAGAGCGGCCATGAAACCTGCATGGAGAATGAGGAAGGTGTCCTGTAGGGTAGTGCGATCGCAGATGAGTCCAAGCAGAAGGTCGATAAGTGTTGTAGTGACGTATTGGCGAGGGTTGTTCTGATAAATCTCTTCGATGGTTTGTAGGATGGACAGGAGGTTTGCTTCTGAAAGACGGTTGAGCTGACCCTGGATTTGGCGGCGAAGGCGTGCCAGGGCTTCAGTGTCTGACGAGGGTGCGCCTCGCAACGAGGGTGGAACGTACTTTTGCACTGGAGCACCGGCGGGTACAGGAGCAACGTAGGGATTCTCGCGCACCCTTGGTGCGGGTGCTTCTTCTTCGCTTTCCTCATCGTCCTCATCGAAGTCTTCAAATTTTTCGTCGTCCAAATCGTCGTCGCCGTCTTCTTCCAGTTCATCCTCATCCACATCCATGTCATCCTCGTCTTCATCTCCCGAGTCGTCGAGAGGGCCGTCTTCGTCGCTCTCGCCCAGACCGTCCATGATGTCGTCAAGACCATCAACCTCATCTTCATCGCCACTCATGTCTTCTTCATCCTCTTCCTCGTCATCGTCCGAAGGCTCCTCGTCGACAGCAACAGCCTGACTGACCTTCCTCCTCTTCTGTCGCAACCAATCGTCGTCATCCGAGCGCTTTCTCTTGGGACCGTCATCCTCTTCTTCGCCGTCCAGGCCTTCGAGTAGATCGTCGAGTCCGTCGTCCGCAAAAGCCTTTGATCTCTTTGTCGACTTGATTCCCAATTTCTTCTCCAAGGCGGCAATTTCAGCGTCATCTTGAGCCAGTCTATCCTTGACGGCTCTCGAGACGCGTGCCGGAGGGGGTGGTGAGTCCTCTTGGGTCTTCGATTTCGGGGGGTCTTGCTTCTTGGTCGTCTTCAGGATGGACTTTGGCTTGTCCTCTTTGGCAGGTTTGGCCTTTGACTTGGGTGCAGGTGGCGGTGTGGGCTCCTCATCACTCTCGTCAAAGTCGTCTCTTTGCGGCTGAGGTTGGGGACGTCTTTGGGGTTGAGGTCGCTGGGGCGGCGGGCGTGACCTTGATTGCTGATGGCTCTGTTTTTTCTGATTTCTCTCGTTCTTGCGACGCTCTTTCCGTGTTGGGGCGTTTCTCTTGTTGTTGGTAGTGTCGCCGCCAATCTGTTCCAGCAGTGCCTTTGGCAGCTTTGGCTTGATGAAAGAATCGTTTGATCGCATGGCGAATGTCTTGAGTGGAAACAAAAATGTCGAGAGAGAATATAAAATAATTATTGCCCGCGAGCTTGGCAGCATGTGAAGAAGGTTCCCCGCATTTTCGCCGCGACTTGATACAGAACGTCTCTGTAGAGGAAGGAAGTGGTCGGTAGCGACTTCCGTATCGACGTCGCTGCCCGCAACGACGCTTGACAGGTCGAGTGCTGCTCCATCTGCCATCCCACAACCACAATCATGTCATCACATCTCACTAACGATGAGGTACCGTCGCGTAACAGCCCTGTCATTCGGAAGCTAATTCTGGAACAGTTCTTCACAAAACTGGCCTCTCTTCTCGAGACGCGCCAGCAAAAAGGTCACGGCAGCATCTTCCTGACACAGAAGCGACGTGCGCAAACAACCTCCCGATACCCCTGTGCTCTGCTGACACGTACAAGTCACGTTTGACGATTCATCCGCCACCAAGCCCACCGACTCTCCTCTTGCCGATCTGGATCCTCCATCAGCACCTCTGCCCATCCTCGTTCGCGCCACAGATGGTAACTCGCAAACAAAGGATCGCAAGAAGTCAGACAAGGTCAAGCTGAGCACGGTCGTACAACCCGATCATCTCGAGACCTTCTACACTCGCTACGCAGACGTCTGCAAGCAAGGCATGCAGGCATTGAAGAAGAGAGACCGTAGCAAGAGAAAGAAGCAGAAGCAGGTCAAGAAGAAGGCCCAGGACGACAAGAAATGAGCGGGACTGCATCTTGTTGCATCTTAACGAGTAATGACGCCTGTCGAGCCGAGCAATGCCCATGCCAGTACGAGCTGCCCGACCTGACCAAGACGCACCGCTTGCAGTCGCGCCATGGCCAAAGTGGCCTTTGTCGTGTCTACTCTCGACTGCCCTGTTGCACTCTCCTGAACACGAAGGACGGCTAGCACCAACCATGAGGAATAAAAGACGCGAGATAGCAAACACGGCAGAATGTTTGTACTCTGCTTGCGCCCTGAGATACGGCTTGCTTGGCCCAGCCAACGAAATAATCTTCGAGTCTAAATTCCAATATCTGCTCGTCTCGGCAGCCTCTCGCCTCTTACCATTCCTTTGTCCCATTCTCGCGCGGCACAATCAATAGCTATTTGTGACTTTACTTTCACTTGAGAAAAAATCGGGCGCTGCCTTCTATCACTTTCTAAAAGATCGATTCCTTGCTATAATTCAACATCTCACTTCGTCTTCCTTCTGTCCGTCAAGCACGCAAATCTCTCAATTCGACAACACCGTCTTCGCAACACTGATTCAATCAACCCAAGCAATCACGGCTCATCAGTAAGCTTGGACACACTCACGACTGTATCATGACTGACAAGAAAACTGCAGACATGGGACGCGCCCCTCGCAAACAGCTTGCTTCCAGAGCAGCTAGGAGCTCCGAACCAGCTAGGCGCCTTGCGTTCCTTGATCCCGCGCCCTTCCTCGCATCATTCACTCAAAGCTCCGATGAAGGAATCAAGGTTCGCACTGCTAGGATGAATGCCGCAAAATTCGCCGCCGACTTGATCAAAGACAGCAAGGTTGAGCAGCTTGCTGAGGAGATGGTTGAGGCTTATCTTGGACTGTACAAGCTCAAGGACAGCCCCAGTGGAGCCGAGGGACTTTGCAGCTTGGAGAAAGATGTCAGCGAATGGGCAAAGCGTATGGTCGACTGTGGAGACATCGAAGGAATCAGAGTGAGCTTCGTCTACTCTGCTGTCCGTCTGTGCTATATGCAGCTCCGCATCAAGAAGCCTATGGAGGATCTCCCTTGAGCACGCACAGTACACACTGGCGAGTAAGGTCACGACAAGAGCGGCCATTCAGGATGTGCTGACCGAGCTACAGAGCGCTGTATCATTCCAAGATAAGTGACAGCGGACTGCTTGACCGCAAAGGGACAAGGAATGAGAAAAATCATGAAAAGCATGGACCAAAGGCATCAAGAGCAAAGGAAAGTTGAAGTAGACTTGATCGACACATCATGGAGCGCAAGCCTTCTGAACCCCACAATTTTTTGATCAAGCATGATGATGTGAGCTTGATTCCATGTTCATCAGGTACTGGCACCACCCGACACTCAAAACAAGAACAGTCGAAGCTTTATGAGAATCCTTCACAACCACGTGCCTTATCAGGATCGCTCGTTCAAGATCAAACTCAATTGAACCTCTCTCTCATCACCCATCTGCACCCTCCATGCCGCTATCGACCGTTGTGATTTTGTTCTCCATCTCGACACAGCCCCAATACCCCTCCCTTTTGCTCTCCAGTACTGATGAGTCGAGACACCAGCATGCCACAGGCTTGCTGAGCGTGATTTTCCTCGCTTTGATAGTCGCTCTCCACAGTCAAGTCTAGGTATTTGAGCAACCGCTACGTTGAGACAGACTTTGATCAGAGGACATGTCATAACGCTTTTGAGACTGGTGTGAGCACGGGAATAAGACGAATGAAAGCAAAAGCAAGCACAGCATTCAAATCTCCAACCTCACCATGGTTAATCCCTCGGAGACGTCCAGGTATGTTCCGTACAGGCCTTCGGTCACCTCTGGATGACCATAGAAGATACTTTGAAGTATCCACTCTGACAACCAAGGATCCGCCTCTTCTCATGTCCCGATCACCAGCTCAGGACCCCTCACGAAATCACTCGTCGCTCTCTATGATCCAGTGAACAGAGATAAAAAGGCCGGCTGCTTCAACAGATTTTGTCTCTTTTTCTCAACACTACATCTTCACTTGATCTTAACCCCAAACCATACCTCGACTTCTCAATCATGTTCTGGGAAATCTTTGAGATCGTCAGCGCCGTCTGTCTGGTCAGCGACTTCATCTCAGTCCCCTTGTGCCGCCCTGGCGATTGGCTTGAAGGATCCATCGACATGAAAAACCCATCTCAAACGCTCAAGGAACGCCTAAAGGCATTGCCAGACGATGTGCACGTCGAACTTCCAGAAGGTCCCCTCGATCAGGCTGAGGTCGAAAACATTATGGCCTCGGTCACTCCCGTGTTGAGGGCTTATGCAACCGGTGGCCCAGATGCCATGACTGCAGAGGAAGTCGAGATTTACTTGGATGACCTCTTTGCTCCCATCCCTACAACCATGGTGACTGTTGCTGCAAGCACACCCACCAAGTAGCCTCTCTAACCTATTTGTGAGTCCTTTACTACAAACGTTTAGAATTATGATGAGGACATGCTAACACAAATTTGTACTAAACAGGAGGCTAGTTCTCGATCATTGGTCTATCCTGATTGCACATTGTGCACATGTCTGTGGAAGAGTGTAGCTCAACCTGCACATATATTGGTAACAAGCAATTTCGTGGTCGTCAGAGGCATCGACTGCTCTGTTTTGTCGCTCTGGGTTGCCTTCTTTGGTGGGCAATTACCGTCCTTACCTTACCATTGCTTTACATAATGTGTTTATCCTAATGTATGAAATTTATTTCAACAATAATCTTGCTGCTCTTCTCTTACCCTGTCTCTTTTTTCTGTTCATAAGTTTTACTGTCCGACTATTGTTTCCTGTGTGCAAGAGCTGATTGACACAGGACACGCGATATGCTATTTCAAGACCCTTCCTCTGGAACACAACGCACACGGTTCGTTGGCAGCGGGGGCTCATGCGGGCATAGAAGATATACACAGCTCTCTGACGACTGGAGGGGAGAGACGGAAGTGTCCGAAGATGTAACAACACACAAACTGGTGTTGGCTAGGCGGAAGATAGAACGAGGTTTGCCGGACCCATCCAACCTCCTGCTTCAGGACTTGTTTGCTAAAGTCGTGTCAATGTGTTGTCGTCAAGGATGTCCGTCAATCCACTCTTACCAACAAGGTCCGCATCAAAACTCAGCACAACCCCAGTGAACCCAACATCAGGCATCACAATCCCACTACCACCGAACAAGCCTTTTATCACCAAGATCCCCCCAAACAACATCTTAGAAAAACCCAAGCTTTCTTCACCAGCGTCTCCAAAAAATGCGTTATCTCAAAACAAACACCTACCTCAGAACAACCCAACACCCAACACCAACAACAAAAACAACAACCATCCACACGCACTCCAAAACCACCAGCATGTCCAACACCCCCACCACCCACCATATCCACCACCCCTCCCCCCACCGTCCCCACCAACCAACCTTCCGCGCCCTCGTCTCCACACAAGACCAAGATCGCGCCCGCCGCCACGGCCGCGAAGTCCCCTTTCTAGAATCACAACTCGAAGTCCTGAATCGCCATTTACTGGATACAAATCGTCAGTTGAGGGTTAAACTCGATGAGGTGCAGGCTTTGCAGAGAAGGTGTGCGGAGTTGGAGCGGGTGAATGGGAATCTTGTTGCCGCGAATAGGAGGGTGGTGGCGAGGAATGGGGAGTTGGTGCAGGAGAATGATATGTTGAGGGCGTTGTATAGGAGGGGTCGGAGGTGAGGGTTCAGCGAAGGATGTGATGGGACGCAAAGTTGAGGTTTGGGAAAGCGAAGTTGGTGGTATGAGATTGTGTTTGTGAAGTACTGGGGGAAGATGATGAATTTCGGACAATTGTATGCACATCAGAGAAGGTTTGGATATGCTGGCCTGAAAGCTTTCAGAGGTGTGATTTAGGAAGACCCGCCATCGCTCATTCAACAAACGCGCAACTTTGTAGGTGTGTTTACTTGCAACACTACAAGGCCATCACTCTTTCTCTCTTTTCAATATCTTCTTAGAGTTGCGCCTCACATCCTCTGTCTGTTTGCGCATATCTGTCCAAGGCATCATGCAGTTGCCCAAACACACCTCCATGCCATCCTCTCATAGCCTCCCATTCAGTGCTCCTGAGACTTGTGCTGGCCATCCGTAACCATGACCCAACAATCAGATCCGCATAGCTAGCCTTTGCACCAAGCACAAAAGGTCCACTTGCATCTCTCTTGAACACCGCAGCCAGCCCCTCCAATTTGCTCTCAAATGACGCCAGTACCTGCTTCCTCTGGACCCCTTCGCATGCGAATGCAGCAAAAGAGTCTACACCCGCGCGTTTGACAAACACTTGCTCGCCAGCTGTGGTCAGAGGCATACCTTGAACCATGAGAATGACGTGAGCAGTGAACACTGCATCCACCGACATGTTGAACTGTGCATAATTGTCATGCTCTCCTCCGCGAACATCTGTCAGCGGCACTGTAGATGCTTCGTCGGCCGCAAACACATAGTCGAGATTTTGCTCCGGGAAGAGATCTGAACCCAAGTCTGAGTACGTCTTTTGCAGGTACACGGCAATGTCGAAGGAATCGCCAACAGTTTTGTTGGTGTTGGGGTCTGTGATTACGGGCAGAGTATAAAAGTCGGTCCCGTCGCCGAACTTTCGACAAGCAGGGACTTGGAGGCTTCGTCGAACCTCTTCGACGTCAGGTAGAGATACCCAGGTTGTAGTGTAGGGGAGCTTTTGGAAGTTCAAAGCAAGTCTGGCCTTCCAAGGATTTGGGGCGCTGTTCGTCTCTTGTCGTGGTTCCTTGAATGCGATGTCGTAAAAGACTATAGGCTTGGATGGCCCGGAAGACATGGTGATATGATGGGGTAAGTGGTAATAGAGGGAGAAAACGGAAGGCAAGATTGAAATGGCAAGATTGGGTACCTGTTTGTAGGTGAGTTATGATTGTTGAAGTGGACCTTGTGTGGCCTTTATATATCCTGCTCCAATTCAGGTGCGGTGTGCCAGCTTGAGGTCACCGTTGCTCAGCATGTCTTGGTACGAATACGAGTTTGCGAATACGAGCTTCGCGGACCTGATGACCCTGCTCATATCTTGCAACCGATGATCGATGCATTCTCTGAGTCGGTAGCCACTCCAAACGCGGCAAAGAATATTTGCTATGAGCAGATTTGATATGGTCAGACCACACGACTGTCTGATGTGTCGTGGGTACGATGGCGCGGTAAGTGAAGGATGTCGACAGCTTGCGTCGACGAAACCGAAAGTCACCAAGGACACAAGCGAACGACTGACAGTTTTGCGGAATGAGCATTCAGGAAGGAAAGCACGATCTGGCCAGGAGAAACAGTAAATGAACAAAGGGGTAGGCACGACCCTATCAAGAATTCAACCCTGGTGTTTGCACACTGTAGAAGCTCAAGTTCATATCAACGGAGCTCACTCCGAACTCAAGCAGGAAAAGCATCTTGACGACCTCGACATGTTGATGATCATGATCCGTCAGGCTGCGAGACGGACCGTGACCGCTCGTTCACATGATTGCCGGGTCCAAATTGTCGCAACAAAAAACCCGTTTGAGTATTGCTGCGCCGCCTTTTAGCTGTGCCTTTCGTGTTCCGAACCCTGCGCCGGCTCGAGTCAGACACAAAGTTGGTGCTCCTCACAAATCTTGAGACTTTGATAGTTGCGGCTGCTTACGCGCCTTTCCCCCCTGCAAACAATCAAAACCAAAACTCTGCCACAGAAATCCCAAACGGCCTTCGTGCCCCGGAGTCATGTCCCTTCGCTAACTCTGAATGTCGTCAGTGCTCGATGGTTCGGCATTTGTCTACATCGTCGCCTAACTCCTTCTAAAACTCAGAACTGTACAGCCATTGAACCTAGCTGTTTTCAGCATGCCCTACCGAGCAGCAACGCTCCGAGCATGTCTCCGACGCTGTATAGCTCACACTCAATAATTTCAAGCTTCGGCTAGGTCGTAATCATTCGCGGGGCCGACTTATACATGTACCTCTGCAGACCAGTGCGAGTCGCTTTTCTCAATCATCACATCGTTCCATCCCCCTTAAAACAGTCTTGGGCCATATTCTTCTCCCGGAGTCGCCTGTATTTCTCGTTTCTACAACAAACCTTCTGAATATTGCATCTTCGTAGATCATTCAAGCAACTCTTTTATCATCTCGGAGCCTCTTTGCATGCACAACACCACTCGGAATTTGTATTCTTCAAAACTCACAATTTAAAACATGGCACCTGTCGCCAAAGCCCGCAAAACCCAAGCTACTACAACCAAGCCCTCGTCGCGAGATAAAAATCCGTATGAGCATGACGTTACCAATGCATACAGTTTACACAAGCTGGACGCAGCTACGACAAAGCCCCTTCTCGATCTATACGTTGACGATAGCGACCGGTACTCCAATACTTCCCTAAAGCGCAAGCGTTCTATCTCTCCCTCGAGCACCCCACGACTCCCAGCTGGCATGACTGTAGACTCTGCTTCGAGTTATGGTTCCCTCGACTTAAGCCCGGCGCACCAGGATTTGCTGCCCATGTCATTGACTATCGAAGTCCCGCGTGGCCACGAAGGGCCTTTGGTTGTGAATCTTGATATCAAGTCCCTACTCGCACAGGCTCAGTCTTTAATACGCCCACTCCCCACTTGTCTCTCTCCACGGTCCGTCTCATGTGCAGATTCCGGCTACTCCAGTACATCGAGCGCCACCTCGGAGATCAGCAAGCCCAACACCACCTCAAAACGCAGTTTTCTGGATCTTCCAGCCGAAATCCGCAATCAGATCTATCGACTCGCCTTCGTCTCGAAGGACAAGTTGGACTTTGCATATCCCAACAACTTCAGCCGATCTTCGTCATTGCTGCGAACTTGTCGCCAAGTTCACGAGGAGGGCCGCAGTATCTTATACTCTGAGAACACTTTCTACTTTCAGCGTCGTAAGAAGGAGCGAGCTGTCCGCTGGACCACAAACACATACGAGATTGGCTACAAAGACATTCGGTTCTTTCTGAGAAACATCGGTCTTGCCAACGTCAGTCTGCTCCGTCGCCTGATCATCATGTTTGAAGACGCCACGCCGTCGATGAACACACATCTCCAGGATGCCGATGAGCGCAGATTCACCAAAGACGAAGATCTGATGGACACATTACGCATACTGGGTGACCACACAATGCTCAAGACTCTAGATCTGTGCTTCCAAGGAAGACGGATGTTTTACAACAAAGACGAATCTCGGTTCATCGAACATCTCACTCGAATCAAAGCAGATCAAGTCCAATGTATCAACAACCCTGATACACCCTTCTCTAACTGGAAGGGGCTTTCAAAGATCGCTTCGGCAGATGCAGGTCGTCTCATTCACGAGATGACACGACGAGTCACGATCTTCCGCTGAGTCGTACTCGCAAACACCATTCAAAGTCAGGAACAGTGCTTCTCATAACTCCGCACCACATTCGGGAACGGCATCAGTTTTTCTCCACGAATATCGCACACAAGCCAGCGTTGCATCTTACATTGTTCTTTTTGTTTACGTCTTGTTTCATCATCCTCATGTCTATCTATGCGTCTGAGAAGACATCGAGAGATCTCTTTTTTGTTATCAATACCCGGTGCTTGGTCCACAGGAGACAAGCATCAAAACTCAGGCAGGGGTTGCCTTTGAGTCAAGGAGTTTTTGGCAACTTCATTCAATCACGACAGAATGGGTGGCCTCCTATGCTGCTTCAGGTTTTTTCAATCAACTTCATTCACCATGTCATGACCTTCTGACGTTGGGACGTCTCACGATTCGTATTCTGTCAATCTCCCTCAGATGCAGTGTAGCATGACTCCTGTTGTCTCATCGCGCGATTCAGCTTCGTTATCGCCTCCGTAGTATTGACCTCCACTTTGTATCTGTCATGCATCTTAGGAAGGATCTAGGCTGCTTGTCAATCTGATGCATGATCATGAGTCGTACAGTGGCTATTGAATATAGCCTATATTTTGTGGGCAAATCACCAGTGACAACCAATCTAGTGATCCTTCAACTAGGGCGTATGTCGACCTAGATGTTGAGTAATCTCCATGCGGAGTAGAAGTGGGTTGCTTGTTACAAGGCAAACTGAGCCGCGTCGTTTAGGTGAAGCCTTCGACTCGTCTTCGCTGTCCACCCTGTCGATCTGCTTTTCCGTATTCGAGGGTAGCCTTGTCGCCCGCGATTTACGTCGGAACCGGCCGACGACAACATCACCTCTGACTCGAGGCTGAGGCGCGCGAGGTACTTGTACCTCGCATGTCTAACCCTATGCGTCCAGCTGCGGATAGTCCCGAGGATGAACATGTCTGGCGCAAAGTCAAGATGACGATGCTTCTTTCCTCGTTCTGAAGCGGCATGCCCTTTTGAGTGAGAGAAGAAACTCAGATCAACACTCTCAACCTTGTCGTCAATTGAGCGTCGCGCAACCACCGCATAGCATCCATACACTTCCTGTGTTGTTTTCCGCGGGCCCCTTGAATGCCGCCGTCACTGCCGGTCAGCTTCAGGTTGAACAAAAGTCATGGACGAACACCCGCGATTCGCAGGCTCGGCTCGACAGCATCTACCTGCGAGTCATGGGCACAACCCGCTTTACCCCATGAATCGTGCCCTACTCTGCTGCTGCATGATGGTCTCCTCAACTTCACGCCCGTCACCGCCCCAGAGCTGCCAGTGACCACTCCTGTCCGTTGTGCTGACTGACTCCTCGAACCGAGCTACACATTCTGCGACATCCCCTGATTCAATAAACCGATGACTGTTGGCTGCTTACAAAGACCTTCTTATTCAGAAATCACTGACAGAGATTGAAGGAGAAACAGACCAAGAACGTGAGACCCCTTCAATCTATGAAGCGCTCGTTGTCATGAATTCGTTTTTGTTTACGCTTAATCTGCCTGTGCAGACTGCATCGACATGATCATGCGGAGAACAGGAGATGTCGCAAAAAAAGATATCAGATCGATCTGCTTCGTTAAGCTTCAACATGTTCACATGTCACTCACGACCTAGCTCCTGTTGCCAACATGCAACCGCTTCAACCACCGGTGATCACAAGCTTCTCTATCGCAATAGGGTTTACCGTCCTGTTCACCACCCGCATTTCTGGGATCAACCCACAGAGCAGTAGGAGTATGCCTGCAAAGTCAGACCCGTGCTGTTGGTCAACCAAAGTCGCCGAAACAGTTTTCTCTCACAAAAGCTTATGGACATGACATGCATGCATTTCGGGATCTCCCTAAGAACCGTTGATGTATACAATCTGCGGCATCCTCACAAGCTTGTGATTTTGCGATATTTCTTTCACCCTCTGGGCCAATAGGACCCTGGGAGTTGCGCAATTCGGACGCTGTCCCCTGCAGAACACTACTGAGTCTTGATAAGCATGCAGACCAGACCATTGGGGTTTTGGCTTTGGCAGCTGTCGGTCCGGAGTGACCACTGTGGCAGAAACAACACGAGAACTTTACAAAGTCAGCGCCCGATAAACACTGCCTGCTTCTTTCAAACCGCAATTCTTCAAAGCCGACACCACAACCATAATACGCGAATGGAGCATGACGAGTCTTTCGGCGGTGTCGCGCTCGGCGCGAACCCCTCTGATTTGAAGCGAGCTTCGACGTTGGAAGCTGCCGTCAGTCGCCTACGCTGTTGACCGCATAGACTAATTTCGCTATGGAACATCACGGCGGCTCTGGTCCTCTAGATCATCACCGCTAACAATCTCTGAACCTTTGATACAAGTCGCTTGCGTGTTCGAAACGCTGGGTAAACGCTGGATCTTTGCCAATCTCGGATAGAACGCATCACCTCTGCGTTGAAAAAGTCGAGGTGTGCCCTACTTCGAACCAGATCTGGTCGACGCCTATCACAATTCGATTTGTCGAAGCGTCAACTCTGGTTCTTCTCGACGGCTTCTACAGGTGCCATACCGTTTGGGAACGAGACCTGAGACCTGTTAGCAGCTTCTGTCAGCGACGAACATATTTCTTGAACTTATTTCCTGGTTCGGCGATGTCTTAGTCGACTGCTCCTAGCTTGCTAGGATCTATTCTAGATTCTTCGACTCGATCGTGCACTCTGAGAATCGGCTGCAGAGGCAGGCATGTCTTTTTGCTATGTTTTGTCTGTCATTTTTGTATGATTTTGGCCTAGCCCTCAATCTTCCGCCTCATCGGGATCACGAAGTGCACAAGAAGGTGATGAGAGAGGTGAGATCCTGCTTCATGGATTGTGCCATATCTTTTGTCCTTCTATGCTCATTCTACACGACGCAGGATTTGGTTGTACAATGCCATAACCCGCTCAAACATAAACATAACAGAACGGTCCAGCCGTAGTGCTCAGCGCGTCCTCGATCAGTATACTCTTCGCATTAACACCCAAATCAATCACATCATCCAACCTGGTGTTCCTCGACGGCGGGCTATTGTTCAAAGTGATGGTTCCAGCCAAAGAGTTGCTACCCTTGGCACTGCTGCGGCTTGCCGGATCCTGGTTCTGCCAGATCCACCAGGTACGGTCAATTTGTGCATGATGAAGCCAGAACCAAGGATCACCAGGGGAGGAAAATATGTCGCCGCCAGGGTCGCCGCCAGTCCAGAAGTGGCCAGCTGTGTGTACGCCCAGCAAGCCTGCTGCAAAGTCACCTTGCATGACGACTTGGAAGTCGCCAATGTAGGTGTTCTGTCTGATCAGGGCTGTGCTATTGGCATCAGTGGAAGCTATACTGGCGGCGTAGACACCGATATCGCGACGAAGACAGCGAGGATTGTAGCCCAAGCCATCGAATCGTGGGTTAGCAGGAACATCGCTGAACACAGGAGCCACAGGACCGAGATTGACAGTCATATTCCAGAAGGGTCCGTTTCTGATGCAGCCACCTCCAGAACCCGCAGGAAGCTGGATGAAAGGTGTAGCTGGACTAGGGATCACAGCACCCGTGTAGTTCTTATGTTCGCCATTTCCAGAGATGGAGTATTCACTGCCATCGAACATGGGAGCATTCAGCAAGTCCTCAGCGTATTTGCCCCAGTTTGCATAAGGAATGTAACCCTTGTAGCCGCACTCATTGCGGAGAGCTTCCTCGAAAGTGTAGATGTAGTAACGATGCCAGCTGAGGAAATTACCGGTGCCGTGGATCGTCAGAGTCTGGTTGATATGGGTAGCCAAGAAGTCGTCGTAGCGTGACTTCGCACCTGGAGCGATACTGCCGCTTCTTGCTGGTTTTGACTGAAGGCACAGCACCGCATTGATGTATTTCCTTTTGCTGGAGTTCGAAAGAGTGTTCCTGCAGGGCATTGTCAACATGCGATCAGGACTGGAGACATACTTGTCTCGACATACCACTCCTGACGCTTGACGGCTTTGTCCAAGCTGCAAACATTCTGGCCGCGATTCTTGTGAAGATAGGTCTTCAACTTTGTCATACCATAATCATTGAGCTCGTCGGTTCCAGAAGTCGATGCTGGGGTGAATGCCGTGACGCTGGCGCACAACAGGGACACCGTAGCCCCAAGGAGAGAAAAATGCATCGTTCCGGTATCTAATATGTCACTACAGAATAAAAAAGGGCAGGAAGAAAAAGAGAGAAAGTGCAGGAATGTGCGAATTATGTTATGTACCCTGCCCAAGCGGGACAAGAAAGCCAGGGCAGAAAGCTAGAGGGCTATAAAATCGCATGTAGGTCTTGACCAGAGTGGCTCCAGTGATATATTAGAACGCGAATCATCCTGCACGATGCTTCAAAATGTAGTCTGCCGCAAACATTCTCAATGGAATTTACCACGACTTTGCCCAATCATTGATCAAGCATCTATCTACACGAAGATGCTTGAACAGCATAAGCCTGGTTGTTTGCAAAACAGACCTGCTACAGCGGAATGGCAACATGATTGAGATGCGGAGAGAGTAAGCAAGGCACAGTTAATATATATGCAAAGCTTATACTCGACGCGCATACCAGGATTGGTCAAGAATAAAGGCTCGCATATTGGCACGTGTGTAAGCTTTTGGCAGATCATGTTCCCTGTTGCCAGTAAAACCGGCTAGACGAAGGTCGCACAGCTGACCGCTGAGGGAGAGTGATATAGGCATGGTCCTACACACTTTTTGTGCACCTTGGTCGTTCGACGTTGGCGAGGATTTGTGAGTATTCGCCCTGGGAACCGAAGGCGTTATATGCCCACGTAAGCATAAACAGGTGTGCCTTCATAATCGATGCTCGACCACTACAACAGATTCCTCGATGACCTCTCCATATCGCTGCAAGTCGTACCCACCTTGCGAAATCGCCAACCTCCACCTGTCTTTTCGAACTTTACCAAGATCTCTCGGGCTTCTTGCTCGATTTCCGAAACACGAGTAGCTGCAGCTCCTTCGGTCGTATGATCTGGTAAATGCATACCATTGAATATGAGAGGCAGAACAGAAGCTTTGAAATCGTTGCCAGTCGACCTTCGCGTCTCTACAACCATAACGACAAAGAAGGACAAGGTCAGAAGGACTAACGCGGCTGGGAAACAGAGCCATGCCCAGCGTACGTGAACGCAAGTGGTTTCTTTGGCCAACAGTCCAGTGATGTTGTTTGTAGCGTTCTGCGCTCCGTTCTGCCGCATGAAGTTTGTGATCGATGTGCTGATGTTGGAGAAAGCTCCATCTATACCGGTATAGGATATGTTGTTGACGTCAAACATGACCAGTAGTTGTTGTGGGCCTTGAAGCTCTCTGACGCCGTACGAGACATTTCCGACAAGAAAACTGATCAAGTATCTGTTCAAATTGTTTGTGAATGTATAGTCCATGCGATAGAGACATCTCGGGGGAACCGGAGCGTACGATAAAGGTCCGATTCGATCCTGGTATTCTCCTTCGGCATAGGAGATATTGTAAGTCAGCCAATCGGTGTTGTCGTCGCAGCTGTATCCTTGCTTGTGGAGATCTGCTTTGATGGATGCATTAGTACAAGTTAGATCCACACTGCTCATGACAAACTCCGATGTATCGGCACCCAAGCTGAAGTTGTCTCCAGCAGTGTGTCGTCAAACTCGCTTTCCCAAATTGATGCTTCGTATGTCCTTATACATGGCTTGAGTTCGCAACGAGCTGCGCCATGCCCACGACATGTCCAATCGTTCGTGCAGTGCTCTGGAAAAAGCACAGCATAAACCATCTCACCGGTCACATCATAATCGTGTCAAGCGGATCCAGCCTCCATGATCATATTAAATGTTCTTACGCTGGGTAGTGCGTCTCAATGGCGCATCACCACTGTAAGCATTCTCTGACTGAATACAAAGGCAGATTGTATTGTGCGGTTGAAAGCCAAGTTGTGTTCACCATGGTGAGCTGCGGTCCAAGCAGAAGAGCCTTTGGAGATGCTGAAACGAGTGTGGGATCGCATGATGCGTCCGTGACTCGATATTGCCAGAGGGGCTTCTTCGAATCTCCAGCTGTAAAGCGTTGACGTTTTCCACTCGTCAAGTCAGTATACATAGCTGCTATCGTGCTATACACACCGCTCACAATTTGCATGTTGCACTAAGTTGAGTAATTGGGACAAGGCCTTCTTTAGGTAGGACATGAGAAAAGTCATTAAGTGATATAAGAAATAAAGTCTAGACAGATACGAAAGTGTCTTTTATGTACAAAGAGATTCCGGGACTTAGAGAACCAGAGCGAAAGCGCCCAAGAGGACAACGGCAAGAGAGCCGGAAACGGCGCCAGAGATGGAGCTTGCGGCACCAGTGTAAGGCATGAGGGTGTGGGTGCCGTTGGCAGCGCTGGAAGACTTAGATCCAGCGGAACCGGTGGTGGCAGAGGCAGAGCCAGCAGTGGCGGAGGCGGCAACGCTCTGAGAGACAACAGCAGTCGAGGCCCAGACAGAGGTGTAAGAGGCGATGGCAGAAGTGTCAACGGAAGCACAGTCAACGGTGACGGTCACGGTCGACTCGGGAGCGACGGTGGGGATAGCGAGAACTCCAGTCTGGATGGAGGAGAGAGAAGCAGAGGCAGTGACAACGGGGGCAGTGGCGGTGTTGTTGCTGTAAGCGAAGGTGGTAGGAACAACCTTGTCGGTGGTAGCGACCGAGGTGAAGGTGCTGCTGGGAGAGACAATGGTGCTGGAGACAACAACGTCGGCAGCGGCGATCTGCTGCTTGATCCAGGAGGCGGCGAGGTCGCTGTAGATGTCGAAGTAGTTAAGGTGGTCCTCGACAACGTTGCCGCCAGCGCAGATGGGGTCCTCGGCGACGCAGTAGTCGTGGTACTTGGCAGTCCAGGTGGCAAGGTTGGCCAACTGGTAGGCAGGGCGAGGGAAGAGGCCGTTGTCGGGAGCACCGCTCAGCTGGTTGTAGGGCTGGTTGGCAGTGTGTCTGGTGTTACCGAAGGTGGTGACAGCGACAATCTTCTTGCCGAGCTCAGAGTTGACGTCAAGGTTGGGGCTGGGCTTGGTCATGCAGTCCTGGAAGAAAGTGCCGCTGCCACCGCCGATGATGTCGCCGACGATCTGAGAGCCTTGGGAGTAACCGCTGATGACCAACTTGGAGTCGGGGCAGCGAGCGGCGTAAGAGTTGAGCTGAGCAATACCGTTGGCAACACCCTCCTCGATCGAAGCGCAGTAGGGGGACTCGACGGGGTTGTAGAAGAGAATGTCCTCGTAGTCACAGCTCGAGAGGCCGTCGCAAATGGCGTTCACAAGCTTGCCCTGACGACCGGGGTAAGGCTCGTTGTTGCCTTTGGCCAAGAAGACGTGGACGTCAGAGCAGGCAGACTGGCGAGCCTGGAGCTGAGGGACAGAGGCAGCGACAGAGGTCTGCGCAATGGCAAGGGCAATGGTGGGGGCTGAAACACGCATTTTGGATGTAGTTTGTTCGGATGGAAACGAATGTGGGGTGCTGAAAGCAACAAGAGAGGAAAGAAAGATTAATAGGTATTAAAGAACTAGACAGTTGCGATGAGAATGAAAAGAGAGCGAGAGGTGAAGATTATTACATATATAGGCGGTAGCACTCACCAACAAAGTGCTGGACCAACCTGGTGAGATTATGTTTGGGTCAGAGACTCTTCGTGTTCGGGCGAGTGCGGGGATAGCAAGACTAGCGGCCGACTATTGGACGTGGAGATTGCAGCCGTGCTCTTGGAGGCTTCTGGCTGCCTGTCCAGATTGCCCACTCTAAGGGTTCTGAGACGAGGTACTCGACTACTTGTATGTAAGTACGAGTCGCGCTAAGTGCCATCTGATCACACGTGGCAGGCAGTGCGCTGAATGTTGTGAGAAGACCTTGAGATGGCACCTCGACGAAAGGCCTGAAGAGCTCCGAGGCGAATTTGAGACGTTGTTCTTCTAGACGTCGATGTGTCAATCCTCGTTGGTAGACGACATGACCGTTCCAGAAACATATTTTGGCCTAGCAACCTTCAGAAGTTACACTGCTCTTGCTTGTGAGAAATTGAGAGCGGCGCACCTCGCCTGTAGGATTATTCATGGACTCACACTTCGTATTATGGAGGTTAATCCATGGTACATCAGTCAGTGGCGCCAGGCACCGCGTCTTGATTGGAGGGAAGAAAGACAAAAGCGGCACAAGATTCAGGTACAAGCGAGTCAAGCAGTGTCCAAGCGCCTGTCCAGTCAGCAATTCTTCCCGAAGTGTCTGAAGGTCTTTCGCGGTTTCACTCTTCTGGGAAGCGCTCCGACGATGCCACAACGAATCAACAATAACAGAGGATACGACTTGATTACTATTATTACCACTGCCTCTCTTTGAGCACTCTCCCATGCCTACCAGCCTGGCAACCAGGAACTCCATCCCAGCCTTTGGTCGCGTGCCTGAATCAAACATCTACGTCAATGTTTATCCATGCTTCAACGGTATCGGAACCTCAACCCGGCTATTATGAACTTCGATTGATTCCAACGAACTTCATCACACATTGATGACTCCGACCGGTACTCCAATCCAGCGGCTTCCGCGGTCTTTCAGATCACTTGCGATGAAATCGGCGTTCTGCTCCAAAGTGGTCTCATAACGTGGCGCGTTCATCGCTGCGAGGAGAACCTTTCCGAGGAACGGAATATGTTTGAGCCACGAGTCCTTCCATAGTGGTGGCGAAGTGGCCTTGGCAGTCAGTCTATTATGGGTAGACTTGGCCGGCACGCTGACTTCCAGACTCTCGGCGGACATAGTGCTTGGACAAAGCAGAGACCAGTCGACCGAATTAGGTGGCAAGGCTTTGAGAAGCTTGATGTTCTGACGATGCTCAAGGAAGATTGGCACACTGGAACGATCAGCGATGTACAGCGAGTTCAAGATCCTCCTTGTGTCCCGAACACCATGGCAATGGTGATACCAGAATGCACACCACTCTCGAGAATGGAGGCATTCTCGGTGAACGCCACTTCTAGGTGGCAAGACTTTGTGCATTCTAATAGCTTACAGTACCACCATACCTCGCTCTGATAGAGGATAAAGTGGTGTGGCCACCAGTTTGACATATAGGGAGGATGCAAGAAGTCCAACTTACTAATTCGAGAGTATGGTCATTGTCCCAGGAAAAGTCAGCACGCCCAAGCCTCCAAGGAGCCAGATTCGCAAGGGTTGGCCTCTTTCTGATCCAGCTTGTTGCGTGCCTTTGAGTACCGCGGAGAAGATTTCTGGCAGGTTGTTTCTCTTCCAAGGCGCCATGGCTGCTACACCGGCAGTGTTGACCACGGCTTCGCAATCATTTTCGAGGATCGCTCGTCTGATCGAGGAAGTGTCTGTGGCGTTTCCTTCGACGACAGTGATTCGGCTGTGAATGCTTGCTGGAAGGAGAGCTTCGAGTTTGTTCGACGAGCGGACGTACGCAACGACTTCATGACCGTGGGTAAGAAGTGCTGCAACAAGTCGCAGACCGAGATTTCCGTTTGCGCCGACGAGGAGGACCCTCATGTTTGTGATTTACTGTATTGACTGAGGTAAACAGGTATGAACAGTTGGTGACTAAGATGAAGTTGTCCTGGAAGTTATTGACTGAGGTAATGTGATGTTGAGAGTTGTTCTTCAGCTGACGATATATACACTACACCGGCGGTCGACTCGAGGTCTATATAGGCATCAAGGTAGGATAGTCGGAAGTTGCTCTCACCGCGTTCTACTGCAAGTCGTCGGTGTATCATGTCACTATCCGACCACGGACTGTCATCTACGGATCCGTGACTTTTGGAGCTTCGGAAGTCTTTCAAAGCGACGTGCGTGGTTTACTGACTGACGGACGGCGATATGAAAGACGTGCGTTGGAGGCAGGAAGGAAGCGGGGTCCGCATGCAGACTTCGGACGAACCTCTCTCCGACCACACCTCACATGCCTCTGTATTACTTGGTGACCGTGTTCAGGTCTTTCGAAAGATCATGCGACATGAACTCGAGTGCAGCGCAGCACCTCGCTGATGACCAAGAAAGGGTGGTACTTGATGCATATACAGAGCTTTCGCACGGTGACATGTCGCTGCATCAATGCTGCAACCATGCCTCAGCCCTGGGCCGACCAACCACCCACTTTCATCAGCACCAAATCCTCACAGGATGCATTTTCCCCGAGATTTCGGAGCTGGAGAGACCGTGAAGAGTTGGTACATGTGTAAGCTGGCTAGTATAGCTCCCACGTTGTATTAACAAGGTGATCAACATGAAACTCTGATAGTATGCGTGCCGTTGAGCATCGCTTCACAGTTGTGATAACTGAGGATCCGGATACGACAGCCAAAATATGCTTATCTAGCCTACTAAACTATAACACACAATCTTATTATTACTACACTTCTATATCAAACCCACCAAATTCACGACAGATTTTATCGCGACAGAGCAGAGCTCAAAAAGTGGTGGTGGTGGGGGGAAGTCGCGTTCGCACGAGCACTCGAAGCCGAGCATGCATGCATGATAAATCCACCTCCATTTAACCAGACCTTCAAACACACTCCCAACCAAGCCCAAATTCAATCCTCCAACCCCAAAAAACACCAATGACTTCCCCATCATACTCCCACACCGAGACCATCGCCGCAATAACAGACTTCTACACCTTCTACACCCGCCTCCCCTACCTCGACCCCAGCGCCCTCGTCATCGCTCCTGCAACCGGCTGGCCAACAATCAACGAAACCGAACTCAAAAACCGCGGTAAAACGGAAAAAGTCATTGATCTTCTACGCCATTTACCTTATCTCTCTCACCCTAGTATTCGTGGTGGCTGGACAATCGATCAAGGCAGCAGTTGCATCCAACACCACAAGGGCATTTGCTACACCACCACATTGCCGATTCTCAATACTCTGCCTGGGTATGTGGTGCCGATAGCAGAATCAACGGATAGAGAGGGAAGTTATCTACTTCTCGACACTGAGACTGGAAGTATCACTACTTATGATATTCTTGCCGACAATGTTCAAGGTAATTGGGATGAATATGAGCAACTGGAGGATAAAGATAAGTGGAGAGCTTTCCCCAAGACACCAGTGAGACAGTTTTTTGCGAGGTGGAGGATGTTGTATGAGAAGTTGATTTGGATGGTTGCGCCGCCCGTTGATGAGTCTCATGGAGATGGAGGCATTTATTTCTCCAGAGCGGATAATGTTTTGGAGGAGAATGAGTTGTTGGAGAGTGATGGTCACGACGACACTGATATTGATGACGAGATTACAAAGGTATGTATCGCATGAGTTGCAACCTCTTCCCTGCTAATGCCAATGATAGGGAGTGTACGAGATATACAAGCGAAATGGATGGCCAGGAAATTCTTTTGATAGAGAGGCCTGTAAGAACGAACTAAAAGAGTACCTAGAAGATGCTGATTATTGATCTTGCTGCTTATCGTCAAAATCCTTCGCCAACAGAAATGGTAGAGGAACGACCCAAGCCATACTAAGGCAATCGATCAACAGGGATGTTCCAAAAGCAACGCGATGAAGACCAGCAGCAGACTCAAGGTACAAGTTGTCACAAAAGACTATTTTCGAGCGGAAAATGTTTGAAAATTCATGCCTTTCTAAGCACTGGCGGAGCGACGTTTTCTTTTCCTTTTTCTTTTCTTTTTAGGTATGAGCCCGAACCTCAAGCAAGGACATCCGACGAAGCCCATGCTCTTACCACAATCGCATCGGCCTCCTCCAAGTAGCCTCAGAAATCCTGGTCGCTGCTTTGATGGAACGATCCCTTCAGACACGTACCGTAAGCCCCTCATCCCCGAAAAAGCTGATGCGGGCTTCTGTGGTCGACGGACTCAGTTTTTTTGCTCGAGGGCTGTGGTGGGTTTGGCATTCGTGTCTAAAGCTGCTGGAATGTCGTGATTGACGGAAGTTTCGTCTATGGTGTTGCTTAGGCCTTTGTCCTGTCCACTCAGCGTGGATGTTGCTTCTATCGAGGTTGGGAGCTTATTTGCGGTATCCTCAGTGACAGCAGAAGGAGTCTTGTCACTCGGTTGAGCTGGAGCTTGCAGCCCCTTAAAATTTTGCTCTGGGCTTAATGCTTGGAGATCTTTGATCTCTGCTGGAGGGTCAGTTCCTGCGGTGCTCGCAGATGGCGTGGCTTCATCGTCGTCCGACTCATCATCTTCTCGAATCTTGATCGTGACGCCGCTTCTTTGCGAATACACTCTCAATTCAAGCACGAGAAGCGCGTTCCATGGGTCCTCGGCATACCAGTCTTTGTCATCCTCACTCGATGAAGAACAAGCATCACCGTCCATCTCGCTATCCCATTCAAAGTCGTCATCATCAAGCTCAGCATTGGGGTCTGTGTCGAAGACATCTATACACCCAGTGATCTTGAAGGGCGGTGGGCTGATCCTGACAGGTCTGATAGATGCTGGCAAATTTTCAGGGAGAGGAGAAGGTGGGGGACCATTTAGAGGAGAGGATGGAGGTAGAGGGGGAGGAACAGGCATATAGCCTGCCCGTCTGAGAAGATCGCTTCTTTCTCTGGCCCTCTTCTCTTGCGCGATTCTATCTTTGCGCTTCCTGTCTCGGGCCTTGGCTTCGTGTCTTCGCTTCCTCATCTTGGCTTGCCGCTCACGAGTTTCTTTTCTCTCTTGTTCTTTTTTCTGCTTTCGCACTTCCACCTCCTTTTCTCGGAGCTTACCTTTTGCATGTGCGAGTTCGAAGTTGCGGCCAGTTTGGAGCAGTTTTTGCTTTCGGTAAGGCGCCTCTGATTCGATGATTGATTCTGCTGTTCGGCAGAGGGTTCGTGTTGGCTCGATCTTGACGAGGACGCTGTAGCTGCCGGCGTCGAGGTCGAGGTCTACGCTGACAGAACGAGTATTGGTGTAGTTGCCACTGGAAACATGCATACTACGTGCCAAATACTTGGTCATGTCTTTGGAATTGTAAATGCGGAAGTGCAGGGAGTATGTGTATCGACCCTGTAAACCTTGAAAGTAGCTGACATCTGGTTGAGCAAGGACTATGACGACAGCACCTGACTGGGACAGGGTGATCTCGAAGCTGGTGTCTAAATAAGTAACTGCTCCTGCAGGTACGCTGACCGAAGTCCATTGTTGAGTCAACAGCCTGTGAATTGAAGACTTATTAGCAAAGTTTTGCATAGTGCATCACAACAACTGTTGCATTGCAAAGTGTTGTTCAGAAAGCTAGAAGCCTGCACTCAGAGCCTGCCTTTTTGCGAGCAATAGCAGGCTTTCAATGGACGTCTGTCCGATGCTGAACAAGAATCTGCAATATGACGCTCTAAGAGGAGAACTCGAACGTCTCACGCTATGAATCGGCATATACGTACCATGTCTCGTCAAACAGTCGGGTCCGCTGTATGGAGTCAAAGTATCGGAGGAAGTTGTCGAGGGTCACCCAGAAGACCTGCTATCGTTAGCAGGGGCCACATCATTTCGGATAAACAACTCACACCAGGATCCTTGAAGTCGAATTTGAGTTGCTCGACGAGCTCAGCATTCCACTCTTCAAACTTGTGGTTGAAAGGTCCATCAAAGTTGTCCGGGTTCTTGTTGTTGCCCCAGGGATTTCTGATGTGCGTCAGTAAGCAAGATTTGTATTGGTATCCAGGAAGGGAAGGAGCATACCTTATCTTCAGCAGCCGCAACTCCTTGTGTTCGACAGCTTGCAACACCGCGTAAGCATGTTTGCCAAAGCTACCAGCCTCCCTGTAATGAAATGCACCTCCAGAAAAGAGGTACGTATCGTTGACCTGCATCAATTGCTTCCACAGTAGTGATTTGTCCAGGATGTCTGATGGCGCTAGACTCGTTGATACACCGCCAGTCAAGTCTTCTGTACCTTCGCCAACCCAACCACCATGCAATGAGCCATAGTCGCCATGGGCTTTCGCATACGCCTTTTCTATCAGCGGCAACCAAGTGTCCTGGCTATCACGGCAGCGCGAGAAATATAGCGCTTCACCACCTTTCTGCAGGCTCTCTCTCAACTTGGTAATGTCGTTGCTGTTGTTGAAGGTACTCCTCGTCTGTCTTTCGTCTACATACTTGCCAACGAACAAGTCATCGCCATCAGAGACGTGTATGAAGAGGCGGTCATCAACAATCTCTGGTATCCAAGTCCCATCGCGGAAAAAGACAAAGCCGTATACTCCAACGGCTTCGTCACGGGCTACGCAGAGTCGTTGCATGAGTCCTGGTTTTGCAGCGACAGAGACCAGAGCTGCGATGAACCAACAGTTGCCGAGCGAGCCTTGCATGACATCGTCGCCACAAGCCCCTTCTGCGTTGAAAGTGGGCTTCTCGAATATGTCCTATCAAGTCGATAAGCATTTGTAAGTGTTCCAGAGTTGCATCATGTGTTTGTACCTTTACTCGTTTGACACCAGATGGCTGTATTGAGTGAGAGTTGCCTTCATCGTCCATCAAGGGAAAGATACAGTCACCCTGAGCAAGCTCGACCTCAAACTGCCTGTCTCGGTAACGCTGGTTCAAACGTGTGCATTCGACTACGATAGCGGCGACCTTGTCCTGACATTCTTTCTTTGCCTGTTCATAAGACGCGGCAGGACTCTCCTGGGTATGCACATCATTCTCCTCACCACTAGCATCCTTGAGAGTCTGCTCGAGACGACGACCCAGAGCAGAAGTGTTCAGAGAGCGATTTGGAGAGGTTGCAATGAAGCGATCCCAGAAACGATAAAAGTCATCGTTCTGAGGCTTCTTGATAAGCGACGAGACAGATCGGACTCTTCGTGGGGCCTTCTCGTGTATGAGACGGATGGGAAATGGGGTGATGTGGTCAGGAGTGGAAGTGCCACTGGATGGCGGGCGATGAGCGTGCTTCTCGAAAGCTCGTGCTATGGCATGCGGATCCATGACGCCGGAGAGGTTTCTGTGTGCGATGTGCGAGGTTATGGAGGCATGGGAGGTTCTATAACACAGAGGAGATCAAGGAGTCGTGGTTATACAGGTGTCACTGCTATGAAATGGCTACAAAGACGCGAAGTGAAACATGATGGCAAGAAGCAAAAAGCCGTCAGGTCGGCAACGGACAGTGTCTTATTCGAGCAAACGTACATGGGTACGGGTTTAGCAGGCTGGAGAGATGCAGCGGTCAGGCGTCAGCCTAGGTCTCATGGGTGGAGGCCGATAGGAGCTCGGAGAGGCTTGTACTGCATGATTAGCGTGGCGGACAGCTGCCACGTATCACCCGAGCAGTCGGCATCATCCTTGACGTGGTCGAGCGCGAAGCACGACAATGTTCTCGGTCTCTGAGGCTGAGTCGAACGTCTAGAAAGCCTTGGACTGGAAGAGCAGGAGGAAGGAGGTAGAAACAGAAGTCAAGAGAGCATGACGATCGACGGCTTGGCGCTCTGTTGATGGTCTCGAATGCGACGGGCTCTTGATTGGTCGACTTCCTTCTTGTACATCAAGATGCTCAGTGTATTCCAGACTCGCTTTCAACGCCTAGAGACAGCGCTGAATACGCTGGTCGAGTCGGTCGCAGCTTACAATCCCTCCATCTCGGCGGCGGATGCTCTCGTCGCAGCAGATGACGACTTGGACGAGAGCTTGGAACAGCGTACGCTCCACCACTCTCTGTCGTTACTTTCCTAAGCTCACTGTCTGTTCACAGTCGCCGTACACCATGCAAACTACTCGCGCATTCTCGAGCTACGCGCCACTGCCGACGCCCTAGACGACAAGATCAAATCCACCCTTCGGACTCTGGCCGACACGCGCAAAGAACTCCTCGACATACCCTCCTCCCAGCCCGCCAAACACACGCGTCAAGTCGGCGTCCAAGAACTGCTCTCCTATGCAAAGTTCATCTCCAAGACCACCGTCCCACCCACTTTCCGCGGCCACATCTCAACCGACCTGCTCTCGCAACCACAACCTGCCCTCCCTGATGCGCCCACCACTCAAATCACAAACGGCATGGCCACCCCAGCCCAAAATGGCGACAACACGAGCACAACCGATCAAGAAGCTACTTCAGAAAACAGGGCTGTAGCCACACTGAGCGCAGAAACAAAAGCTATGCTGGACCCACTCTCACAACTCCCCTTCGTGCCATGGCCATCTCAAGAAGTCATTCGTATGGGTGCTCTGGCCGCTATCCAAGGCATGCTGGAAGATGGTACCGATCCCACTTCTGTGCTCAGTGCTGAAGAGCAAGAGGCAGCAGACAAGAGAAGAGCAGAAGAGGAAGAGAGGCTACAAGCCGAGCAAGAAGAAAGAGAACGCAGGCGCAGGGAAGATTGGGCCGCTAGGGGCGGCAACAGGGCTGCCATGACTGAAGACGTCTTTGACCCTGATGAGCTTTAGAGAGTTCATAATGTCCATGACAATGCCCTCTTCAGTCCAGATGTTGCGGGCTTTGATTATGACGATTTTTTCCTTTCTCTCTTCAGTATACCCTTGATTTTCAGTTATCGGAAGAATACAATCACTAGCATTATATCACTCAAATGATCACGCAGCAGAATGCTTCCTTTATGGTGTGCCGATGTGTACAATGCGAGGAACTGTCCAGAAACACAGTTCTTTTTGAGTATAAAGGTTCAGCCATTGAGAGATCTATCAAGGGACGCCTCTCTATGGGCATAACTCGGGTTTCTGCAAGTAACATGTGGTTTCTGCAACCATGTACTTTGTGATTCATGTGCTTGCGGCAAAACCTCAGCTCCATTGAAGAAGGACAGAAACGAGAAACCACAAAAAGCTAAAGAAAGCATATCAAAGACCTCCGTCCATCTCTCACAAACATTGCCAAAGTGTGAATTCTGAGGATACACGATTGGCTTGCAAGGATAAAAGACATAAGAAGGGCTTATAAGAAAGGTTTTACTTGTACTATCAAATCTGTGTTAGTTTCTATCAAACTCTATAACTCTATAGTTCTATCATACCATCTTAATCTCATGCCATATCCAAAATCAAAAAGACTACCCAAGAAAGACCCCAAAAGCCTTTTACACGGCAAAAGTAGGCCAAGTAGGGTACTCCCACTCAACACTCTTATCCATCAAAGCCCTATCCAACCCCCTGGCCCCAGCACCCACATACAAAAACTTGGTAAAGGCAACCTCAGACCAGTACGAAAAGCTAGTGTTGCCGGGAATAAACACCACATCACCCTGCAACAACTGGACCTGCTCCCCTTGCATACTGACCATCAACGCGCCCTCCAAAATTTCAAATGCCATGTGTTGCCGAAAGCTTCTGACAGGGATGGTAGTGTTGGAGAGGTGACGGGACATGGTGATTGTGCCTTCTGCAAAGGCGCCAGAGGATTGGGTGGAAGCGACAAAGGGGGCGATGATCTGGTATCCGTGTTCAGAGTTTAGGTACATTGGTCCCTGGTTCTTGGCCACGTAAAAGGGGGTTTGGGAGTTTGTGGCGGGTGTGTTTTTGCCAGTGTGCCATGTTGCGTTTGCGGGAGCACTGCCATTGACGAGATCGCGACGGGGGGAGAAATCTAGCTGGGCAAATACGTCAAAGGACTCTAAGGCTGAGATCATGGAAGCTGAGGAGCCGGCTCCTGCGTCGGCGGCTCCGGAGCCCGAGGAAGGCACATAAGGCGATGAAGTCGAGGATGTGTAGTTTGAATCTGCAATGGCGAAGAACAGCGCTTCAAAGCCGCCGGGTTGGATGACTCCCAGCATTTCCGTGTCGGGGTCAAGGACCTGGAAAGTGTGTGTAGTGTTCTGGGGCACAGCGCCATAGTCACCAGGCAACATGACTCTGGCCTCTTCATCGCCGTTCTTCTGCGTCCAGAGCTGGAATCGTCCTTTGCTGCAAAAGAAGTTTTCGTAGTGGGTGCGGTGGATGTGAGGGAGAACGCCCAAGGCATCAGAGGCAGGAGAGTTCGTCATGAGTATGGAAAAGGCACCACCAGAAGATGCGCCAGTGACGGGAAATCTGTAGATCTGCTGGCCGACAGCGACGGCTTGGGCATTGGCGTATCGTTCAATGACATAGGGGCGAACGTGATCGGGAGCATTGTCGACGTGAAGGGAGCTGCGTGCTGGAGTGCCAATAGAAAGAGCCGCAGATGCGGAAATCAATGAAGGGATATGCATCTTCTGTCGAGATAGAGAGGGTATAGGGCTTTGAGAAGAAAAGACAATATCTGGTGATCCGGGAGACTACACCGAGGGCTACTACAATACTTATACCTCTTCATACCATGTCAAGACCTACCTGTAGATCATCAAGCCCTACTTGCTCGACCGTATACAGGCCTACCATATCGATTTGATGAGCTCCTCCGCACTCGTCCGCCGACAAAGAACACCAGGAGAGGTCCAACCCAGCACTGCCGATATGTTGAGATCGACAGGGCAGGCAGGTCCCGAGAGGAAATATTCGCGGTGATCATACAGGCCAACACACCAGGCCTGACTCTGTTCTGCATAGGGTCGAGTACGGTGCGCTCTGAGAACCAAGCTGATGATCCGTGCAAACTCATGGACCTGCTTAGTGCCATATCTCAGGCACGAAGAGAGGACGACCCCTAGGGCTTCGGATGAATCGTTTGTATCACCTAGGGCTTGATATAGAAAGGTTGACGTCTCGCGCGTAGGGAAAGATTGACGACGCGTGTAGAGTAGTGAATTTTGATGGGCACTTGGCGGGCGGTGTGGAAAATTTGCGAGTCGTCTTTGCTGACGCTTCACCTTGAATGAGTATTGTCTCGTAGGCCTCTGATGGACGAGACTTCGCAATCGTGGATTATCAAGCTTATAGAAGCAGACGAGAGCTGGCAATGGCCGTGGAGGATAAGCAAGAAAATAGAGTAGGTTCATGCAAAGGAAGCTCGGAAGGGTGTGGCTTCCGTTGTTCCGTGCCGGTTCAATGTGTTTCGCCAAAGCTTTAGTTAAACTTTCTACTCTAATTTGACAGCTAAACTAATGAAGAGGAATGCCCTATAACTCTGCCGCATGCAGTGGGTAGACAAGGGCTGCGAATTGCAAAATGGCCCATCAAGAAAACAAGAAAGATAAACTCAGAAGTAGCCTCGCCCTGCCCTAATAGCTGCCCATGCACAGTGCATATCACTGCTCGCTCAACAAGCATGACAAGATCGCCGTGTTTTTGCAAATGAAGCCATTGATATCAAACCACCATCCCTTTGAAACGCCATCAAACACCAACCCTCAAACGCTTGAAAATCACTGCAAGGACGTCACAACGTAAGATATAGAAGGCCATTAAATGGTGACGGCAACTTCGGGGCGCTGGCTAGCAATCTCACCGCCAGCTCCCATCTCGGCCCAGTCACCCCAGAGACCTCTCTTGCCGCGGATGCGAAGGGGAGCACCCAATTCATCAGAGCTTTGCTCCACTTTGACGGCGTCTTTTGTACCGAGAACGAGCACTTCGAAGAACATCTTGGTAGCGTCTTGCTTGCTCGTGCGTTCTTCGGGGCAGAAGTCGGTGAACAGAACACTGCGTTGTGCGCGGGTCGTGGGTGACGGGGGCTCACCAGACTCATCTGAAAAGCGTTCACGCAAAAGATGAACAGCGTGCTTGGTGCCGAGTGAGACGGGGCCGGAATCAGCAGGATGCAAAACAGGCATAGTGGTCTCATCGAATGCGGGTGCTGGTGAATATGCTTCCATCTCCTCCTCCTGAGCAGGTTCAATGATTGAGGGGATGTCGTCACCACCGAAAGCAGGAGCTAAGTCGTCAGCACCGAGTGTAGGGTCTTGGAGATCTTCGGGTGCAGGTGATGTGGCAGCACCAAGAGCGTGGGTGTCTTCCTCCTCTTCGGGGATCTCAATCTGCGGGAGACCACTGTCTCTCTTACGCTTGAGCTCGCCAGCTGTGCGCACGACCTCGAGAGACAGGACACCTCTCAACTCAGGAGCCCAGCCAGTGCTACGACCGTCACCCAAAATGTTAGACACGAAGCCGCCGTTCTTCTGCATCTCCATGAGTGCGAGAAGAACGGGGTCTCTAGGAAGAAAGACAGGGGCCTTGAGAATCTTGCTGCGGTCCTCCTGTTGAGCACGGATCTGGGAATTGTGAAGTTCGGTGTTGAGGTCAGCAGGAAGAACCTTGCGGCGCTTGGCACGTTGTTGTGCTTGGATCATGGTCTCGTCTTGCTCAAGCTCAGTAGGTTGGTGCTCGAGCTGGAAAGTCTGCTCAAGGTCACGCTCAACGCTGGAGCGCACAGATGAAAGAGGCGAGACACTATCCCGCCCACGGCGAACATCTGCGCGGTTGAGAGCGTCGAGGTTGCTTTCTTCGATTTGGAGATCAAGACCGCCCATCTCGATGTCGTCGTCAATAGGCAGAGGGGCCATGGGAATGTCCTTCTCGATAGTGTCTTCGGGGCCGCCAATGTCCAGATCCAGATTGTCGTCGTAAAGCATGCTCTGGTCGTTCATCTCTGGACGGGCTGCCTCTTGGTGTCTACCGACTTCGATGCTGGTGTCTCCTACCGCAGCGCCCTCTGTGATGTCGCCAATGTCGAGGCCCAGATCATCGTCCTCGAGCTGGAGAGTCTGACTGACGTCCTCGCGAGTGTTCATGCTCTCGGGCAGAAGCTGGCTAGTACCCCAATCCAAAAGCGTAGGGTCTTGGCCAGGTGCTGGAGTGCTGTCGAGTAGTAGCTCGTCAAGATCAGGCATGGGGGCAAAGAGGTCCAGCTCGGTGATTGTGTCTGGGAGCACAAGGGCGGCAGGGTTTGCCGTGTGTGATTGGTTGGAGGGGAGGTCGACATTTCCAGGACGGAAGGCGAGCTTGATCTTCATCAAGGCCTCGTTGCAGTCGTCTAGTAGATAGCGGGCCTTGCGACTGTAGATACGGACGACACCAAGCAGGAGCTGGCCACTCAGGCGCAGGGCAATAGGAGCCTGGTCATTCTTGATGATGGTGTGGACACTGCTTCCAATGTCGGACTGCAGGATGTTGTTCTTGGTCAATTTACGCTCGATGTTGGCGGCCAGCCAGACACGAGCGAGAGGGCCCGTCTTTGACAGGAGAGTTTCCGAATAGAACATGGTGTGTGGTGTTGGGTCGTGAGCGAAGAAGGCGGAGCGTCAAGTGTTGACTGACGACAGAGACGCGCGACGCGTCGTGGGATCTTAGACTTTTCGGCCTGTCGCAAGACCACTACACCGTGGGCGCAAGGGTTTCGGGTGAATTTCTGGCAGCCGTACGAGTCGACAAAGGCGCCGCCAAGATTTTTTTGAGATGCGACAGATGCGCGCGTGGGATGGTATAGATGTTGGTGAGTAGGCAGATCAAGCAGGCAGCTTCGCGTCGGGCAGAGCAACGAGCGGGACCCGGCCAAGAGAGTCACGTGTGATGCGCCTTTTGCATCAATTGCCAGGATAGGTAGCTAATTGCATGTTCCATCAATGGCTGGCATAACAATATGTAACCTAAAGAAAAACTGATGTTCTGTCTGCATAGATATAAGTAGACTCAATAAGTATTGTCATATCTAGATAATGTGTTCTTAATCGAATGCACTGTTACAAGGCACACATTCAGGAAATGGGGCGGGAATAAGGCTTGCAATTGGCACGAATGCAGCTGGTTGCGTACTGCACGCCGCATGGCCAACGACATGGCATCTATAGAGTTTGCCCGAAGGCGACGATGCTGCACCATGGATTAGTAGTAAAGATACAGAAACGATTGGACCAGCCAGCGCCATATCGAGCTTCTCAGACTGTAGTTGTCTTATCGAAGATCGAATCGCTTTCTCCGCATTCGTCGACTGGCTAGGCCACGTACCCTAGGCACTACTTGAGCGTTGGTTCGTTTGATTCTCCTGCTGCCATCCTCGACAGACTCGCACCCTTCCGAAAGTCAGTTCTCGGTGCTTTCCTCGTGTCCGTCAAAGACGAGAGCGCATCACGGCTCCATGTTGACGACGGTCCATTGACATGTCCCGTTCGTCCACCCCGGCTCTGCCCATGTACAATGCCTCGAGGCAGGAACTAGCACCCCCTGAGCAAGCTCGTCCACCGCTCAACCGACAAAGGACTCCGGTATCTACATCACACATCTCTTTGCTGAACTGCCCAAAATCTTCACTCCAAGTGCTCTGCACAAGTTGCGCCCCAACCCCTAAATGCCGCATCTTCCTGCTTGCTTCCCAAAGAATTGCTAGCTTCTAACACAACCTCTCGTAGCAAACCGTCACAGCCAACCATGCAGTCCTCACGCCGCAAGAGACCGCTACGCGTCTGTCCACCTCGCTGACACATGGTCTACAACCGAACGAAGCCGCCACACGTCTCCACAGCGATGGCCCGAACGAACTACCTCACGAGGAACCCGAGCCACTATGGTTGCGATTCGTCAAGCAGTTTCAAGAGACGTTGATATTGCTGCTCCTGGCATCGGCCGCCATCTCGGCAGTCATGGGCAACTTGGAGGACGCCATCAGTATCGCAATCGCCGTCCTGATTGTCGTCACCGTCGCCTTTGTGCAGGAATACCGATCTGAAAAGTCCATGGAGGCCTTGAACTCGCTCGTACCTCATTCCGCCCATGTCATCCGAAGCGCAGAGCGCAGACCTGACAATGACACTCTGGAAGAGGCCGAGAAGATCCCTTTGGCCAATGCCGAGAAGGCGTCCATGACCATTCCCGCTGGCCAATTGGTTGTTGGAGATCTCGTCCTGTTCCATACTGGCGACCGTATCCCTGCCGACATTCGCATCACCCGTGCCGCAGATCTGTCCATCGACGAATCCAACCTTACTGGTGAAAACGAACCCGTGCACAAATTCGCGGCAAGCATTACAACGTTGAAAAGAGAAGGATATCCCAGCTCGCCTGTATACGCCTCCGAGGCTTCGGGCACCGTGGGCGCGGACCTCCGCCTCAACGAACAGAAGAACATCGCATTCATGGGAACACTGGTTCGCTCAGGCTACGGTCAGGGTATTGTCATTGGTACAGGAGGTGGCACTGAGTTTGGTGCCATCTCTGCTTCGCTACAAGAGATTGAAAGCCCTCGCACACCTCTACAGCTTTCCATGGATAACCTCGGCAAGGAGCTCAGTTACATGTCGTTTGGAATCATCGCCTTCATCATGCTCATTGGTTTCATCCGCGGCAGACCTTTCCTGGAGTTGTTCCAGATCGGTGTCTCTCTGGCTGTCGCTGCTATCCCCGAAGGTCTGCCCATCATTGTCACCGTCACACTGGCTCTAGGTGTTCTCCGCATGTCCAAGAGACACGCAATCGTGCGACGACTCCCAAGTGTCGAGACTCTAGGCTCAGTCAATGTCATTTGCAGCGACAAGACCGGAACTCTCACCATGAACCACATGACTGTCACCAAGATGTGGCACTTTGACGACCAAGCACCTGTGGATGTCGTCAAGGTACATGCAACTGCTCCCTCGGATTCTGCTACGCGCACCATTCTTCGTATCGGTAACATCGTCAACAATGGACGCTTGGGTTCAGAATCTTCTTCTCATGCCACAGCGGCTTCGGCTGCCATTCTTTCCTCTACCATGGGAGGTGACTTGGCGAATGCGAAGAGTCGTTGGACTGGCCAGCCAACTGATGTTGCGCTCCTGGATCTTCTGGACGCATTTGGCGAAGATGATATCAGACAAAACATTGGCAGCAGGCGCAACGAGACGCCTTTCAGCTCAGAGCGAAAATGGATGGGTGTGGTGATTCACAATCCACTCGAGCCCAATGGAGCTGCGACCGCCTACATCAAAGGTGCTCTTGAGCGCGTTCTTAGCCGCTGCGATACCTACATGACCTCACAAGGACGCGAAGTTGTTCTGGATGACCAAAGACGCCAAGAAGCATTAAAAGCAGCTGAAGACATGGCACAAGATGGACTTCGCGTCCTTGGGTTGGCAAGCGGAGCTGTTCGTGAAAAGGATCGCCGCATATCTCGTGGTACTTCTCCCAAGCCTGAGGGCTCCTCATTGGCTGATGAAGACCACATGTACACTGGACTCTGCTTTGCTGGTCTCGTAGGGATGAATGATCCCCCTCGCAAAGGTGTGGATCGTTCTATCCGCCGCCTCATGGCTGGTGGTGTCAAGGTCATCATGATTACTGGTGATGCCGAAACGACCGCCGTAGCCATTGCAAAGAAGCTAGGCATGCCCATCAACATGTCATCAGCTCTTGGCTCGCCAGTCCTGCGTGGCGACCAGTTGGACCAAATGAGCGACGAGGAGCTCGCTCAAGCAATCTCGCGCACCTCGGTCTTCGCGAGAACAAGCCCAGACCACAAGATGAAGATCATCCGAGCGTTGCAATCAAGAGGTGATGTTGTAGCCATGACCGGTGATGGTGTCAACGACGCACCAGCACTCAAAAAGGCAGACATCGGCATTGCAATGGGCAAACTCGGTACCGATGTAGCCAAAGAAGCCGCCGACATGATCCTCACCAATGACGACTTCAGCACCATCCTCGCCGCCATCGAAGAAGGCAAAGGCATCTTCCACAACATCCAAAACTTCTTGACCTTCCAACTCAGCACTTCTGCCGCTGCTCTAGGCCTTGTAATGTTGAGCAGTGCGTTTGGCTACAAGAATCCTCTCAACGCCATGCAAATCCTCTGGATCAACATTCTCATGGACGGACCTCCAGCTCAGTCCCTTGGAGTCGAGCCCGTCGACAAGACAATGCTGCAACTGCCTCCCCGACCCCGTCATGCTCGCGTCCTTACTCCTCGCCTGATCCGTCGCGTGCTCCAGTCTTCGCTGGTCATCATGGCAGGCACGCTGTACACGTACATCTCCAATCTCTCCTCCACCGACCTCGTGTCTCACGAAGTTTCTCCTCGCGACACCACGCTCACCTTTACCGCTTTTGTCCTCTTCGACATGTTTAACGCCCTTACTTGCCGCTCGGCAACCAAATCTTTACTCTTGGGCGAAATCAAGTTTACGGGCCATAAAGCTAATGCCATGTTTAACTATGCGGTTGCGGGTAGTTTGTTGGGTCAAGCGCTGGTCATTTACTTCCCGCCTCTGCAGGGAGTGTTCCAGACCGAGGCGCTTGGCTTGAAGGATATCGTGGGCTTGGTTGCTTTGGCGTCGACAGTGTTTTGGGTTGACGAGGGGAGGAAGTGGTATGAGAGGAGGGTCGCCAAGGGCAATGTTCTCGGTGGGTATAGCAGTAGAGTGTAAAAACAGAAAAAGGGAAACGGGGTAAACAACGGTGGAATTTTTGTGTATATTCTTTTAGAGACTTTTTTTTCCAAGTTTTTCTGTCGAGGGTTTTGCATAGCAAGCGTGCAAGAGATAGAAAGGATAAAGATGAAGTGGTTCGTTTCGTGTTCAAATACAAATCTTCATTCTTTTTCATCTATGGCGCATTTATGTACAAGTCATGATAGATGTCTATGCCTTGTCGGCAGGGTACAGGATACCATTCTGCCTTCTCAAGTCCGAAGTCACAGACACAATGTCATAACTCAACTGCTCGAGCTTGGCAGCAGCATCGACATCCTTGTTGTTGATGATTCTCGCAAACTCTTCGGCCTCCTCTTGCAGATTCAAGTCCATCTTCTTTTCTGCCAACTCTTCAGTCTGCTTGGTCTTGCGATCCCAGAGCTTTACGCTGGCAATGTCTGTGACGGAGTTGAGGCTGATGGTGCCGTTTTCGCCGTAGATCTCGGTCGGGGCGAAGGAGGTAAAGCACTTGCTTTGCTGGATCTGGACGCCAAACTTTTCGTACTGCAGGACGATGAAGCCACCGGCGTCGGCACCGGTGTGGCAGATGAAGGGAGCGTAGGTCTGTGACTTGGGCTTGCCGAACAGCGCGAGAGCGAACATGACGGGGTAAACGCCCATGTCGACGAGAGAGCCGCCTGACATGTCGAGACTGAAAATGTTGGGAGTCTCGCCAGCGAGAACATTGTTGTAGCGCGAGCTGTACATGGAGAAGTTGAGGCTGGCGCCGAAGATGGTGCCCAACTTCTTCTCTTCAAACAAAACGCGGCGGAGTAGCTTGTAGTTTACTTCTTGGATGTGGCGGTAGGCTTCAATCAAGAAGACGTTCTTTTCCTTTGCAACCTTGAACAGGTCTTGAAGTTCGGCGAGGGTCGAGGTGGCGGGCTTTTCGAGAATGACATGTTTCTTTGCTTGGAGGATGGTCTTTGCTTGCGAGTAGTGGAGCGAGTTGGGCGAGGCAACGTAGACGGCATCAAGGTTCGAGTCTTGGACGAGGGAATCGATAGATGTGTAGACAGTCTTGACAGAGAACTTGTCGGCGAATGTACGAGCGGTTTCCTCACTGCGCGAGTAGACGGCAGCCAGCTTCCATTGCTTGGTCGCCTGGGCGCATTGGATGAAGGACTCGGTGATCCAGTTGGTGCCGATGATGCCAAAGTTGAGAACCATTATGATGTGTGAGGATCAAGGAGGATGAATGTCAAACAAGTCAGAAATGTCGGATTGAGTATGGAAACGGCAATGACGACCCGCGTGGCTGGCTGTACCTTCCTCCAGCGGGAGCTCCAAGCAAATGGTGGGGTCGTTGCCCTCTACGAGCCGGTCTGAGTAGTGGCGCCCCCAGCAGTGAGGTCTCGTCTGCTGGGGGTCAGCTGGGGCTTCCGTAACTGCTCCGCCATCGGGTGCGACGGGCGCAGACAAGCATTCAACATTCGGGCCGTGAGTGCGGCGAGTGGTTCACTCCCGAACGCCGCGCCGTCACTGGCAAAAGGCAGGGACCAACGTGCAAAGGTGAGTGAGGGGTGCCGCCGGAGACGTGCAAGAGGGCGACAAGGAATTTAGACGCCGAATTTATTCTGTCGTCTTCCTTTTTGCAAAACATCTTCACGAATGATTCGACCTGTCACCATGTTACCGCCCATCAGTGATTGATCTGCGTGCGCTTTTCTTTTGCATTTCCCTCGCCTCTCGTTTGCTCATCACCACCCTCGCTTTTCATACATCCACGTAATATTTCAAGACTCGACTAATTAACCACCCACCATGTTTGGTGGCTTCGGTGCTGGTATGTTTGTCATCTCGCAACTCATCACATCCCTCGAGGTCCGCTGGCGCACGTTGGCCATCTTGCGTCTCGCCTAGTCGACTTGTTAGCGTTCACATTCGCCATGGTGTCCCTGTCAACTCATGCAGTCGCCTAGCAGTGGCCTTTGACACACGCAAGCTCGTAGCGCTCTGAATGCCAATCGCCTTTCCACACCTCTCAGACCCTTCTCCTCCACCACATGTGCCATTCTCCCACCCTCTGACTGTATGCGACCCAGCGAGCAACTACGCCAGCTACATCGACCCTTTCAAGGAAAGACCTCAGCCCGATCCACCGACCCACGTTGGTCTGCCCAACTATGCCAGACAAGAAGCCTTGAGAATCAGAGACTGGCACGATGAGTCTGACCGTCCTGATTTGCGCCGCGACTTTGTCCAGTCACGCAAGGTCTCGGACATTACAGCAAAGTTTTATACCGACCTGAACGTCCGGTTCGCAACGCCATGCCCTGTCGATCAGCTGGTCCCCATCGACCATGACGGACGTCCATACATGCCGTCCAATGATGAAGAGCTGAACCCTACCATGGCCGAGAACACAAACAACAACCAGGGCAACTTTGTCACCAGACTCGTCGAGTTGAAGACTGAGAACGACATTGCATATCGCACCGTCACCCGCACCAATCTCCCCGAAGGCCTGAACAAGATTCGTCTCAGTGACTTCCGCACCTTCTTCACTGCTCTCCACAGCATGAGCGAACACTGGGAAACAGACCTTGACGACTACTTCGTTCTGGATGATGACGGCAAGAGCGTTCGAGAAGAAGACCACCCAGAGTTCGCCGATCCGGACATGATGATTGATGTGCGGAATTTAGAGGAGCCCGTCGAGTTTGACCTCGGTCCTGCTACACCACTAACCTACAGCGAACTCATTGCCAGAGATCAAGAATCTCCACCACTCTCGAAACTCATCTCTCATGGCTCCGATGCCTCTTCGGACGATTTCCTACGCGAACTGTACCGTGGTAGACGCACCTCCACAGGCAGTAAGATGCCTTGGGTCTACCGCATGGACGTAATCAAGGGCTTCATGGAAGCAGCCGCCTTCCCCTTCCGCTGCAAGATTGGTTCGCCGCGCGTACATCCCACATTGCTGTTAAGCGGTGTACGCTTACCCGTCAACTACCAGTCGTTCCTGGTACATCGCGTGCCGAAAGAGAAAGAGAAGAGACACATGCTACAAGGACCACTCATGGCTGCGTACGTTCGCAAGGAGTTGGAAGACTTTGACTCAGGCTCGGATGACGAGAAGCGGGATAAGCTACGTCTGGACCAACTGAAAGAGATTGGCAGTCTGTTACACCTTGCACAAGAAAGACGCCGTCAAGGCCGTGTAGAGAAGGTCTGGGCCAAGCCAATTCCCAAGAGCGGAAAGCACTGGTTCAGCGAGATGGCCTCGGATGCGGCAGAACCGGAAACACCGGACATGGACGATGCAAACGATCTCATTGCAGCAGCACTCGGCAAGGAAGCCGCCGCTCACTTTGCAAACGGCAAGAAAAGAAAGAAGAGGACACAGTACGAGGCATGGAAAGCCATGGAGCCAATGCGATCCTTCTGGGACCCCAGCAGCGAGTATCAAGCGATCGGCAAAGACGAGAATAGCGATTGGGACACGGTAAGCAAACCCCGACACAACGAGAATGAGAAACATCGCTGACTAAACATGAACAGGTCTACGTGCTCTCAAGCATGTACTACCACGTCTCAATCCTCAAGCTGCGGGTCCACGGCGCCTACCTCGATTTCGTAGCTACCGGCAACTTTCCGGAAACCGTGCCTGAAGACAAGGACTGGTGCCATCCGGTGCTGCAACGCTCCAAGTGGTTTGATCTATTCAATGTCAACGACAGGATAGAGGCTTTCCGTTGCCTCTGGGGCATCATGTGCTACCTGACCAGATGAACGAAAAAGATCTGGCAGGAAACCTAGAGAAAAAACATAATTGAAATGTGGTGTATGATTATGACAAATTTTGGAGGCAAAAACAAAACCCGAGTTGAGCATTACTAGTAGACAAGGATAAAGGGATGCATACGGATCGGGCATGGCAATGGACAAAATGGAGTTATGATCTGCTTTTTGTTTGCTGTCTATTGTGGATGTGATTGCTCAGTCTTTTGGCATTGCTGACCACACAATCTAGACAGTGGCTCACCTCCGTTTTTGGAAACTTTTGATCTGACACGACTGAATAGGGGGGTGTGCAATAGGAATAGGAGACTTGATGGGACTGTCGAACTAGCTCCCATTGTTACTCATCCATCATTCAGTCTATCTATAGAAGGGTAAATGATGCTATACAAATTTTCAGCATTAAGACGGGCTAGCCATCTGCATTCAACGAGACTTCTTCGAGCCCTTGCCTCCTCTGCCTTTACCCTTGCCTTTCTGTCCACCGCCACCACTGCTACCATGTGCGCCTCCACTCATCATGACTCTGACCTTGCTCACAGGCAACACGCCAATGACTTCAACATCCTTCCAGTTCTTGATGAGCTCGAGTTCTCTGGGCCAGATGCGCTCGGTGTCGGTCATGGACTGATCGACCCACTTGTTGACCGTGCCAGCCTTGGCCCAGCTATCCATGATCTCACGTATCGCTCTGCCCTTCTTCTGCGCGCCGGGCTGCAACTTGACTTTGTACTTGTACTTTGCCAGGGCAGCCCAAGGTGCACAGACTGGGATTGCCTCGAGGAGTTCGTCGCCGGCGAGGGGTGTGCCGACGTAAGCGTCGAGCTGCGTGACGGCGCTGGTCTCTTCTTCGTCGAGGGCTTCGATGCCTTCTTCTAGGTTCAGGCGGCGGATCTCTTCGGCTTCGAGGCCTTCGCGCTGTGCCTTTTCGTGTTGGGCACGACGGCGTTCTTTAGCTGCTTCGGCGCTCTCGGCCTTTTTGGCCTTCTCTTCTTCTTCGGCTTCACGCTTCTCCTCTGCGGCTTTTGAGCCTAGGATTTCCATTGCCAGGCGGCGGTCTTCGTCGTCTTGGTCGGCGTATTTCTGTGCGGCTTTCTTGGCCTTGCCACGTTTGCCGCGAACGGGTTTGTTTTGCTTTGGCTGATTGGGGACATTCTTGGAGTTGTCGCTTTTGCCCTTGCCTCCAGCCTTTTTGCCTTGTGACTGCGGTTGTGCAGCCTCGGGAGCCTCTGGCTTGGAGTCTTGCACCTTCTCGCCTGTCTCCTCTTCGCCCTCAGACTCCGAGTCGCTCGGGTTTGTGTCTTCATCTGCCGGCTCAGCAGGCTGTTTGCGCGATTGCTGGGCTCCCTGAGGTTGCAGAGGGTTTGAACGCTCTTCTGGCGTTCTTGCTTCCTCGCTAGCAGGAGATGCATCGCCCTTGTGTGCGTCAGGGATATCATCGTCATCAGAATCGTCAGTCTTGCCATCGTCCTTGGCATCGGGGAACTCGTCGTCACTAGCATCGTCCTTTCCAGCATCCGGGAAGTCATCGTCAGATTCGTCGTTGGCAGCTGCCTTGGAGTTTGCTTCTTGGGTCATTCCACGAACGTCGTCATTTTGTAGTCTATGCTTGACATGTTTAGCCTTGCTTTGCTCGCTAATCTGCCAAATGACAGCAAAGCCGAGAAGAAGTTGAGCAGGAGGGAGAAAGTTCTTCTTGCCACGAATCATGAAGCCACCGGTAGTCAGATACTCTCCAGTGGGAGCGGTCTTTGATACCTGGTCAGCATTGACCCACCATGCAGACATGACGGCCTTGGAGTCCCATGCACTTGATGTGCAGACTGACAAGTTTCCGGCCTGGGATAGAGTCGATGGAGGAACCTCGTATTCAGCTAGTCCGGGGTTGTTTTTGATAATGACAGAAGAGGCACCGTGGAGGTCAGCATGGACGTAAATGTCACCCTTCTTCAAGTGACGACGGTACAGAAGCTCGTTTTGCTGGGCATCCTTACCACCGAGAACCAGGTAACCATCGGACGAGATGAAGTAAATGAATTTTTCAAACCAGAGCTGCTTGCGGACAGGGCGAAGAACTGCCTTTTCTTGTTTCAACCCCTTCTTCAAATCTGCTTGGATTCTTTGCTCGGTGCTCTTCAGTGCTTTGGTGGAAGCCTGCTCAGTCTTCTCCTGCTTGGTGGCAGCCACACGCTTCTGGTCGTAATATTGACGGGCATTTGACCAGCCCGACAAACCGAGGTCAATGTCAACAGTCAGACGTTTGTCTTCCTTCTGGTTGCCCTTGGTCGATTTTTTCTTGTCTTCGTCCTCGCTGTCCGAGTTATCGCTCTCGGTCACATCGCCCATTTCTTCCTCTTCTTCGTACGAATAATCAGACAGGAGTAGTGTGACTGTATTTTCCTCGAGTTTGAGCGGAAGCTTGATGATCTCGGCAACGGCATTGTTGCGACTCTGCTCCATCTCGATCAGACGTTCAATCTCGACCCAGTCCATGCCTTGGGCAATGAGACCGTTAACAGCTGCAGTGGCTTCCTCGACACGGTCCAGATTGGCCTCGATGGCTTGAGCTTTTGTGACATTGAGTTCCTGTGTTTGCTGAAGCGAGCCAATACGACGAGCATGTTCTTGACGAGCAGATTCGAGCCTTTTCTTTGCCTGTTCCTCTCTTTCGCTCAACTTGGACTCCAACTTCTGGCCCTCGATGGAAGAGAAGAACTCATCTACCGTCTTGTTGAAGCCAGTGAATTCCAGGAACACATTTTCGGGATTGTTCTCGAGTTGCTTCGGCTTGAAAGGGTGGAAGTCATCGTACATCAGACCCTTGGCCTTGTCTTCTTCAGTCTGACCATCTCCGCTAGCGTCAGCAGCAGCCTTCTTGCTACGCTTGGATACAATGTAGCCGGTGACTGTCTCGGCAGAGGTGATGTCGGCAAGAACCTTGGAGGCCTCGTCAAAGACAGCCATGAGTTTGTCGAGTGTCTCTTCATTTTCGAGGACCTCGGAAGGTTGGACGTTCTTGTCGAAACCGGTGACTTCGAAGACATGATCGAGAACAACAGGAGGGAACTCGGTGATGGAGACAGCGAGAGCCTTGCGGAGAGCGTCTCCTGGCTTCCTCTTAATCTTTTTTGTCGACTGGTCTTGAGACTGGCGCTCAATGGCCTTTTCCAAACCAGCGCGGACTCGGTCTTTGGTCAATGGCGGAACACCTCCGTAGTTTTGACGCAGCTCGAGGTTGTATTGAAGGCCTAGACGGTAGCGCTCGTGCTCGGCGCCCTCGTCGACGTTTCTCAGCAGACCGATGATGTTGAGTTCATTGTCGGTAAGGACAATGTTACCACCAGCATAGAACTCGAGGAAGAGATGGTATTGGCCGTCGGAAAATTGAATGTCGATGATGCGGTCGGTGCCAATCTGCGAGACTGACGTGACTCGTCGGGTGCGAAGATACTTGCGGAGACGGGTGATGAAGGGCGAGGGGGCGGCGGCGGTGGCTCTAGCAAAGGTGGTGAGGTGGCATCGGAAGCCAGAGTCTATGATGAGTTGCTCGCGACGCTCTGGTTTGGCAAACTTGAACAGGAAGATTCGTGACGAGAGGTCGTAGATGTTGGAGACGCGCAGGCTCACCAAGGCCGACGAGAGCTCGTGAGCAATGACCTTGACGTCCAAGGACGAGAATCGCTGCTTCATGTTTGTTTGACAAAGTGTCTTGATATGCAAGAGGAAGAGAGTCTGAAGAGGGCGACAAGCTGCTGCCCCACCGAACAAGTCTCGAAGACCATGACATCACCGAAAAAGGACCATCTTTGAATTTGTTTGAATTGATGGTCAGAAAACTGACTCATTCTGGTCGTCTGGTCCGTCTAAGCTATCCTCAGTATCCCACAAAGCATTCGATGATTGGTCGTGACGCTTGTCATGCTGCCGCCGTATAACGCCTATAACTCCTTTTGCCAGATGCCGTGAACCACTTGGCCCTATACTAGACCCTTTTACAAGCCCTGTCGTAATCTCTCGCCCAACTTCATCTTACCGAATTGCCATGCCTTGAGCAGACCCTCTTCCGAGAGGTCGATGCCCTGCACGCTGCTAATGTCTTGCACAGGGGGCTTGCTGACACGCGACGCAACAATGACAGGGTCCGTCTCGAGCACAATACCGTCGTCGATAATCTCGTCAATAGCAAGCGATACCAGGTCGTAGTTTTCCACGATTGTGCGCTTGTCAACAGAGTTCCTGCAATACAAGAGTCAGCCAGTGTGTCCAAGTCCAGGGTGTGGGGATTGCGCACTTGAGGAGGATGTTCAAAGAGTCGCGCAGAGCCAGAACAACAGAGTATAGCAGAATCTCGTTCTCGTCGGCACCTCCAACGACGTAGAGCATGACATCGCTCTCCATCTTGAAGACTACAATTCGGTTGTCGTAGAGGATAATGTCGCTGTTCTGCTTGGCCGTCTTTTCCAAGAGTCCCTTCTCGAAAGCCTTTTGGTCCTTGAGTTGAGGGTACGGGTTGGCACCAGGGAAGTCGTTGGCGGTAGCATTGGCAGGAGCATGAGGGGGAGAGTAGTATTTGGCGAGGATGCGCGATGAGTCGTCGGCGGCCAGGATCAGCACGGCGTTGACCGAGAAGAGCGACATGTTGGGCGACATGGTGGGCGACTGCGTTATACTGAGATGCGTCCTGGGAAGATGTGGTTGTGTAGTTGGGTCGTGGCCTCAATTCAGGGAGCTCCAGGCGTTGGTGACAACTGACAGCAACAGCCAGCTGCTGTCCCACGACTTTTGCAAAAGGGGAAGGCGAAGCGAGCTCTTGCTTCACATGCAAACTTGCGGAGTTCGCTCTCTCCTCCGAGAGTGAGAATTAATTTGACAGCATCATATTCTTGTTCCTGCCGTAAGAGAAGGGAAGAGACCACTCGATGCTGCGCGCGTCTACTCTGCAAAAGGCAGGCGCTCTCGCAACACATGGACTCGCCGTAGCTCCTC
Source organism: Aureobasidium sp. EXF-10727 (assembly GCA_023848595.1). Lineage (NCBI taxonomy): Eukaryota > Fungi > Ascomycota > Dothideomycetes > Dothideales > Saccotheciaceae > Aureobasidium > Aureobasidium sp. EXF-10727. The sequence goes on from SWBF01000043.1 coordinate 71,510, forward strand.
GATCTGAACTCGCACCACTTCTTTCCCGACTTTCCGCTCTTGCCCTCACACGACCACTTCGCTCCTATGCAACTACTCCCAAACACATTCGGAAACGTCAAAAAGTTGCCCTCGAAGCCGACCGCCCTCCCCCTTTCCTTCGCCATGTCGAACTTCTCCGCGAGGGCCTCAATGCAAACAACATACCACAGATAGCCTCCGCCTACAATGTCCTTCGCAATAAGCTTCCGCTTGGTGAACAAGATGTTGCAGACATTGCAAAGTCTGTACACACCTCGCTGAGACTGCTCCCCTCGTCTGTCCGCCACACTCGCATTCCTGCAGAACTCAGCAATCTTACCGATCTTCTGGTCCTCGACATCCAGGCCAAAGTCCTGCCTCCGAGCTACGATGCTCACTTGCATCTGTTGGGTTTCTACAAAGAGTCGGCCGCTTTTGACAAGGGAGCCGCCTTCTGGTCCTGGCTGGTCAAACAAGACGACGACTATGTCAGCGCGAGTCTCTACGGCGTCGCCCTCGAGCTCTTTGCCTTTCAAGGCCGTCCCGCCGACGAGACCGAGCAATTGTATGAGAAAGCTCTTGCCCGATTTCCTGGCGTCTTTCTTCAATATCATCTTGCCCACAATGCAGTTGTTGCCGATCGCCGTCAACCCAACGTCATTTTTGGCATTCCCAAAGCCCTCCTACAAGGTATCTTGACGGCTCGCATCTTGCGTGGCGATGCCAGAAATGCTTATCTTACCCTGGATACCGCCATGAGGCTTTTTCCCGCCAACCTCCCGACTCGCTTCGTCACCCTCTTTGTGCAAGAACGCCCTCTAGACGAAGCCTACAAGGTCTTCATGCTCGCCTGTCAAGCCGGTGCCACTCCTGGTCATGATGCCTTGAAGATTCTCCTGACAAGACTGAGGAAGGTTGCCGCAACAGAGCCCATCAAGAATGCTGCTATTCTGCGTGCCATGATCATGGTTTGCTATGCACACACGGCCTCCGGGGCCCCTCTACACAACAGGTCTCTCAACGAACTTGTCATAGCCATCACTGGCCTTCTGAAGGATCACGCCTACACAAAGATGTCTTCCGATCAATTGCGACCTGTCACCAATGCTATCAGTGCTTTGCTTAGCGATCTGTTTGGCATTTGGGCTAGCCAAAACTCTCCACCTGGCATAGCTTCATTCAACTCGATGATCGCCAATCTCGCTGGTCGAGGTAAGCGTCAAGACATCATAGATCATGCCCTTGGAGCTATGGAACACTACAGTCTGAAGCCCAACACAGTGACTTTCCGTTCAATTCTAGCAGCTGCAGGCGAAATGGGCGATCCTGAAGCAATTCGATCAGCTTGGACTGATCTGGTCGCCAACCGCATCGAAAAAGGTGCCGCTCTGGAACTTATAGACTGGCAAAACTTGTTGAACGCTACTAGACGTGTCAATGACCCAGAGTATTTGCAACAGCAGTTAGCCAACTTCCAACATATTGTCTCTCCTCATATCTTGGACCGAATGAACACCGCTCTTCAGGCCGAAAACTTCTCAAGACAGCTCAATCCAGACAAGAACAACTCTTCGAACGATATGACGACCATATCGGATTCTATGAAGATTCTTGAGCTCCTCAAGCGAGACATTACGTACTTGTCCGAGCACGCGCATCTGGGCCGTAACTTCTACACTGAGCCTGTGTCGCTCTCTTTGCTCAGCCACTCGAGCGTATACACAGACGTGCCGGAAGAACACATTCGTACAGTGTACGATGAAATGACGACAGACTCGTCAACGACCCATAATCTTCTCCCATCAACAGTCATTGATTCAAAGATAGATGTTGAGCAAGAGGCAGAGGCAGAGGCAGAGGCAGAAGTAGAAGAACAGGCACCTGCAATCAGCCCAACAGGATACCCACTTGACGAACTGCGATACCAAAACTGGAAGACAGTCAACGAACTACTGTTTGACGCAGAGCTGCATGACAAGGAATACATGGATGCTGTCGACAATGCCATCAAGCGTGGTACTTCACCTCCTAGTCGCGACACAGAACTGAGTAAGGTGCCGAAAATTGATGAATTTGTCGGCCTGAGCGACTCAGCAGTCAGATCTACCGACGACATGCAAAGCACTATCGCTGACCGTACGGAAAATGCGACGCTCGAAGGGTTCCGCGAGAGAATCTTCGAGCTTCGTGGTCGCAAGGCTTGATGCAATACATTGCAATACGTTGCATTTCATTATCGTCGTTTCTGAGTAAGCGAGATTTGAGAGAAACAGCAAATCCCTTGATCCAAAACGCCGGCACGGTGATGCCATGAACCATCAAAACCAATGCAATATCAAAAACGAATACAATGCTCCGATCAGCTCTGCTGATGTCACTCGCCTCCGTTAGGCTGTTGTGACACTCCAAGAAACTCCGGACCCTCACCCGAAAATGCCGATTACGTCCATCATCGGCGCTTGAATGTAATTACTCGAACAAAGAGTGCATGTCGAGTGATGGGTGCCAGCCCTGACTGGTAGCTCAAGGACGGTGAGATGGAAAGGCCTCGGTCGGCGATGGTGGAGGAGCAGGCGTCTCATCCTTCTGAGCGATGCGGATTTTGAGATCCTTGGTGCGAGGCTGTGAAGCCGAGGCTGCGAAAGCAGCGTTGATGTCTTCGTGTGTGAAAGAGTCTGAGCGCAGGATCAGACGCGGGCGACTGGCAGCTTGAGGGTGTGCGGGAGTCATGTTGACTGGTTGTGTGTGATGGTTGTCGAGGTTCGACGAAGGATGTGGGACTTGGTCACAAGGGAACAGCTGCTTCTGAAGACGAGAAGCGATGCAAAAGAAGGATCGAGTGGATGACAAGGACGAAGTGACTTGTCGACTTGGTTCGATATCTATCGCTTGATGTTGACGGAAGCTTGTTCGACGGGATGAAAGCAACCTTGATGGAAAAATGGAAATATCAAAGAGGAGATAATCGACCAAGGCCATCGAGCGAAGGAGGCCGAGAATAAATATCCAGACCTCTGAGCATCAACCTCCTGGTCACATCTGTTCAGCCGCCACCACACGTAACACCACATCCAGGATAATTTCACACCGCCAGCTGCTCTTCCCTCTTGCGAATGACAGCCCGTCATCTCTCATCCTTGCACACTTGATTTTTTTGGCTGACGCCCGCAAAAAGCCGTTTCCCGATACACACCACTTGCACACCTCTCTCCACCCCCCAGGCGCCTCTTTGCCCTGATGCATTTGCAGTGCATTAGATCAAACGGAGCCGTGTGTCCCGCGCCCCGCGCCGTCCCTTGTGAACCACGCCGTCGGGTCGCTCTCGGTCCATCTCCTGTCCAAACGTGGACGAGGAGATTCGACACCAGCAACTCGTGTTTAACCATGACATGTCGATCACGAATCACTGTTGCTTTCTCTTTGTCATGAGATGTTACGACATAAAAAGTCCCATCGAATGCCAGAGTTTTGATTGGGCTGACAGTGTCTGTGATTAGATCAGCTACAAGGACGAATAGCAACGGACATTTCCAGAAAATGTGCTGGTTCTTTGTTTTTGACTTGACCGCAAGTTTTTGCATCTTTATGCATTGCCAGTGATATATCAGAAGTACTTCCAGCCTTTGCACATTTGCAGGCTTCCAACAGGGGCAATTTGCCGATCCCCGAGCTCCAGAACTTGATCTCTGGCGATCGACCAAATGCTTCTCTCCTTCCAATCTCTCGAGTATCAGATTCTGTATTGGTCTTTTCCGATTCTTCGCCTAATCAACGTATCCCTATCTCGGGAACAACAGCTTCTAGACCTGAGACTACATTTGTGACAGGCATCAGTCCACGAGGACTTTGATCAGCGCGAAGAGAAAACACATCAACATCCATCGCATGCAGGATCCCAAATGAACGGGCTGCTGTTTGATTTTGGAACCAGGGGTTCGGAATCTTGGTGGCTTGCATGCTCCCTGCTCTTTTATGAAGCACGGATAATAATCGTCGGATAAATTGAGTCAAGCGATGATGCTTCTCTCAGGTTCTTTAAACGAAGCGATTCGGGTTTGAAATGACTTGCTTTGCTGCTTTTTCGTTTTCACTACGGAGTAAGTGTAAGTGTTTGGTGTGTCTGGATGTTGATGTGATGGGGAGGTAGATGGTCAAATATTCCACCTACGGCACTCTCTGTACCTCCCTTGGATGTCTATCCGCACATCTTCTAGAACTTGCATGGTTTGTGGAATGCAATGTACACATGTGTACGAGGGTAAAGGTAACGCGGACCGATTTACCGTGTAGTAAGGATTCCCATCTACACTGCCTCTTCTACATCTTGTTTCTTTGCGGGCAACACTTCTTGTTTCGCTCTAATTCTTTCCACGTACTCTAGGCAGACCGTGTTGTTTGGTCAAGGCCTGCTTAATGTCGTCAGTATATGCTGCACACACGTTTTGACACGCCCCCACACACACGCAACGAAGCAGCATAAATCAAGTCACTGCCTCAAAAGATCCCTAGCACAGACACTTTGTAGGCACCAAAGATGGAGAAAACAAGGGGAAAAGAGGCAAAAGACATGGAGAGCAACATGGCGGGGTGCATGAGGCAACAGCGCAGGGAGCCGTTTCTTCGCGCATAGGTGTGTGTAACAGTTCAGGGGTTTTCGACGCCGCAGAAAGCAAAAAAATGTACACGTCCAGGATCGAAAGATGTGGGATTGGTGAGACACGGGGGAGTTGGGAGTCCGGGCTTTTTTGTGTAAGGGTTGTTTTGAAGAAATGTCAGGAGAGGATGATGGGCAGGTAGCCGGGTTGGTGGGCTGCCTAGTGCTGCACCTTGCATCTTTGAGATGTTGGGGTAGGGATGATGGAGATATGTTAGGGAGAAACAGTGGCTGTCGATTGTATCAAAGAGGATAAAATACCCAGAGCAAAAAAAACTCAAATGCACCAGAAGAGCTTATCGTGGCGTCAACTCCAACAACCACATAACTGGAGAAAATTGTTCTTCAGAAGAATTGCCCGGCCTCAGAATATCTTCTGCAAGAGGACTGCTTGCTCCCTCAAGTGCCTCATCACCGCTGGATGAATATGAGTGGCCACCGCTTGAAAGCTGTTGGAGAGAGATCCCGAGTGGAAGCTTCTAGTCTCGATGGAAGACCAAATGGAGTGGGTCTGATGGCTGAACCACAATGTCTGTCTTCAGCTTTGGAGGCTCGGCCATCTTGCATTCGACACGTGAGTACGTTTGCAAGATACGAACGACGGTGTACGCAACTTCGGTCAAAGCAAATTGTTGGCCTATCGGGTCAAGTCAGCTCATGCTTCAAATAAACTTCTTTGAGGAAGCTCACCGATACAGATACGGGGCCCGCCATTGAAAGGAATGTCTACATCAAGGTCAGTAGGAGATTCTTGATATGTTGGTGTTTACTCACATGTCCACATTTTTGGGTTCCATCCATCCCATCGATCAGGCTCGAAGCTAAGGAAATCAGGGAACTTCTCGGAGGTCGGTGGGTAGATGTCTTCGCGACGCTGGAGGAACAAGGTCGAGTATCCGATGGGTGTATTGGCTAGGTTTTCATGGTCAGTAAAGCGACAGCAGGCTCCTCTGCTGACTCGACTTACCAGGGATACCGATAGGCTGAGTACCATCTGGGCCACCACCACGAGGCAGAGTCGTGTCCTTCAAGGATACTCTGACGTTGAAGGGTACGATAGGGTAAAGTCTCAAGGTCTCGTTGATGACGTGAGCCAGGTATCGCATGTTCTTCAGGTGAGTATAGGTTGGCTTGTTGTCCATACCCACGTGCTCCTCAATTTCGCGCCGCAGCTTGGAGACAATATCCGGCCGTCTGGAGATTTCGCTGAACAGCCACGACAAGGTACACGCAGTGGTATCGCGTCCAGCAAGCAACACGGCAGCCAGTTGATCCCTCAAGACCGTGCGATCGCGCGTGAAGCTAGCAAGCGCATACAAAAAGTTATAACCTTCGTCTGACTTGGACTTCTTCTCAAGTTCTTCAGGAGTCAATTGCAGAGTCTGCTCGATGAATGGCTGCATGAAATCTTCCATGACACGAAGAGAGGCGTAGAATGCTTTGCGTGGTACAAAGCGATTGAGGGGCCCAACTCGAGCGATGATCGATTGGACGTTTTGGACCGTCGCAAAGGCGTCAGAGAAACGATCTTGAGGGTTCTCCAAGCTGTTGACACTGTGGCCAAGCAAGAAAGAAGTGCTGGCATCCAAAGTGAATTTGAAGAACAAATCCATTGCATCCACTGTCTGGTTGCTCTTGGAGCCACCGAGCATGGGAAGAAGGACTTCCAAGTGTTTCTCGAAGACTGCTAGATCAGAAACACGATCCTTGATGAATTGGGGACGGATGAGTTGGCGTGATGCATGCCATCTCTCTCCATCAGTAGTAAAAATACCTATAGCATATCAGCAACTCTTCTGTCTTTGTGAATTGGAGCTCCTTACTATCTCCCAAGAAATCGTGCCATTCCGCATTGAATTGATCACCTTTGCCATAGTCATTGAACTGTGTGGCCAAGATAGCCTTGATATTCTCCTCGTCGGCAGTCAAGACTAGTCGCATTCCCAGAGTTCTTATTTCACGGGTGAAGGGGTGAACCGACGAACGATCTTCAAAGATCCTGTACCATCCTCCAAGCAAATCGTGTTTGCGTTGGTCAAGCACAGTTCTCGCAATGAATCCAAGCCCAAAAGGCACCCACGAATTGATGATTTTGGCATGAGTTCCTAGCGATCGAATCTTTCGTTCCTCTTGAACTCTTGAGAATAGGTGTCTTGCGAGCAATAAAAGTAATATACCGCCCAGGCCAATCAAGATTGAGCTGTGGTCAGAAGAGGCGTCGGACCGAGTTGCGGCCATGGTTGCCACGAGTTGTCCCACACGATCGGACTCGCCTTGTTGATATTGTGTGTTGTGGGGTACAAAAGACCGTAGGGACTTGATATACGATGATATGGGGATGGTTTATAATCATTCTAGCAGGCTACAGCTGAGACGTCTTCGGAGTCCTCGCACAGCCGAGCCTCGCAAGCGTTGCCATTTTGGGCCTAGTATGATAGCCTCTAACAGAGTGCGAACTATTGACCCCTCACGAGTCACACCTCTTCCAACCACGCGATATTCAGCAACAAATCACAGAGCACACTGAGTGCCGTTCTGTGTACAGAATGGCATCTGAATGGGCTCGGCGCCAATGCCTCTCGCGACCAGGCGCTCCCGCATCTCGCTCAACCTTGGACTTGCAGTGATTTGACTGCGATTCTGTCCCTGCTCATCTTTGGCGCCGCTCCAGAGAACCTCGGCGGCTGCACAGGCACGTGGCCACACTTGCCTGTCGATGTTGACGGGATCAGTCTGCTCGCTCCAGATGTGAACTTCACCTCCCAGAACGAGATGTGTCAGGTTTGCAGGGACGCCATTCAGCGGGTCATAGGCATACATCACTCTCCAGTTGTGCAGTGGCGCGCAGTAGTCGTTGTAGGGGTAGTATTTCTGGGAGACATCAGGGTAGAAGTCAAGCCACTGTCCGTGGCCACAGTCGAGGTACTAAGAGTTGTACATCAGTTTGAGATTCTGTTCCTTCGGTTTGAAGAGAACTCACCCAGTAGTTGTAGTTGCCAACAAGAGCCTTGTGGCCTTTACTGACGGTTTCTGCGACCGCCTCATCGCTCTGCCAGGTTTGAACCACAACATCAGATCCTAGAGTCAGATTCCAGGTCAAGAGCATTTCCTCCCATGCAATCGGGGTTAGACCGGCAGCTCGAACCCTAGTATGAGCTCTGTCGACAAAGGCCTGCATCAATGGCTGAAGGATTGCAGTATCGTTTGAGCGTACGGTATCGTCGAGGTTGTAGGCATTGACATTGACCTCATCACCACCAGTGTGGAAATAAGACGAGTACGGCAGAACTCGTGGAAGCAAATCATCGAACAGAGTGTCCAGAAACTCGGTCACCGCTGTGGAGTTCAGCTTCAACGTACCGGATGGCGGCTCGGCAGCAGACTGCGACCAGTCCTTCTCGTTGAACGCCGCTATCAGGTCAGGGTAGCTGTACGCGATAGACGAGGTGTGGCCGGGCATATCGATTTCGAGAATTACCTCCACACCTCGAGAGGCACCATAGTCTTGAATATACGCCATAATAGATGGACTGTATGTCAGGCCCTCACGGTATGAGCCTTTCTCAGCCAACATTGGCAGCGCCGGTATCTCGAGTGGCCAAGACTGAGCGTCTGTGATATGGAGGTGCAGGCGATTGAATTTGTTATACGCCAGAGCATCGATCATTCGGGTAATGTCAGCAGGACTGTACCAAGCCCTCGATACATCCATGTTGAGGCCTCTATGCTGAAACATTGGAGCATCTGTGATGTCCACCGGAGCGTAAGGTGTATAGACCGAGCCGGTGGAATGTTTGTAGAACAGCTGGGTGAATGTTGTCAAGCCATGCGCAATGCCAACAGACGAGGCCGCTGTAATGGTTACTTGACCATCGGTCGTAATAGACAATGAGTATGATTCGTCGACATCGCCAGCCAGTGGCTTTGTCACATTCGGCGGATCGGCGTCAGTCTGCTCCAGGTGCACTGTTCTGATCCATGTGCAAGAAGCATTCGTTGCAGGTTCGAAGTTAGAATGGCGAGGATGGAACTTCCATGGGACAAAGTTCTGTTCGAACAGCGTCTTTGTGGTCGTCTCGATCGCTGTAGAAATAACCTTCTGGGATGACACGTTGCGGTGACCGTAGTTTCCGTTCTGCAAGATGAAGAGGTTAAGATCTTGTTCGAACGGCATCTGCTCTGGCTGGGGCAATGCTACCTGAGCGACACCATTATAGATGAACTTGATTCTGCGATCCACGAACAAAGCCTGTTCTCCTGTAGTCATGTTCGATGGGATCGGCCATATCGCCAGAGTCTGAACGACAAACAGGCTGAGCAATAGATAAGACCACATTGTGAATGAGAGAATGCGAGAATATACAGTAAACGTACTCCTTGACTGGGAGTACTTATATACAGTAAGATGATTCAAGAAAGGGAGCAGGGAGAGAGAGACATCGAGCGTCCCTTGCCCGACCTTGGAATTTATGTTTCATTGTACGTACGACAAGGTCAGTCGAGATAGGCATGTCGCAGGCCGACGGGGCAGGCGGGGTTGGAGATGGCGTTGCACATCAAAAATTGACTTTGAGCGGAGTCGCTTCTCCTGTTTTGCTTTGACAAGAATATGCCAGGAGAGATGCAGACGGCAGCACAGGAGAGAGCAATTGTTTTGACGTGTTCTTCAAATGTTCTAGAGGCTGTTGATAACATTCTGAGCCAAGTCGAACCGGTGGCCTTTCGAGCGCAAGTGAGAACATCGTATAGAGCGGGACGGCCCTGACGATGCCAAGTGGATGTGACTCGACCAAAATCCAAAACATGACCTTTGCTTCCGCACGAAGGTCTAATCCAATCTTTCAAATCCATCTGTAAGATGCCCGTGTGGATTTCTCCAGGTCATCGCGACTTGTGACAACTTCTTGAGCTGGTCTTGTACGCTCCGATCTTGGTCAAGATGCCTCTGGCCGCACTTCCGTACCACGAACCCGGGATCGTGACGATACTGGTGCAGGCATCCTTTCTGCTTGTCCTTAATGGCATCAACTGGATCCTTGATAACATCATCTATTGTGGCCTTGTCGGTCAAATTCTGATCGGAGTAGCATGGGGCACGCCAGGTGCGAATTGGCTGTCGGAAGAGGTGCAAGATACAGTGATGCAGTTGGGTTATCTTGGATTGATTCTCATTGTCTACGAAGGTAAGTGATTTGGCTGAGCATCTGCATATCCTGTAAGGCTAAAACATGCTTCTATAGGTGGCTTATCGACTTCATTTGCATCACTATGGTCTAACATCTATCTTTCTGGACTTGTCGCTCTGATCGGCATCACCCTCCCTATCGGTATGTCCTATGCCTTGATGGGACTTCTTGGAGCTACACCAGTTCAGGCTTTTGCTGCTGGAGCCGCATTGTGTAGTACCTCTCTGGGTACGACATTCACCATACTCAGCACCAGCGGTCTCGAGAAGAGCAGATTGGGCGTCATTCTGTCCAGTGCTGCAATGCTGGATGATGTGGCAGGGCTTGTCATGGTTCAAGTCATATCCAACCTCGGACAATCTGCCGACTCGTTCTCAGCTGTGACTGTCATCAGGCCTGTGTTTGTCTCAGTTGCACTTGCTGTCATTGTGCCTGCTATCTGCTGGGCGGTTGTGAAACCAATTACAAGGCATGTGTTCTCAAGAACAGCAAAGACTGAAAACAAGGTAAAGGCGCAGTCGAGACTTCGAAGTTGGGCTTGCACGCCGGTTGCTGCTTTCAGTGCTCACACTCTGGTCCTCTTGGGTCTTGTCACTGGATCGACGTATGCTGGCACATCCAATTTGTTTGCAGCTTACATTGCTGGAGCTGTCATCAATTGGTGGGATGCTCTTGTAAGTTCGACGCTGCAGGAAGAAGCTTCCAGCCCTACAGTAGCGAAGAAAGCACGCAAAGGGAAAAAGGCTGCTACTTCGACTGGAGATCGGGCCATACCCGCGGATCCTCCATCGTCTAATGTCACGGCTCCCGAGACCCGCTCGCCAGATCAGCCTGACTCTTCGATACATGCCAAGCTGAAGGGTGCGGCTATCTACGAGCACATGTATGCACCAGCCATGAACTCGATCCTGAAGCCGTTCTTCTTCGTAAGTATCATGTTTATATACGCTGTCAGTCAGAGCATTAATAGATGTAACAGGCATCCATTGGCTTCTCAATTCCCATTACTCAAATGTTCCGCGGTGCCATCGTTTGGCGTGGACTCGTATATACCATGCTCATGATTCTGGGCAAGTTAGCGTGCGGTCTTGTTCTTGTCCGTTTCACGAGCACATCGGCCAAAGTTCAATTGCCTGATGGTCAGCAAACGACGGAAACAGCTGGACCCAACGAACGCGCAAGCAACCAGAGCGGCACACAACCGCAAACCCCGTCCGCCAATTCTAAGCGCAAGAGACAAAGTCCCCGCAAGCTGCCCAAACCTCAATCTCTATATCCTTCTTTGATGCTAGGAAGTGCCATGGTAGCCCGCGGCGAGATCGGATTCCTGATATCCTCACTGGCGGAAAGCAACGGTGTGTTCGGCACTGTAGAAGGTAGTGGCAGTTCCGACATCTTCCTCGTAGCCACCTGGGCAATCCTGCTATGTACGATCATCGGGCCCGTGAGTATTGGCCTGATGGTAAAGCGAGTCAGGAGACTCCAGAAGGCTAGAGCGGCAAACACAGCGAAAGCAGATCCGCTTGGTGGATGGGGAGTTGAGTGTTAGCAGATGAAAATCTGCCGTTCCAGATAGTCAAAATTTCTAAAAACTGGTATGACATGATTTGTTTCTGTATGAGGCAATCGCGCTGGCAGTGAAAGAAGGTTGTGTGGTTGCTTATCGCAACGGTGATAGCGTACAGATGGCGTTGACATGGCGTCGAAGAAATGAGCTGAAAGGCTGATGGGCTCAATGATGGTCGATTTGGGTTAGCCTCGGCAGACAAATATGGGAATAGTCAAGAGCTGAGCGGCTTGATCTGGATCAGCATATCGCTGGAGGATGGAATAATCATGTTTATTGTTGACAGCTGCGGTGTGGAGCGGGACACGGCACGCAGATATCTACACAGATCTACCGAAATGGGCGAGGTCAGGATGAAATCCAGTCACGGCCTGAGACTCGTCGCGTCCTTCAAGCTTCTGAACTTCTAGTGAGCTTATGCGATGCGACATCTCGTTCTTCGTGTGGCGCGATGCCTCTAGCAGCACTTTCTCTTCTGCCCCGATTCTTGTATCTCAATCCATCTCGTTCGCGCGTGCCTGGTCTTGCAGCGTGTCAATACGAACCCGGGCGTGTGACGGAGCAGCCATGCCTACAAGCAGGACTGTATTGGTATGCGGTCGGATCTCTCGGTCTGTAATGCTGATGATCGTCCGGCGTATCTTTTCAACCCTTGACTTGGACAGGCTGGGCGTCCAAGTTTGCGCCTTCTTCCTCCGGGAAGCCTAGGATCTCTGCTACTGTGTCTCTGATGAAATTCTGCTCGTCCATAGTGAAGCGAGTATCTGCGTCTTCGATCATGGCGGCAAGGTGGGCGCGTCTGTATGGGCGCTGATTGGCGAGGATCAAGTATTCAGACTTTGTGAGCTGCACCCTTGGACCCAGGGTTTGCATCAACTTGTTCAGGTACTGGGAGTTGTCGTCGTATCGAGGGTTGTTGGAGAACGGGCGATCTTTGTCGCTGAGGTGTTCTTCGTGCTTCTGCAACGATTTCATAAAGTTGGCGGGTCTGTGTGTGTTTGGTCGGCCCTCTTCCTTTGACTGCTCCTTCTCGGCCTTGATCTGGGCGCGCTTGTCGCGGATGAATTTCAAGACGTCGTAGTCGTCGAGAACCTCGGTGCCAGCGTCCAGGATCTTGTATGGGTCAGATTGAACGTTGCGAGAAGAAGCTGGAAACTCACCTTCATGTTGAGTGGTTGCGAGAGATTGAATGCGACCTCGAGTCTGGGCAAGAGCGACTGCTGGCGACAAATTCTGGGACCGCTTTCACATGCTAGATCAGTTGGTGCTCCGTCTATCTTATCAGATCATCAACAATCGTGATGGGGCTCACCGCCCTCGGTAGAACGACAGCGGCCCCGACAAGGAGCGGGACGAAACCAAGATTTCGGCTCGTCATGGTGCATGGCGTTGCACGTTGCGCAGCAACGTCAACAGAAGATCCAGCTTCACCTAGCAACCAGCGCCAAACTCGTCCCCCAGGTAAGCAAAGGCCTCATTAGAAGGCCTCGAGCCCGTCCGCATTTCATTCCTGTATACTCTTCCTCCTCAATCTCTGTAGATATCATCTATCTGCAAGAACCAATCTCAATCTCCTTTGCGAACTAAACTCCCTCAAACCATCCCTCCAAAGGCCGTTAGGCCCCATATACCAACCCACCAAGCTTCGCTCTAGTGCGACGCGCCTGATCAGACTCTAAGACACTCCTCCGCCCGGCGGACGCGGCTTGCACTGCGTGAGGTATGCATGACTTGCTTCTTCGACAGCATAACATGTACATGTGCTAATCCAATGCCTTCACAGATCCGGAATACCGAGATATTGACTTATCCTCGACCAATTCGACAACTAACCCCATCCGGACTCAATCTTTCACCACCAAAATGCTGTCAACTCACAACTCAACCTCGAGCATCCAACGACGACGTCAACACCACCGAAGACAGAACTCGCTCGAGGTCCCGATGATCAACACACACATGTCTGCCTCGTCAAGGCAACGTCCATCTGGCCACCGCCGTGGACTGAGCATCGACCAGGGCATGACTCTCCTATCACGACAGGAGGTAAGTATGCCAACTAACCCACAACGACCATCATCACAGCATTCAGTGCAAGAAACGCAGCAGCACAGACCATACCAGCCGGGACTATATCACATGGACCCTAACCAGCAGCACTTTTTCAGACCAGCCTTCATGGAACAGGACATTGCTTCTGCCGAGCAAGCAAAGCAGGCCATCCTGAACCTCGAACAACATATCCAGACCGTCTACCGCACTTACGGATATGTTCCTCAGACACCACTTTCTCAATCGCAACCTCAAATGCCCACCACTCCCATTATTGTTGCCACACGGCCAACAACTCCTTGCTCCAACTATCAGCAACCCATGTCTGGCCATCCTGAGGGTCCTCTCCTCGATGTTTCGCCCATGCCAAACTCAGTTGCAGTATCGCCTATGCACCCCGGGATGTCGCCCATGCCAATCCAGTACGCCAACGTCCCGGTTGTCCAGGTCCAGGAACCCTACCAAGACCAGCACTCAGTGTACGCAGAGTCATTCGCTGGTGACTACGCATGCACACCCTCGTACACATCGTCAATGGCCGATCCCAGCTCGCCCATGCGCTCTCCTATGGACGGCAAATTCAACCCTCTGCCTACTGTCTATGAGGCTCTTTCGCCTGCTGCCAGCCACGCAACCTATGCCCACGACTCAATGATGCTTTCCGGCGAAGCTACCTCCAACATGAGCTACTACACAGATTCCCCTCAGAGGTCGGCAGTTTCTCCTCGTGAGGCTATGCTGCAAACTCTCGACATTGACGCTAGCATCGAGGATACCGGCATCTCACCGCAGGACGTCCAACAGTACATCAGCCCTCAAGATCACTGCGATGGCAAGTGGACTTGTCTCTTCGATGGTTGCGGCAAGAAGTTTGGTCGCAAGGAGAACATCCGCGCCCACGTTCAGACCCACCTTGGTGATCGCCAGTTCAAGTGCAATCACTGTGGCAAATGCTTCGTTAGACAGCACGATCTGAAGCGTCATGCAAAGATTCACAGTGGTGACAAGCCTCACAAGTGTCCTTGCGGTAATGGCTTTGCCAGACAAGATGCTCTCACGCGCCACCGCCAACGTGGAGTCTGCGACGGTGCTCTTCCCGGCTTCGAGCGTTCTCAAGTCAGACGTGGTCGTCCACGCAAGAACCATTACGAAATCTCTGAGCGTCTCGAGAGAGCTGCCCACCAGAGGGAGCTCAACTCGCGCAGAAACTCCGAATTCACTGCGTACGCAAGCTCTTCTGCCAGCGAGGCCAGCTACCCCAACACTCCCGCAGCTAACGTCAACGATGACTTTGATGATGAGGAGTTTGCCAGTTACCAACAGCAAGACGGAAAGTTCTCCGTTGAAGAGCTGTCCCGCTACACACCTCCTACATCGCCTTTCTCGACCGGCAATGCCTCGCCAAGAAAGGAGTACAAGTACACTGCCGCTGATCTCAGCTGTTTACCTACTACACATGTCAAGGTTGCCCCTTCATCTCCACCGCAGCTCCCTCACAGTCCTCCGCCAAGCTCACAATGCCCGAGTCAACCCTTTGGCTCCAGCGACAACACATTCAGCTTCCCCTCTGTCGACTGCAAACCCATCATCATCGAAGAGAACGAGTGCTTGTCGCCTGCAGCGACCTCATCAGTCCACAGTGTCGATGAGAAGGACGACTTTTCATCAAATGAAACTCAGGCTGTTGAGAGCGCGTTCATGGGCTCAGAAGACATGCTGGAGTTCAACCCTAGCATGTACGGCGGTCCTGGCGACTCGCTGTTCAATGCCAGCTTGGACGCATGGCTCGAGAGTCATTGAGAACCATGAAGCTTACGCATGATGCATACAAGGACTTGTGAATGACGAAGGAAATATCGAGACACACGTACATGACTTTTTAACGACTACAGCATTCGGATGGACATGAACATGGATATTATGTGCAAAGAAGATATGGAGCAAGGAAAGCAATGGGTTTATGGTTTTTTTTTTGAAGAGCGAACGAGAACAGCGGGTTACATGTATCTTGTCTTTTAGATGGTGTTTTACTGGGAGTTTTGTCTCTTTTTCTTTCTCGGCGAGCAAGCAACAGAGCAGGAACCCTGCAGCAACTGCAGCAGTTTTTTTTATCTTTTTTGGTCTTTTTTCGATTCGTTCTTCTCTTTCTACAGACGATTGTTTGGTGTTCTTTGACACCAATAGTATCATTACCTTTTTTCCAACCTGCCAAAACGAGTTTTCCAACATGCTCATCTCTTTACCCAGTGACGATGATGAAAAGAGCCGTTCTTTTCCCTACCTGTTTGCCCGCCGATGGCCTTTACAGTTCCATTTCTGGATTCGATCACTGTTGACCCGGTCTTGCCAGAAGGAGATGCGATTTGGACTTGATGAAGCGGTCAATGGTCACCGTGTCAACCAACATCTCCCTAAAAATCAACACGGGAGGAAACCCTTTTCTCCTTCCACACGGGTGGAAGCATGGGGCGACCGGGGTGGAATGCAAGGGCAAGAGACACAAAACTGCACCCCCCACTGTCACACTGTTTGATCTGCGCCGAAAGATGCCTGATTTTCCCCGTACCTGCATGGCCTCAACAAAAGAGGTTTGGGGGCGGTTGAGGTCTGTGGTTTGTTGCACAAGAACATGGATTAAGGAAAATGTTGCACTTGCTGCATAATTAATTTCGGCATGGAGATTGCTCCGATGTTTCCGATGCTCCGAACCAGAAGATGTTGGGCGCGACCATCTTTTTTTCTCTTTGACCGCGATGGCTTTTTCTCAACGAGCGGCAGTTGGTAAGCAGGCAAATTTTCGCCTTCTAGACGGTGAAGAAAAGGGCCGGTGAAGAAATAAAGTGGTGGCTCCTTTTATTTGTGCTTGAGGGGGATAGGGAGCATAAAAGACGTTGGCAGTCGCGTGAGTATGCGAGTGTCAAAGTGCCGCAAAAACAGAAACAGCAGCCAAGCAATTGGGATATCGATTGCGAGTCTGCTGCAGGCTGCGGCCTTGAAACGAAGACGCAGGTTGCCCTGCCGTGACAAGGAACGTAGAGTTCGCGTGTAAAACTTCCCTCTTGTCGCTGTGGTTTCGTCAAGAAAACGGTGGCTTTTGAGAAAAGAATTGGCATTTATGGTTGGTGGTTGGTTAGTTTTACTCCACGACTCGGGGATTGTCGCCGATGCTTTTCCTGTTTGCGATCAACGACGCTTGTGAAATTGGCGATGGTTTGGGGATTTTAGGCATCAGGTTAGGGGAGGATCAGGATTATACGAAGGCAATACGGCAAAGGATTGCAGGAGCAAAGGATGTCTGCGCCTTGGTGAGTTGTCTGCACATGATGTTGCTTGATGCACTGTGTTTATTGGCATGACGAGCGGGCTTGGGAGCAAGGCTAAGGCAAAGTTTTTGGTGACGGATATGTCAGCTTCCGAGGGCAGCCGGGCAGTGTTGACTCTGCCATGGATAAACAGACAGAGAGAGAGAGAGAGAGAGATGGATAGAGCAGAATCAAGCATCAAGAAGGAATTGGGATGACAGAGTGCACGCGAGCTCGTGCAAGCACTAATGCTCGCCGTGGAATGATAGGTTGAGTGTGTTTCTTTGGGTGAGATGATAGGGAAATTAGGACAGAGACGGACTTTGGTCGCAGCGGTTGCGCCGCTTGCCGAGAGCAAGCAAGCCCTTGAGCCAAAGTTGATGGTTACTTCATAACTGCCCAAGCATCCTGGTAGGCCTAAGCACCTGGGTCCAAGTGAGCCTGTGCCTTTTCTCTCTCTCTCGCCGTCTCGACATTGTTTCGCGACCCGACTCGATAACAGGAGCATCACGCAGCACCCGTGTCGGCGTGTGGCTATATTCCTTCTCCGTGCCTTCCTAGACCAGCATGAGCAGCCAATACTTTGCCCTCGGGGGCGCCGACGACAGCGAGTCGACGCAGCGCTTCTTCACACGCAACAAGTTCCTTCCATCTCTACCCACCATGCTGCCGCACCGCCTGCGCCGCAAGTTCCGCAGCACACGCTCCAAGATCCGCAGCAGACAAACGCCCACCTCGTCCATCTCGGCCCTGCAGACCAGCTTCAACCCCAAAGACACGCTGCGCTCTCTGCGTGACCACCACTGGTCCGTCTACGATGCCCAATACCTCTTCCTCGCCGTCATCGGCATCTTTGCCCTCTGCGTCATCCAATCGCCCGGTCCCATGGTCAAGACGGCTGTGGCCACGCTGTTGATGCTGTCGCTGCTGTTGCCCATTACTCGCCAATTCTTCCTGCCATTCTTGCCAATTGCTGCATGGCTCGTCTTCTTCTTCTCCTGCCAGTGAGTCTCATCTCTTGCATTCCCCTGCCTCCCGCTAATTCGTCCTCGCCAGATTCATCGACGGCAAATACAGACCTCCGATCTGGGTCCGCGTGCTGCCTGCCCTTGAAAACATCCTTTACGGCGCAAACTTGAGCAACATCCTGTCCGCCCACAAGGCCGTCGTCCTCGATGTCCTCGCTTGGTTGCCCTACGGCATTACCCATTTCGGTGCCCCTTTCGTCTGCTCTGGCCTCATGTTCCTCTTCGGCCCGCCCGGAACCACTCCCACTTTCGCAAGAGCCTTTGGTTACATGAACTTGACCGGTGTCATGATCCAGCTTTTCTTCCCCTGCTCGCCTCCCTGGTATGAGAACATGTATGGCCTCGCTCCCGCCAACTACTCGATGCAAGGTTCTCCCGCTGGTCTGGCCGCAATCGACAAGCTCTTTGGCATCGACCTGTACACTTCGACTTTCACCGCCTCGCCCATGGTCTTTGGTGCTTTCCCCTCGCTCCACTCTGGATGTGCTACTATCGAAGCCTTGTTCATGAGCCACACCTTCCCCAAGCTTCGTCCCTTGTTCATCATTTACACTGGCTGGCTCTGGTGGTCCACCATGTACCTTTCCCACCACTATGCTGTTGATCTTGTTGGTGGCAGCTTGCTTTCCGCTGGTGCCTACTACATCGCCAAGGGCAAGTTCCTGCCGAGACTGCAGCCTGGCAAAATGTTCCGCTGGGACTACGATTATGTCGAAGTCGGAGAGGCCAGAGAGCGCCATGCTTATGGTCTCACCGACCTCGCTGAGGACGACTTCCACCCAGCCAACTTCGGCATGGATAGCGGCGATGAATGGACTATGGGCTCTTCGTCCTCGGTAGCGTCCTCCAGCAGAAGCCCCTCAGTTGGTGCAAGGAGCCCTGTTGACGAATCTTGGGAGGGAGACACTCTGGCTTCGACATCGGACAACGAGTACTACCAGCAAAAGTCACAACCAAAGGCGTGAGTTGCTTGACCAGCAAGGTTGTTTTACCCGTCTGATCAAGGCTTCTTACGGGGATATCTGCCTCGGGCTTGGCCTCACAACAACATGTCCAGTACCATGTGGTGCGTACAACGCTTTCTCTTCATCACGGCCGAGCAGGATTTGAGCAACGGACTATCTGAGCTCTAGCCTCAACCATCGGCAATTTCTGTGCATCTTTTCCAGGGACATGATTTACCAGGAGTCTTTTGGGATTTTCGATACCCTTCTTCGTCATTCGCTTCGACCTGTGTCTTTATTTCTTCTCCATCGATTTCACGGCTATGCATACAGCGGGACGAGAGGAGAATGTACATGTACGAGAAGCCGAGAGCCATGATGGTTCTAGGATCTAACGACTGAGAGTTCTGATTCATTGGGAGGTACAACGGGCAACGCAGAACGGCACTTTGGTGTGTTTCGTCATGAGCGCTGCCCTGCTTTTGATTTATATCTGATTGCTAGAGGATATCATACGTGGTGTTTTGGGTGTATTGGAAAGAGACGGAATAATGTGAAAAATATCGACAAAGAGAGGCTGAAACGTGGGATTTTACAGGGGAGGAGTGGTTGCGCACCAACAGAGGGCATTTAAATGCCTCTGATAGATAGGGCAGGCACTCTCCTTGTTACTTTAATGCATAATGTCAAGACGTCCGAATAAACACGATTAAAATTCATGCTCCGTCTAAGAAGCAATATGGTATGGGTGATCTCGTGCTGTAGTGATGGAAGGCATCCACTCTAAATAGCAACAGGTTGTTGACTTCCTTCAAACTCCCATATGGTCAAGTATTGAGATACCTTCTTCCTGGAGCATATTTGCTGATTGTTCTCTGAACCATACAGACCTCCACAATATCACCACCGTCGAACAAGGACAGACGATATCTCGACCAGGGTGATACTCCTAGCCACATTTCGAGCACGGACCACAAAAAGTTGCCCGGCATCGAGACCTCCGGGATATCGCAAGGCGCAAACCACTTTCTGGAATACATCACACACACAGCACACCAACCACAAAGCCATGGCGCGCAAAGCAATCCAAACAGACCAGATAGTCAAACTCATCGTCGGCGCAGGCCAGGCCTCGCCCTCGCCGCCCGTGGGTCCCGCACTAGGTTCCAAAGGTGTAAAGTCGATGGATTTCTGCAAGGTATGTGATGCTCTCCCGTCTCTGATGCCACTCGAGACAGAGACACCAAAAGCAAAGGGAAACAAAGAAACTGATAGACTAAATCAAACAGGAATTCAACGCCCGCACCGCAACCTACGTCCCCGGCACCCCCATCCCAGCACGCGTGACCGTCCGCCCAGACCGCAGCTTCACCTTCGAACTCCGCACCCCACCCACCGCAAGCCTACTCCTCGCCGCCGCGGGCGTAGAGCCCAAAAAGAACAAATTGCGCGGTGCGGGCAATGTCGCGGGTCCAAACTCCAGAGCCGGGTTGGCAGGGCTGGGCAAAGCGTCAGGAGGCCAATTGACGGCGGGCAATGGCGGGTTGGGTGTCGTGGGGACGGTGAGCTTGAAGCATGTGTATGAGATTGCGAGGATCAAGCATGGGGAGGAGAGGTTGAGTGGGTTGACATTGGAGGGGGTGGCGAGGAGTGTGGTTGCGCAGGCGGGGAGTATGGGTGTTGTGGTTGTGCCTTGAGGTTTTGGAAGAGCCGAGGATGATTTTTCGAGGGAAGAGAAGCAAAGGGAAGAGGGAAGAAGGAGAGGGATACAGGGAGAGAGGAAGGACTGGGAGACTTTTGCTTGTCTCGGAGCAGAAGCTGGTACACTGCAAGAGAGAGAACCTTCGTCTCTGGAAAGCGTGGAAGTGACGATACCAATGCCTCTTCTGGCTCTCCTACACGCATTGGGTTGGCGTTTTATGGGTATGCTTCTTTTACCACTCTCGTATCGACTCGGCGACGGAACGCTGCGTCATGAGAGAAACATCTGTACATCACTTGTAACATATTCTGATTTTGTCACGTTCCATCATCTCAGAAAAGATCTCTGTGCCTTGGATATGACTTGAATTTCTTCCCAATACTCTTACTGCTGCATGACTTGTAGTGACTCGGATACCCTGAACGGCGCCTCTGTCTTCGATCTGATCTCCTCAACTGTGACTCCTTCGGCATGCTCGATCAGTGTCAATCCCGTCGTAAAGTCAACGTCGAAGACAGCCAACTCAGTAATAATCCTTGAGACACAAGCCTTGCCGGTCAAGGGGAACTCGCACATCTTCATGATCTTGGGGCCGCCCTTCTTGTCGGTATGCTCCATTGTCACGACCACTCTCGTCTTCTCGGGGTTTGATACCAAGTCCATTGCCCCTCCCATGCCCTTGATCTGTGGTATGGTTAGCTATATTGTCGTTTAAGCAGTTGTACATCGAATACTTGCCTTTCCAGGCATGGCGAAGTTGGCCAAATCTCCTCTTGCGGATACTTGCATAGCTCCAAGCATGGTCATGTGAATTCTTCCGGCACGGATCATGGCGAACGACTCGTCAGAGCCAAACACTGATGCACCAGGACGCAATGTAACAGTCTCTTTGCCAGCATTGATTAGATCAGGGTCTTCCTGGCCCTTCTGAGGATATGCGCCCAGGCCTAGGATGCCGTTTTCAGATTGAAGCTGAACCTCGACGCTGTCATCGACAAAGGCGGGTGCCATCATTGGCATGCCGATGCCCAAGTTGGCGTACATTCCATTCTTGAACTCTTTGGCTGCTCGTCGGACGATGCGTTCGCGCTTGCTTGCGGCATCACCACTTCCGAGAGCATTGAGGGCTTCGGCTGGGTCTTTGGCGTTGACCACCTTCTCGATGTTCTTGGGTTCCGTGCTCTGAATGACGCGATCGACGTAGATTCCGGGTACATGTACTGCTGCTGGATCAATCTCGCCAACCTCAACAATGTGCTCGGCCTCGACAATGGTGACCTTTGCATTGCGAGCCATGGCGCCATTGAAGTTTTGTGCCGCAAATCTGAACATGAGATTGCCGAGCTTGTCTGCCTTCCATGCCTTGATGAAAGCGTAGTCGCCCTTGATAGCCTCTTCCATAACGTAGCTCTTGCCGTCAAATACCTTCACATCTCTGGGTGTCGAGTATCGGGCGACAGATCCGTCGCTGTTGTGGACGGTCGGCAGTTCTCCAGTCTGGACGACGGTTCCAAAGGCTGCTGGGGTGAAGAAGGCAGGAATGCCAGCACCGCCTGCTCTGCACCTCTCGGCGAGGGTTCCTTGCGGTGTAAGTTCGAGTTCAATCTCGCCAGTCAGATACATCTTCTCAAAGACTTTGTTCTCCCCAACATAACTGGCAATCATCTTCTTGACCTGCTTGGACTCGAGGAGCAGACCAAGACCAGAGCCGACGATACCAGCGTTGTTTGAGACGGCTGTTAGACCCTTGATTGAAGGCTTGTTCTTGACGGCATTGATCAAGGTATCGGGTACACCGCAGAGACCAAAGCCACCGCAGAGGAGTGTGCTGTCGCCCTTGACATCGTTGATGGCTTCTTCGGCCGATGAGTAGACCTTGTTGATTTCTGATCTCCTGGCCGAGGATGCGAAAGTGCGGAGTAGGTTGTGAGGCTGAGCAAGGTCAGATTGACGAGCAGTCACAGTAGCGAGTACTCAGTACCTTTGAGCCATTCCTAGCCAAGTGCCCAATCGTTCGTAGGCTGAGAGTAATTGAAGGCATGACGATGGGTGTTGGAGCAGATGAAGACGGAGAATATGCAGGGACTACTGAGACAGAAGACAAAGAGGGGGTGTTAAGAGAAGAATGGAATTATTTCCCTACCTACGGCACCTTGCCAAACCATAGCATGTGATGTGGAGGAACCGATGCCGTTGGTCAAGACGCCAGTCGGCAAGCGAACACGGAGGGGTTCCGCGACCTTCTCACCCGACAGCCGAAGGGAATCTCCCGTGGCAGTCTATACTAGGTACTCGACACATGGCGAGGAGTTGTTTTTGAAGCAGTAGACACACGAATACCTAGTGTGGAGTAAATGCAAAGCGGCAATGCATGTACTCATAGTGATAGAGTCCGAGCAAGAAAGGTCCGAAGTAACGGAGGCTATGGTCCGCGCGTGCTTGTTCAAGGCATTGCCAGAAGTAAAAGCCTGCTTGGAAAGAAAGTCGAAGAGCGCTGCATGAGTACCTTCGAATAATGGATGGTTGACACGGTGTAGGTGGTCGTTTGGACAAGGAAAGCGGTCGGTGGAAGTGAGAGCGTCACCGTGTTGAATGTTGATTGTAGAGGGTCGATGGTCTGAGCTTCTGACGACGCTGAGCGACCGACTGTCAGTAGCTTCACAGGCGGCGACTGCATCCATCATCACGAAACGTCCCTCTTTTCACAAACATCTCCATCGCGCCTCCTCATCAACCTTCACCAACGAACCTCTTCACTGCCGCCGACGATCCCACCCACATCAAAATGTCCGAAAGCGACGTCAAGAAGACCATCCAGCAGCTTCATTCGCTGTCCGAGAGCAACCTCAGCAACGCTTCCGCCCTCCTGTCACAAGCAAAGATCTCGCTGCTCAAGCTACACGCCCTCGTCCCCAACTCTTCAACATCCCACCAACATCTGGCCCTCGCCCGCGAAGTCCTCGAGATCGGCGCCTTCGTTTCCATCCGCCAAAGAGACCCCGAGTCCTTCACACGCTACTTCCAACAACTGCAGCCCTTCTACTCATTACCTCACGAACGATGGGGCTCGCACGACAAGCACGGCAACCAGAGCAAAATCACCGGACTCTACTTGCTACTCTTGTTGAGCCAGGGAGATTACGCCGCTTTCCACACTGTCATCGAAGGTCTCGAGATGGCCTTCGGTGGTAGAAAGCGCTTGGAAGACGACGCCTTCATTCAATATCCCATGAGATTGGAGCAAGCTTTGATGGAGGGTAGCTACGACCGCGTCTGGGGCGAGACCAAGGGCGAAAGAGTGCCCAGTCCCGAGTTTGCCGTCTTCTCAGAGGTACCATGACAATGCTTCCTTGAACCATATTACGTCGGATGCTAACATATACTCAAGGTCCTCGTCAACACAATCCGCTCCGAAATCGCCTCGTGCAGCGAGCGCGCATACCCCTCTCTCCCCATCTCCAACGCAAAGAACCTCCTCTTCCTCGACTCCGAAGGCGCTGTCATCTCATTTGCCCACTCACGTGGATGGGTCGCCAAGGAGGGTCGCATCTACTTCCCTGCTCAGCAAGAAGAGTTGGCACAGGGTGAAAAGGACATCCTTGCGACCAGCGACAAGGTCATTGAAAACACTCTCGAATACGCCAGAAAGCTTGAGACCATCGTCTAAGTCACGTAGGTCGTCGTTGTGGCTTGCATCATAGAACTAAGCATGGCTTGTAGCGGGTGTTTGGCGGCGTGGCTTACATTTGGTGATTACGGTTATCATGACCCAACCAAGGCTCAATATATTCTCGAAAGAAGCCTATGATTCTATTGCTTCAACATCCTCATAGTTTCCTGCAACTATCGCTCGTGAAATTTGCAAACTTCCAGTACTTCTGATCCTCTGACGAGCTCCATGCTGCTGACAACCGAAGCGGAAAATGCCGGCTCGTGACTTTTGATATATAATCAATCTAGTCTTGTGCCTGATACCTTCACTGCCATCACCCTTCGGTCACTCGTCCCCATGTCTTTGACTATCTATACCCTGGTCCGCCAAGCAGCGCTGTCATTCAGGGCCTCAGTTCCGACGCGGATGTTCCATACGCGCAATGCGGACCGATTGCCGTCCTCCCAAGATCCTGTCAAGCACCGAGAGAAACTCGACCGAAGGAATGAGATGATGCGTCGTAAATCCCTTGAAGATCCAATCAAGTACAAGGATCAATCGCGAGCTCGTAACGACAGATACTACCATGCCAAGTCTGAGAACGTGCAAAAGATGCTCGACAGACGCAAGCAACCGGACGCAGTACAGAAAAAAAAACAGTATGCCCAGAAACACACATCCAAGCGATCAGCAGCTCTACGACACCTCATTCATCATGGGTCCAATGTCTGGAAACACTTGACATGGAAAACACACACGCCTGTCCTCTATGAGCACAAGACCAAGCATCGATGTGCCACTTGCTATACCAATCCGTATCTAGGATTCAGGTTATGGTGGAAGCGTCACAAAAGTCCAGATCATGGTTCAGAGAACACCCCAGATCTTTACGAGTGCCACGCTTGCTTTGTAGCCGATTGGAGTCGTGCGTTACCCATTGGGTATGAGGATTTCGTCTTTGGCCAGGGCAAAAGTTTAAGTCTTAGAGATACGACCACACCTTCGGATCCGAGGGAAAAATGACATTGAGCTCGGAACATCGACAGCACGCCAGTATCCTAAGATAGGAGTGTTACTTTTTTGCGATCACAGGTAGGGCAAGACAGCACTGTGAGACCAAGCCCGGTTATACTGATCATTCTCCACAAGGCTCAGCCATGGCGATTGAGTCGGACCTGTGAGTCCGGACTATCACCAGCAATGAAGTTTAGTATTGCAACTCACTGCTTGTCCACAGTCTCTTTGATTCAAGCTCGCTAGCATAGAATAATGCATAGCAAGCAGAGTCTAGCAGGCATATCACAGATCAAGCTCGTCCTCCAGCAAGTCGATGACGAACCATGAAACTGGGATTGCAGACATGCTCATCGTTCCAAGGACTTCCTGTGTTTCAAGGACGGAACAGATAGATCAGTAATTCGAACAGTCACGAGTCCCCAATCCTATCGAGATCTTCGTGATCAGATGGTCCATACCTCTCACCATACTCGACTTGAGTACTAGGATAAAGATAGCTCAACAGTCAAACAAACCTGGCATCTCCTTAATTTATCAGACTCCATAGTCGCTGAGCTGTATATTGAGACATGTTTAATTCGCGAGACGCGGCATGAGCATACATGCAGGGCTTGGTCTAGTCAATTGGTGATATGCAACGTAGTTTGCTCATTGCGTTGGCAACTTGAGGTGTCTCGAGAAACGAGAGCCTCATGTTCCTTATGTGATGGTCTGGGCAATTAGTACGAGAATCGGATCATTACCGAGATAACCTAGACAGAGCAAGGTGCGTGTCCAGTGTTCAGCTGGCAGCAACAACGCGTCGTGATGAACGGTTGAGCCACTGGCTTGGCGTTCTCCACGTCTACGAGCGTGGTGTCCTGTTAGAGACCTTCGCGCGCGCGCATCGCATCTCACGACCTTTCTCGCATCGGGAACACAACGACTCCACATCATCAAACGTCACCAGCATCTGCTCAACTTGCTTGTGTGTGCGTACCGACCCAGAAACTTCCGGAGGCTTGCATTACGAACGCTTGCCGATTGCGCGCCATCTTATCAAGGTGAGTGCAGAAGCACCCAAGTGGTGACTTTGGTTGGGCGATGGACTTGAGACTCGTGGGCTATGGAGTCTCGGCCAAGGCTGGTTCCTGTGGGCTATTGAGGAGACCCTTGGTGTGTGGTGTGTGTGTGTCGAGGGAGGGGCCACAACGAGCCGGCATCAATCGGGCGATCTTGAGTGGTGGTGGCAATAGACGATACTCGGGTAGCCTTTACACTACTTGGCCGGTTTAGCCATCATCAAGACTCGTTGTTTATTCGCGTTCATTGGTGCATCTTCTAACGCAGACTTGCGCTTTAGGCAAACCCCTGTCATTCCTTCCGTTGTTGTAGCTGTGGTCTGCACCTCCTCGGCGCTTGACAGCTCAACCTCTACCCTTCCGTTACCGTACAATGGGTGGTATGTTCCATAACCCCCTCCCCATCTCTCCTTCCCCTCGTCACCCAAAGGCTCATCACACAGCAAACAGACACCGATACCTACCGTCCCCGCGAGAGTGTAAGTAAACAGCTCCCCAAGTTGTTGTTGTTTATGTGTTGCGGCTGTTGGCATTGGTGGTAGTGGCAGTAGCAGTGGGTGGGCAGCTGCGATGTATCGCCGAAGGGAGGTGTGTCTGACAAGGAAGCTGCGACGGAGCTCGACAAGTCGATGCGACGGCATTGGGCAATTGCGCAGTCGCGACGGACTTGTCGCAGCGCATGCTGGGAAGGCGCGCTGGACCAAGGCATCGACACCTGCCGCGAGTTTTGAACTGCTGCATCGCAACTGTGCCTGGCATTGCGTTCGCCTTCACTTGAACACCTCCGCTCGATCATCACTCGACCTTTGCCAGAGCTCCTCGCTCGTCGCCAATCACTCGAGATCCGCAGTTCGCACTCGTGCGCTCTTTCACACCACCCTCAGAGAATGAGAATCTCCGTCAGGAAGCTACCAAGTCGAATGACCAAAGTCGGTTCTGCTGCTGAGCCTGCCCACCCTCCACCAATGCTACCTCTACCAGCACTTCGTTGTCTATCTGGTCGTCAGTTACCGCTAAGGCTACATACTGATCCCACCCAGCGTGACAGATCTCGCTCGCGCCGTCGCTCTCGCAGTCCTCGTCGCAGCCGTCGCTCTTACGATTCCAGATCCCGCTCACGCTCGCGTGACAACTACAGAAGAGACGAACGCAGATCCCGCTCTCCCGTGAACGGATCGGCCGCTGCTCCCAACTACGCTTCCAACAACTCCTACCCTTCCGATCGTGAAGGCGGTGCCGCCGCAACAGCAGCTCCCAGAAACTTTGAAGAGCGCGTTGTCGCCAAAGAACAAATGATGCAGAACGTACGCGAACACTCCCAACAAGACCGCCGTGTCTACGTTGGAAACCTCTCCTACGATGTCAAGTGGCACCACCTGAAGGACTTTATGCGCCAAGGTGAGAATGGTTGGACACAACACCTCAATTAAATTGATTCTGACCGAGCGTAGCTGGTGAGGTGATCTTCGCCGATGTCTTGCTTCTCCCAAATGGAATGTCGAAGGTGGGCTCATGATTTTTTGGCTGGTTTCCCTGGCTATGGTTTTTTTGAGGACAATGGATTGACGGAAGGACTTTGTCCCGGGTGATTGTAGGGATGCGGGTAAGCTTGCTCCGAGCTCTCTGTTTGTCGACCAACGCTGACCTGTCACAGAATTGTGGAATATGCAACCAGAGATCAAGCTCAAAACGCGGTCAACTCTCTCTCGAACCAGAATCTCATGGGTAGACTCGTCTACGTTCGCGAGGTGAGTTCTTGTTATCTGATTGAAACACTGACTATCGTAGCTCATTTCTCAATTCACAGGACCGTGAAGCAGAGCCCCGTTTCAGCAGCGGTGGTCAAGGTGGCGGTATGCGTGGTGGCTTCCAGGGAGGTTCAATGCGCGGCGGCTTCGGCGGTGGCTACGATGCCATGGGCGGCGGTGGCCCCGGTATGATGGCTGGTGGTAGCCGCCAGATCTACGTCTCTAACGTTTGTTCAGCCTTTCTAACTGCGCCGTGATGATACTGACTGTGCTTTCAGCTTCCCTACACTGTTGGCTGGCAAGATCTCAAGGATCTCTTCCGTCAAGCTGGTGAGCTCGAAGCTGTGCTTGCAGCGTATGCACAATGTACTGACGTGTGTTGTAGCTCACACTGGCACTGTCGTCCGCGCTGATGTCCATGTCACCCCCGACGGTCGCATGAAGGGCTCGGGTATTGTCGCCTTCGACAACCCGGATGATGCTCAGGTCGCCATCCAGCAGTTCAACGGATACGACTGGAACGGCCGCATCCTCGAAGTCAGAGAAGACCGTTTCGCTGGCCCACCTGGCTTCGGCGGTGGTCGTGGTGGCTTCATGGGCGGTCGTGGAGGTTTCGGCCAGCAGTTCGGCGGTCGCGGAGGTTTCATGGGTGGCCGCGGCGGCTTCGGTGGACAATTTGGCGGTCGTGGTGGATTTGGCGGCGGCTTTGGCGGTGCTCCTCCTGGTGGATTCCACGGTGGCCCTCCTGCAGCTCCCGCTCCTCCCAACCCCTTCACTGACTTTGCAACTTCTGGCGGCGAGCCTGGACCTGTCATCTACGTCCGCAACGTAAGCCACTCCAGAGCGTGAAATCAAGAATGGTATACTAACGTGTTGCAGCTGCCCTGGTCCACCAGCAACGAGGATTTGGTCGAACTCTTCACTA
This sequence comes from Aureobasidium sp. EXF-10727, assembly GCA_023848595.1. Classification (NCBI taxonomy): domain Eukaryota; kingdom Fungi; phylum Ascomycota; class Dothideomycetes; order Dothideales; family Saccotheciaceae; genus Aureobasidium; species Aureobasidium sp. EXF-10727. The sequence goes on from SWBF01000043.1 coordinate 100,348, forward strand.
CCATCGGCAAGGTCGAACGTGCTGAGATTCAGTACGAGCCTAACGGTCGCTCGCGCGGAACTGGTGTTGTCGAGTTTGGCAGCGTAGAGGATGCCGGCACTGCCATTAGTAAGTCATACTTTGTTTAGATACAAGAACGATGTTTCTAACAACCGTCTCAGCCAAGTTCTCTGGATACCAATATGGTGGTCGCCCTCTGGGTTTGACCTACGTCAGATATTCCAACCAGCAGCCTGCCATGGACCCCATGCAAGGTCAGGAACCGACCGGCGGTATGCCCATGGGTCTTACCCAGGACCAGATCATGTAAAGCTGCCTATCGCCTCTCGAAGGATGATACGAAAGACATCTTGGAACGACACCTCTACTGGCATTCTTTTTGCCAAAATTGTCTAACGACCAACTCATCAGTGCTCAGCATGTGTCCACATGAGCAGCACCTCATGAGCGATGGGATTATGCGTTTCATATAATTTTGATGCACTGTTCAATCTCAGAATGATCAACAACTTTCCTTTTCATTACTTAAGACGAATAGTTGGGCGTATATCCTTCTTCTTCTCAATGAAAAGCCTTGTTTCTCTATACCTTTCATGATATTATGTTCTTGGTCTATCGCAGTCTAGTCGTTTTTATTTAAGTTTAGCCCAGCTTTTGATGGAAGTAAAATGTGCATCATCCATTCGTATACGGCCCATTGTACGGCATTCACGAAGAAAGCTCTGAAACTGCAGACACCCAATCCACGAAAGAAGACCGATAGTCCCTCTTCTCGGTATGCCTGTCTTGCAATCTGTAGGGTGCCTAACCGCCCCGAGTCTCGAGCCGCAAGCAATTCAGATTGCTCTCCTGAGAGCATTCCCGCTGGAGCTCTGGAGATGCCTTGGGTTTGCACTCTGGTCTTGATGACATCTAGATGAGAATATTAGCGTCGGTCGTCCCGAGACAAGCAGCCATCATACCTAATGGAAACACGGAAGCCCAAGTCACCACACCAGCGATGCCACCACAAAGCAAAATGGTCATCCACTCTGGCTTTTCCGCATCGGTCTTTTCGGAGATCAAGACTCTTTTACTCAACTCGTATGACCAGAAACTGAGGAATATGCTTAGCACTCTTTCTCCCACACACAAAACATAATCTCCACCGAAAAATAAAAAAAGAAGGAAAAAGGAAAAAGACCTACTAGAACCCATAACCCACACTATCCCTCAAACTCGTGACACCGCCGCCCCAATACAAACCCCTCAATCCTCTTTGCTTCCACAATTCCTTTGCAATGGCCCAAGAACTGGTTTCGGTGCCGCTGACCTGTGCTCTGCATTTTATCAATTCCGTGGGCGCGGAGACGAGAAAAGTGGCTAGACCGCCCAGAGCACCTGCCAACCAAGTCTTGGACAGAGAGGACGGGTGAGCAGGGTCTTGGTGTAGAGACTCCATGCAGCGGTTGTAGGTTACAAACATTAGAGCGTTTAGAGCGCCATAGCCGAGGATGGGAGCGGCGGTGCCTTTGAGTAAGGTAGAAAGGGATTTTGCTGCATTTGTTGATTGTGTTGTTGAGGCAGAGGCAAGTGTTGGTGTTGGTGGAGGTGCTGTGGTTGGGGTGAGGAGGGCGGCTCCTCGGTCTCCTCGTTGCAGGTTTACTTTGACTATGTCGAGGGGGTTGCCGATGACTATTCCGGCGGCGCCTGAGACGTAGCCGGCCCAGAAGTCGGCGGACATTTGAGGTTTGAGGTTGGTAGGAATGATTGGTATGGAAGACGTGGAGTGCAGAGACGCTTGTCTGGGGTTGGATTCGAGACCCGAGGCAATTGAATGTGTATAAGGTGGCCGGGAAATTTCGATCACATTATGAATCAAGTGTCAAAGATGGAGACGATATGTACATTGTTAAGAGTAATACCATGGATCTGGCAGTCATTCTTTCGCATTACTACATGGAGCTCGAATATGTGCTGAGGTGTCGTGTCGGAAAACAGATAGACGCAAAGCCGGAGCAGAACGTGTATTGCTGTCGAACTCAGCCATAAGTGTTTACAGCTCAACACAGCAACTTGTAGCAAGATTGTAAAGAATTCACGAGAAGGATGCGAACAAAGGTGAAAGCAGATGGTCTGTATCAGGGTCTTGGTGGCGGAGTTGGGCAGCTTTGTTGGTGGTTGGTTGTTGATGTGGGGCAGGCAATGCATGACTACATGGCCGTCAATTGACATTTGCCTTCTTCGCCTTCTAGAACTCGACAAGACATTATTATGAACAGCCCTCTCGCTCGCACACACAACACGCCCATTCCCCTCGAGCCTCGCTCACTCCTCATCTATCACTATCACACCCGTCTTATCTAGCCCACGCTCGTTGCCACTTCTCCAACAACCCCCACTACCATCCATACACACGTCGCTACTTCCTTACCGTCACGCCTCTCATGGCTGCTGTACAGTCGACCAAGCCGTGGGACCTCTCTCATGTCTTTGAGCTGATCAACACCCTCTCGCCGTCCAATTCCCAAGCCAAAGATGTACCGCCACGTCCGTCAATCACCAAGCACGACAGCATGAATCACTCTTCGTCACTGCCACTCGCCTCGCCGTTGCAGGATTTCAACGCTGTCGACGAGGGCGTATCATTGGGTGACTTTGGCAAGATCTGGCAATATCTAGGCACTCCCATCAACTCGCCTGCGCCCAAGCTTGCTGATACCTCTCCAACCCTTCAACAGCGCATGCCTGAGAAGGCCGATTACGCAAGTGACGGCGCCGCCTATGGTACCCCGAGCAAGCGTATCGCGAAAGGAGGTATCAAGTGGAGAGACGAAGTCAATCTCGGCGATCTCACCGACTATGCCCCTCTAGACGACGAAGACGACAAGAAGTTGACCAAGAAGCAACGACAGAAGAAGAACAAGAAAGAGAGGGAACAAAGGTTGGCCGCTGGTGCTGCAAAGGCTACCAGCGATGTCGACGAGCCTGAGCTCAACGCACCTTCTTTCTACGACACGCCAGCTCGCAAGGCCAGCACCCACATCGTCTCTGCCGAGCTCGTTGGCAAGGCCCACCGCCCTTCGAGCCCTGTCAAGGCGTCAACTCCCAAACCTGTGTCCAGTGACACACCCAAATCGACAAAGCCCCGTCAACCAGAACAGAAGGCTTCCACACCACCTCAGTCAGAAATAATCCACTTCGACTTGTTGCCAAAAACACCCAAAACACCAGAGTCCAAGCATCAGCAAGAGTTCAAGAAGCGATGGCCAGTTTCGACTCCATTCTCTACCAAGAGCTCTTCCCTGCTGCCCGCATCCGTACAACCCACACGTACGACATCAACCCCTTACAAATCCACCGACGCCAATGCGAACCCATTCCACGAGGTTCAGCAAGTCAGCGAGACTCCCATCAAGAACAACCGTTCGGCAATTCAGCCCAAGACTGTTCGTTCTGGCGAGGATCGCAACTGGGCGTTACTCTTGAAGATCATCGGTGACTTTTACGAGGACAGAGCAAGTCTCGTCAGTCCCGCAAACTCAATCACTCATTCGAATGACCCCAATGGCATTCACGTCTTTGTTGACGCTTCGAATATTTTTATTGGTTTCCACGACCAGCTCAAGCGAGCAAGAAACATTCCGCCGAACGTTCATGTCCCTAAGGTGGACCTTTCCTTCGACGCTTTGGCTCTGCTCATGGAGCGCCGTAGACCCGTCGCCAAACGATGCCTGGTTGGCTCAAAGCCACACATGGCCGCCTTCGATGTGGCCCAGCGTGTAGGCTACGAATGCAACATCCTGGACAAGGTGCTCAAAGCGCGAGAGCTCACCGAGCGCCAGAAATATTTCCAGGAACAGGAGAAGAAGTGGCGCAGGCGCAGTGGCAGCTACAAGAACGGCAACAGCACCGGAGGAGACAGCGCCGGCAGTGGCTCAGAAACGAGCAACACCGGCCCTGTCTTCGCTCCCGAGAGGTATATCGAGCAAGGAGTCGACGAGATCATCCACCTGAAAATGATGGAATCCATTGTTGACACCGAGTCTCCCTCCACCATGGTGCTGGCTACTGGCGATGCTGCCCAGGCCGAGTATTCTGAAGGCTTCCTCAAGATGGCCGAACGTGCCTTGAAGAAGGGATGGAAGGTTGAGCTTGTCAGTTGGAGCAAGAACATCAGTCTTGCTTACAAGAAAGCAGCGTGGCAGAAGAAATGGGATGGTCGATTCAGAATCATCGAACTGGACACTTACGCCGAGGAATTGCTTGACATGTGAGAGGATCAATGCTTTGTGGAATTTGGAGCGCAAGGACGCGAGGGAACGGTCGTTGTTTTATGGATCCCTCTGCTTAGTACATTATGTTGATGACACTGCATGGGCGGCATGGCCTTTACTTATACTATTGCGCATAGCTCTGGCACATTGGGGGATACGAGGATTGGAGTTCCACATGCTTCTCATTGTTGTTTGCTAGATATCATGAACCCGCACGAACGAAGATTCACTGTGCTTTTAATCAAGCATCTGTCCACCAACGTTCTTTCGCTCTTTCGCCGGCCTACGTTTCCGAACCATGCTTTACCATGTGATCAGCAACAGTTATGCCTGCAAGCACCAATAAGACAAGACGAGTTGCTTGAAGCCAGCTTTAACCAAGTGCCGCGTCTTCATATTGCATGTTCAGTACTGAAGCACTATTGCGATGGCGACAATTGTCAACAGAAGTACTTGTATCCGTATACGCGCGGCGTTGATCGTTGCTTTCAAAGGAAGGAGTCTTCGTTCTGAGCCAAAACGCCATCTTTTGCTGATCAGCAAGTAAATCATGGGTAAGGATGGTCAAAGTTCGCAACGGCCAAAAGAGGGAACGACGGCACTTTCGGGGCGCCCGAGAGCGACGTCTGAATTGCTTTCCTTGGAACGAGGGGGACAAAACGCCTTTCCAATTTACGGACGAGTTGGAAGGAGAGGGCTATAGCAGAGGTGCGCGTGTTCAAGGATCGTTCGGCCGAGAGAGCAAGCGATGCATTGATGGAGAGATGCACCTGCTACGCCCGAGTCGCTGGGTCATAATTGGGTGGAGAGTCTCGAGACTACCCTTATTATGTGGTAGGTCCATGTTTGCATCCAGCATCTTCTCCCTCTGTTGTCATTCTTTGAGTGCTCCTTCCTCATCTCTATCACCTTTTCTTCACCTTTGTCCTAATCAAGAAGAGGCATTGCGACGACTAGATCGCCTTTTTCTTGTTTGACTTCTCTGACTACAAACCCACGATTATACTTTGGCGTTTCCCGCTGCCCGGTACTGCCAATCGCATAGATATAGCCGAAACCACCATGGCAGCAGAACAATGCAGTCTCGAGACACAGTCCTCGCACTCGTCCTTGCAGGACACGGTCATGGGCTCGAAACCAGAATTGCTGCGACCAGAACCAGACGGCATGTTTGATGAGGAAAAGGGAGCAGTTGCTACGGCCGAAAGACCCACATTTGCAGGTGATGGGCAACGAGATGCTGGTGCTGCTCCGCCGCCGGCATTTGATCCTAGAGACAATCCTGATGGTGGGAGGGATGCGTGGTTGGTTGTGCTGGGTGCGTTTTGCTGCATGTTTTGCAGTTTTGGGTGGATCAATTGTGAGTTCTCTCTATCGATTTTCAATGATTGTGACACTAATTACCTATCACAGGTATCGGGGTCTTCCAGGAATTCTACCAAACACATCAACTACGAGGGGACAGTCCTAGCACAGTGTCATGGATCCCATCTATGGAAACCTTCTTGATGTTTTTCCTGGGGCCCTTTATCGGCTACTTTTTTGATTGCTATGGTCCAAGATACATATTGATCGCTGGAACTTGCTTACACGTCTTTGGTATCATGATGGCTAGTCTTGCTACCGACTACTACCAGATCATGCTTTCCCAGGGCATCTGCAGTGCTGCTGGAGCAAGCATGTGTTTCTATCCAGGTGTGTCGTCTTGACCTCAATCCTCGGCAGAATATACTGACCTACGTCTAAGCAATGAGCGTGATGCCTACCTGGTTCTTCAAGAAGCGTGCGGCAGCTTTCGGTATTATGGCTGCTGGCTCGTCAACAGGAGGTGTGGTCTTCCCGATCATGGTCAACAAACTTATTCCCAGGATCGGATTCGGCTGGACAATGCGCGTCTGTGGTTTTCTCATTCTCGCTCTCATGCTTGTCGCCAATGCAACCGTCAAGTCACGTCTTCCTCCTCAACCAAAGCCCTTCCATATCAAGCAATTCATCCGCCCGCTCAAGGAAACTCCGTACTTGCTTACCGTTCTGGGAAGCTTCTTCTTCTTTTTTGCCATGTTCCTGCCGATCAACTATCTCATCCTTCAAGCAGAAACTCTGGGCATGTCGTCAAGGCTTGCAGAATATCTGATTCCCATCTTGAATGGTGCATCCTTCTTCGGTCGTGTGTTGCCCGGTGTTGCAGCCGACAAAATCGGACGATACAACGTCATGACCATCATGATGACTTTCGCCGGTCTGTTGATTCTCGCTCTATGGATGCCGGCCGCTTCCAATGCACCCATCATTGTCTTTGCCGCTCTGTACGGCTTCGGCAGTGGATCTTTTGTCTCTCTTGCGCCGTCTTTGGTTGCCCAGATCTCGGATGTCAGAGAGATTGGCGTGAGGAACGGTACAGTGTTTGCAATCATTTCTTTTGCAGCATTGTGCAGTAACCCCATCGGCGGAGCTTTGATCGTCCGGTGGGATGGTGAATACACTGGCCTACAAATCTTTGGTGGCATCATGGCTTTGAGTGGTGCTTGCACGATCCTGGCGGCGAGGTTAGTTTTGGCAGGGACGAAAGTGGCTGTCAAGGTGTAAAGTCAAGCATCCCTGTTGTCTCCAAAATCAATTCTTCTTTTTCCTTCAGATGAAGGTCCCTTTCCTATCACCTAGGACATGCTCCAAGGATCCATGGTTGCTTTGGACTTCATCGAGTACCTAGTCGCCCTTCGTCCATACCAGCTATACCCATGAAAACCCTAACGGCCGAAAGATGCGACGATGCAGGTCATCACTAGGACATTCTCCGAACCATGCTCATAGCAAGTCGTATTCGTTATATTCATCTGCCGAGATGCATCCACCTAGAATCCCGGGAGATGTGCTTGACTGAATGTTGTCCGTGCTGTACCTTACGTGCGTATTCTCGGGGCGGTGTGTCAGGCCTCGCAGTCAGACCCTGATTTGGCAAGTGGTCTTGTTGGCTGTAAAATGGCATCAACAAGGGTATGCAGTGTAAGGCCAGCTTTCAGATCATTGGATGGGTGTTGGGAACATTGGTCACTTGATGGGATCAGCTCGGACGGTGAAGCGAGTATAGCAAGAAGTAAAGCTTGTATGAGGTGTAAGGTGGTTAATTGGGCTCTAAACGTCTCTTGTACTCTTCCTTTATTTTTCCGACGAGAGCATGGCTTTGGATTATGCTTCTTGATCGTTTCTGGATGAGAATGCGGAATGAGACATGAGAATGCGGTTTGAGACATGTAGTTCTACCGCAATGTAAAATGGAATGCAGGCCTCATTATAACGACAGACATGCCCACTTAGAAGCCTTTGCCTAGCCTGATGGTCTTGCCATCGCCGTACCTAGAGATAAGTTAGCGGAAAAATGTGATACGTGCATCGAAACAAGAAGCCATACCAGAGAGCGCCGTGGCGGCTATCGAGACCCTTTCCTTCGCCAACAATCCATTCACCACCGGCCTTGATGCCCTTGCCCTCCACAGGCCAAAACTCGGCTTTGAGCCATTCGTTGATCTCGTCGACAGTCTTGACAAGCTCTCGCATACGAGCATGATCGACCTTGCCCTCTGCGGTTTCGGTATCAGAGGTCTTGATGAAGCGGCCCACAGTCAAGTGAGCCGAGGGCACGACATATCTGCTTGCAACCTTGACACCAGTAGCAGAAGTCAGAGCATAGAGATCGCGTCGCAAGTGATGATATGTAAACTCGTCGTCCTCGGGTTTGCGAGCGGGATCCGCGGTGCAAGGCTCGCCGGCTGCGGGGAGGAAAGATAGTGCAAAGGCTTGGGCATCGTAGGAAAGCGATGGCTTCACCACACGGGCTCGGTGCGTGTAGGTGTAATCTGTGATGGATGGAATTCCTGGGCGGACCTGCTCGACCAATTCGGCGATCTCGGGGGCAGTCAGGGAGTGGGTAATCTCCAGAGCTGTCATGTGCAGGTTGTCTTGTGGCATTGTCCAGAGGTCTGTGGTTTTACAAGATCGTTGTTAGCTAGTCGTGCCATGGGGGCCTTCAGTCGATAAGTCCTCACTGGGTGCGACTGCCTTGAGTCTCTTCTGGACTTCTGCAATGACAGCCTTGACATGTGGCGGAGGACGAGCCCAGAACACGAGGCAATGTCTCGGGTCTTTGAAGCCGGGTTCAATGGTCTGGTCTTCCAGCTTTGCGAGGATGGTATCGATGGTGACACCTGTAAAGTCTGGGGAGGTGAGTTTCTCCTTTTGTTGTGCACCTCGGTTGCTACGATGAGTCTCGTAGCGAGCTTGGATTTCGACCTACAATTGTTAGGTCTAGAATATTACGAGGCTGCCGATCCACCTACAGCGTTGTCGTGGCAAGCTTCTATAAGGCCATCGTATGGATTGCCAGATACAGTTGGGGTTGGACCTGAAAGGTCCTCGAAAGTGTAGGAAGCGGCCATTTTCAGCTATAAGGCATATCAGATTCAACTTGGATCATCATTGCTGTTATTGCACTTTGGAAGAAAAGGTGTAATGCGAGCATCTGTTCGCCCTTCTTTGGCAGTCAATGCTCACTCGTGGGTAGTTTTTGCAGAGGTTTAACGGGACGACTACTGCAGGAATAACATACCTCGCGTCTTGCTTTATTTCACTGATTGATATGCTGACCTCTCGAATGACACGAGTATATGTTATGTCTGCGATGGTTGAGTCGCGAACATGCAGTCAGGGGAGTCACGTATTCCTCGTATTCAAGAGTCAGGCTTCTCGGCGCCAGACTGCTCGCTGAATCGACCCTCGGCCATCAATGATACTACCTATGAACACTCTTCATCTTTGACGATGCTTGGAAATTCGAAGAGAGTATCGCACACAGACCGAGATTCCGTGCGACAGAGCAGATTTGTTTGATTGCATCGCAGAGAATTATGCCTCAGTGACAGTCCACGATGGATTGATTGGTTGCTTTATCAAGGCTTTCAGCAGAGCACGCGAGCGTTCGGGCTCTTCTCTTGGCGATATCTGCTCCTCGCGAGCAGCAATCGCTCAGCAACACTGTAACAACGTCTGACATTCCAGATGGCGATAATTGTGCAATATTCTGCTGTATCTGAGGGACAGCGAGGTCAGGTGCGAATGTGCCTGGTGTGGTTGCCCAGTGCTACCGTTTGCGGCAGGTGATGGACTCGGCGTCTGGCGTCGAAACGGAGTTTGCGGAAGGCGCGATGGAGCTACTCATGCAAGGCACAAGTCGACCCCATGCATAGACGCCCAGCCTCTTGTAAACTTGTGCTCTGAATTGGGTGCCATTGTGTTATGTATATACTTGAATAACAGGAAGAGGCAGGGAGTATAGCCAATACCGTTCAATATTCCAATTGCAAATATTGACGGCCGCGGGAAACGGAAGTTTATGGTACGATACGCCGATGCGGCGACGCCTGTCTCAGCGAAAGCGGTTGCCTAACAGCACCTTGGTGATGGTGACGTCTGCGCCAGTGCGCCCCTCGTGATTAAGCCACCGTCTTGGTCCGACCAAGCTATCCCATCGACTACCTCTCCATCCGTCCTCCACAATCCTCCATCTTTCGTCTTCCCTCCACATATCCATCAACCCCATACACATACAACAAGATGAAGGGCAGTTCTCTCATGGCAGCCGGTGCGCTGTTTGGCTCGGCCTCGGCCGGTGTCCACAAGATGAAGCTCAAGAAGGTTCCTCTTTCGGAGCAGCTTGTGAGTGGCGTCGTGCTCTGCATTCAACCATCACTCGACTAACAACTATCGTAGGAGGGCGCAAACATTGGCGAGCACGTCCAGGCCCTCGGCCAGAAGTACATGGGCGTTCGCCCCCAGAAGCACATCGATGAGATGTTCAAGGAGACTTCGCTGCACTCTGAGGCTGGCCACCCTGTCGCCGTCAGCAACTTCCTCAACGCTCAGTGTACGTCCAACCCCATGCTCACATCCATGCCGCCTTGCTGATCAGATTGTAGACTTCTCCGAGATTGCCATCGGTAACCCTCCTCAGGAGTTCAAGGTCGTCCTCGACACTGGCAGCTCCAACCTGTGGATCCCCTCGTCTGACTGCAGCTCCATCGCTTGCTACCTCCACAACAAGTACGACCACAGCGACTCTTCCACATACAAGAAGAACGGCTCCGACTTCGCCATCCGCTACGGCTCGGGTGCTGTTGAGGGCTACATCTCCCAAGACACTGTCCAGATTGGTGACATCAAGATCAAGAACCAGCTCTTCGGTGAAGCCACTCAGGAACCTGGTCTTGCTTTCGCCTTCGGCCGCTTCGACGGTATCCTTGGTCTTGGATACGACTCGATCAGTGTCAACAAGATCCCCCCTCCCTTCTACGAGATGATTGCCCAGGACCTGCTCGATGAGCCCGTCTTCGCTTTCTACCTCAGTGACACTAACGACAAGGAGGCCGAGTCCGAGGCCATCTTTGGTGGTGTCAACAAGGACCACTACACTGGCGAGCTCACCAAGCTCCCTCTCAGACGCAAGGCATACTGGGAGGTCGACCTCGACGCCATCACCTTCGGCAAGGAGAGCGCCGAGTTTGACAACATGGGTGCCATCCTCGACACCGGCACTTCGCTCATTGCCCTCCCCAGCACTCTTGCTGAGCTGCTGAACAAGGAGATTGGTGCCAAGAAGGGCTACAACGGCCAGTACACGATTGAGTGTGACAAGCGTGACTCGCTCCCTGACCTCAGCTTCACCCTGACCGGCTACAACTTCACCATCACTCCCTACGACTACATCCTCGAGGTCCAGGGCTCATGTATCTCGTCCTTCATGGGCTTCGATATCCCTGCCCCTGCTGGTCCTCTTGCCATCCTCGGTGATGCTTTCCTCCGCAGATACTACTCGGTCTACGACCTCGGTAGCAACAGCGTTGGTCTCGCCAAGGCCAAGGCTTAAGTGACGATGTCGATGGAGGTGGACCTGAGGGCGTTTGATCGCATCAGCGTTACTTAATTGATTGTAATTGAAGCTCATAGTTTGTCGGCAAGCAGCCGCAGATATGCATGTGATTTGCTCCATCATATATCATGTATTAATTTCATATTCATTGCATCCTCTCACTCCTTTCTCTGATGATCCTGACTCACATTGTCCGTCGTGACCAGTTGACCAGATGACGTGATGGCACGTGAATGTGGGGAAGGCTTCACAGTCAGAGGCAGTGGCCACAAAGGTGGTCGAGTAATGTGCGGCCTATCAAGGTGCAGATCGGAAAACTACGGACCTTCTGAGGCTCCAGTGCAGCCCAGAATGCGACATGTAGCAGCAAGACAGGCCAGCTAATACAGTAATGTTTGAACCGATAAAGACAGTCCTTCTCTCTCAATCATCGGCCTGTCACGAGGTTTAACCCCAGATTGAGCAGTAGGTTCGAGGGGCGCGTGCAGGATCTAAGTGGTTCGTCTATCCTCGTGCCTCGACCACGCTGTTGCATCAGGAACTCAGGTCGGGTCGTCCTCAACTGTCACTGCCTGTACCCCGACGTTGCGCCCACCATGTCCTCTCGCCGCAATACACCGCAAGCCCGTCGAAGAGTGTCGATGGAGCTGCCCGAACGCTTCCGTTTCGACGACGATGCAGATCAAGATCAAGATCAAGATCAAGACCAAGAGGTGGATAGAGCACAAATTATAGACATGGCCATGATGCATCAAAGTGTCTTTGGCATCATCGCTGCAACACAGTCAAAGGCCAACACGATGCGGTCCATGCTTCAAGAGGCCGACAGTGATAGCGACGACACAACACGCACCCCACCGACAAGGCCTAACAGGTCTACTATACATTCGACACTCCCTTCGCGCCAGAACCCGCTCTCCCGTAACAACTACCTCAAACGAGCGTCCGATAACAACCTGGTTCAGTCATTACCCGGTCTGCGGCCCGCGCCTACCACTACTTTCGCAACCACAACTCCCTCTCGCTTCTCACAGCCTGGCGCCGATCCACCCGAACCCACTCCTCATGCGGGAGCTGACCTAGGGTCTTCCCAGTCGACCATCAGGAAGCCTGCAAGCAGGAAGCCGAGCCCCGTCCCAGACATGTCGTCTAGTACGACTCAGGTCGCCTTGCCAGATGCTCTGAAGGATATATTCAACTTGGACGAAGCTGAGAAGGTCGTCGCAAAGTACCCCTGCTGGTACCTTCAAAGCGTCCTCTTGCAAGGCTACATCTACATCACACAACGTCACATCTGCTTCTACGCATATCTACAAAAGAAGACCGGTGTCACCATCAAGTCCGGCTACCTCACCAAACGTGGTCAGCGTAACCCACGTTACAAGAAGTACTGGTTTGTGCTCAAGGGAGATGTCTTGTCCTACTATAAGGACTCCTCGACGCCGTTTTCCCCAAGAGATGTTATAGATCTGCGTTATGGCGTTTCGGCGGACATCACTCCGATACAAGGACAGGACAAGGAAAGTGCATCTTTCTCTGTTGTCACAGATGCCAAAACCTACCATTTCAAGGCAGAGACTGCCGCGAACGCAACAGAATGGGTCAAGCAGATCCAGAAGGTCATCTTTCGGTCACGCAACAATAGTGACAGTGTCAAGATCTGCCTGCCCGTCGACAACGTTGTCGACATCGAGGAAAGCAACTATCCGGATTTTGCCGACACCATCAAGATTCGGGTTATTGATAATGATGAGACCTTCGCTGTTGATGAGGTAAGTCTCTCAAGCTTTGGTCTATCCCTGTATGTTCACTGACAGTCATCTAGTACTTTTTCTCTTTCTTCGGCTTTGGTGAAGAAGCACTTGGTGTGCTACGGAGTTTGACTCAGGAGACGAGTGCCCAACGTGTGCTCGCAAGCCGCCCTGTCTCACCAGTCCTCACCATGTCGGACCGTCGACCTTCATCGGTGCATGGAAGAAAGTCTCGTGTGCCATCCATGAGTCCTGCTCCGGGGAGCCTTCACGAGAATGTCATGGCAACTCTTTCACCCGCATCTGGCCTCACCTCCAGAAGTGCTCGATCAAGTAGCGAGTTGGAGCGCTCTACCCTCGACCTCAGCCAAGGAAGAGAAGAGCATACCGCGAACCGCACTTTAAATCAGCGCAGTGGTCAGAAGCAATGGGGTCGATCTCTACACGATGCTTCAGAATCGTACGTGTCTTCCTCCGATCAGGGTAACGACAGCGAGATGTCAGAATCTGCAGCTGGCACGGATGCTTCGGGTAGCCACATATTAAGTGGCAGCATCATGTTCCATAAGCCAACCATTGGAAAGCATCATGACAACACTGCATTGCATGATGCAAAGACCAATACACAGAGCGACGTACCGTCTGCCGCGACCAAGAAGACTGGTAACGAATCTGGAGCCAATGTTTTGACAAAGAATACGCCAGAAACGCAAGCGCAAGATATGCAAGAGTCAGACTCCTCGACCTTGGGAGGGTTGATTAAGGTCGGAGCTGTTCCCATCCAACGTGCCTCGGGCTTCTTGTATAATTCTGGCAAGCGCGTCAGCGGCTTGTTTGGAGGCTCGCCCTTGGAGTACTATGACAAGTTTTCCGGCATGATCGCTGGTGGCAAGAAACACTACGCCGAGGCAGACGAGTTGGTGCCTGGAGAGGAAGTGCAAGATTCCGAAGATGAAATGACTGTTCGCGAAGCTGAGAAGAGCTTCCGGAACCATTTCGCACTGCCAGATTCTGAGAAGCTTGTGGCAACATTCTTTGGTTTCTTCCATCGAGTCTTGCCTTTGTACGGCAAGTTATACGTTGGCAGCACGAGATTATGCTTCCGTAGCTTTATGCCTGGAAATTGGACAAAGGTATGCCTAACTTCGTCATCGATACCCTATGCACGCTAATCTTGGCTAGCTTGTCGTTCCGTTCAAAGACATCATGGATGTTGACAAGGAGAGAGGGTTCCGTTTTGGGTACTCTGGTATGGTTGTTGTAATACGAGGCCACGAGGAGATCTTCTTCGAGTTCGGCTCACAAGATCTACGTGACGACTGCACAGTCACTCTCTTGCGGTCACTTGACTCAATACAGCCGTTCCAGGAGTCTGTCTTACTCACAGAAGACGAGAAGAGGGACGCCGATGCAGCCGCAGCAGAAAATCTCTTACTGCAAGAAGCTCGCCAAGGTGATCGTGGTGGCGTCGAGTTCCAGCTTCCTCATGGCATGGATCAGCCAGGTACAACAGTCACATCTTATATGGCCGTGTCATCCACTAATATTGTTACAGATACTGACTCGCCAGCCATCTCCTTTGATGACCCAGCAGCCTCGGTGCTGGACTTCAAACCCGAGGAGTCTCTACGGATCACCTGCCTGACTATCGGTTCTCGCGGAGATGTGCAACCATATATAGCCCTCTGCAAAGGTTTGCTCGCTGAAGGGCACAGACCGAAGATTGCCTCCCATGCCGAGTTTGGTGACTGGGTACGGAGCCACGGCATCGATTTTGCACCAGTTGAAGGTAATCCAGCAGAGTTGATGGCACTCTGCGTTGATCATGGCATGTTCACGCCTTCTTTCCTTTACGAGACGAACCAGAAGGTACGTGCAAGCTTACCGGTACTCGCATCGATCACGCACTAACAATCTTAGTTCTGGCCTTTTGTCAGAGGTCTTCTCAAGACAGCCTGGGCTGCCTGTCAGGATTCAGATCTTCTAATTGAGAGTCCTTCCGCCATGGCTGGAATTCACATCGCGGAGGCACTAGGCATCCCTTACTTCAGAGCTTTCACTATGCCCTGGACCAGGACCCGTGCCTATCCTCATGCTTTTGGCATGCAGAAAAACAGGATGGGTGGCGCATACAACTACATGACTTACGTCCTCTTCGAGAATATATTCTGGAAGGCTACCTCAAGTACGATCAACAAGTGGCGCAAAGAAGATCTGGGGTTGAAGGCCACCAACATGGAGAAGATGCAGCAGGACAAGGTCCCGTTCTTCTACAACTTCTCGCCCAGCGTCGTTGTTCCCCCTCTCGACTTTGGCGAGTGGATCCGGGTGACAGGATACTGGTTCCTCGATGAAGCAGAAAATTTCACCCCACAGAAGGAGCTGCTCGAGTTCATCAAGAAAGCACGCACGGAAAAGGCGAAGCTTGTATACATCGGCTTCGGTTCGGTGGTAGTTCCTGATCCAAAGCAGCTTACTTTGGACATCATCGCGGCTGTCAAAAAGGCCGATGTCCGCTGCATCCTCTCCAAGGGCTGGTCTGATCGTATGGACAAGAAGGACGCTAAAGCACTTGAAGTGCCTTTGCCGGACTTTATGTTCCAGATTGCATCCGCTCCGCACGATTGGTTGTTCCGACAAGTTGACGCTGCGGTTCATCATGGCGGAGCAGGAACTACTGGTGCCAGTCTTCGCGCTGGCATCCCAACCATCATCAAGCCGTTCTTTGGTGATCAGTTCTTCTTTGGCAGCAAAGTCCAAGATCTTGGAGTTGGACTGAAGGTCCTGACTGTCACTGAAAACGCGTTGGGCAAAGCGATATGGATCGCGACGCATGATTCACGCATGATCGAAAAAGCCAGGGTCCTAGGAGAGCAGATCCGATCTGAGGATGGTGTCGGCACGGTCATCAAGGCCATCTATCGCGACATGGAATATGCAAAGACGCTGGTTCAACAACGTGTGGCCAGAGCGGCACAGGGAGATACAGATGCGGAAGACGAGGAAGAAGTGGAGGTCGAAGACAGCTGGACGCTGGTGGAGAATGACTCTGATCCGGATGCGACGAGCCCGACAGCCATGATGCAGCCACAATCACCCGGCAAGGGGAAGGCTAAGATGGGCTTGAGGCTCCCGCTCAGCAGGTCTTGAAGGTTTAGGTATAATGTGAAAACGACGTAGACAGGATGACAAGATGATGACAATTTGGGATTGCGATGGTCAAGGGGGTTTTGATTTGGTGCGGACTCATGCAGCCAGCATGGCGCTTATACGGAGGGGTTATGCAATTTCTTTTTTGTCTTATAGATGGTCATGAGTCGCATAGAGATACAGAAAATATGGCTGATGACTGCAAAGACATGGCGTGCACACAATCGATAGACGGTTTTAAACGGTTGGTCGGGACTTGCGGGTAAGGAAGTGATGGTTGGCGATATATCAATATAGACGAGACGTGTGTTTCAACCTTCACGCAGCGGGTGCCAAGTTAGATGCGACAAAGGGGATGGCAGTGACTTAATTTAAACAAGTCAGTAGCGCGGACTGTATTTGGCCAATAAGGCGGGTCCAGGTCGATTGGAAACAGCGCGTATTTGCGGGACTGTGCTTTGGGCTGCTTCAGTGCCCCGCCATGGGTCGACAAGGCTCTCTTGCATTTGACCTGCTGCTGAGCGACTTGTCTTTCTTACGTCCAAGCCAAAGGGGAAACAAACAGAAACAGGAGCTGCAGCAAAAACTCGAGCAATCAGCCCGCCGACAAAGAACAGCATCGCAGAGAAAGAAAGAACGGCTGGACCCTCTTTCCGCATCACCATCTCTCAAAACGGCCTTGAGTGACAACCGAGTGAGTGAAAGAAACGAGGCAGAAGCGCACTTTGCATTCCTCGGCTGATGACTTTAGGTTGATTCGCACCTTCTCTGTACAATCGCACTTTCCATCGACAGCCTTGCCGTCAATTAGCTCGCAACTATGTCGCGCGCAGCTCCCCAGAGCGGATCCCGCAAGATCTCCTTCAACGTGTCAGAGCAGTATGACATTCAAGACGTAGTCGGCGAGGGAGCCTACGGTGTCGTGTGGTATGTACCCCCTAGATCCTTCAAGGCATGCGAACTCGGACTGACGCTCGCAGCTCTGCACTGCACAAGCCGTCGGGCCAGAAGGTCGCCATCAAGAAGATCACACCCTTCGACCACTCCATGTTCTGTCTGCGCACACTGCGTGAGATGAAGCTCCTCCGCTACTTCAACCACGAAAACATCATCTCCATCCTCGACATCCAGAAGCCGCGCAGCTATGAAACCTTCACCGAGGTCTACCTCATCCAAGAGCTCATGGAGACCGACATGCACCGTGTCATTCGCACCCAGGAGCTTTCCGACGACCACTGCCAGTACTTCATCTACCAGACCCTGCGCGCCCTCAAGGCCATGCACTCGGCCAACGTCTTGCATCGCGATCTCAAGCCCTCCAACTTGCTGCTCAACGCAAACTGCGATCTCAAGGTCTGCGACTTTGGTCTCGCTCGTTCGGCCGCCTCGACCGAAGACAACCAGGGTTTCATGACCGAATACGTCGCCACTCGTTGGTACCGCGCTCCCGAGATCATGCTCACTTTCAAGGAGTATACCAAGGCCATTGACGTGTGGTCGGTTGGATGCATTCTCGCCGAGATGTTGAGCGGCAAGCCCCTGTTCCCTGGCAAGGACTACCACCACCAGCTCACCCTCATCCTCGATGTCCTGGGCACGCCCACCATGGAAGACTACTACGGTATCAAGTCGCGTCGTGCTCGCGAGTACATTCGCAGCCTGCCCTTCAAGAAGAAGATCCCATGGAAGGCCATGTTCCCCAAGACTTCGGATCTTGCCCTTGACCTGCTCGACAAACTTCTCGCCTTCAACCCTGCTAAGCGCATTACGGTTGAGGAAGCTCTGAGACACCCTTACCTCGAGCCCTACCACGATCCCGAAGACGAGCCCACTGCCGACGCCATTCCCGAAGAGTTCTTCGACTTCGATAAGAACAAGGACAACCTCACCAAGGAGCAGCTCAAGCGTAAGATCACATCCACTCAAAGCCCCAAAAGCATGCTAACCGTGAAACAGAGCTTATCTTCGAGGAGATCATGCGGTAATTCCTGAGCTGCGAACTTCTCTACCTTCTGGATCTTTTTCTTTTCATCTCTTGCCATATATCTCTTGCCATTTAAAAGTACTACTTATCGTAATCCTAATGCTTCCGAGCTGGTTTGCTGACTAAATTCCTTGCAGCGACTGTACTCTCGACAAACCCAAATATCACCCACCCAAGCCGAATGCTACTGCCATGGACTACTACCCCTCCACCGTTCCACTTCCACCATCTACGAGCTCTTCGCCTCATCTCGCCGCAAGCACTACCGACTCGGCTGCAAGCTCTCATCCTCACCCTTATGACAGCACTCCTCGTCCTAGCGTCCACACTCCGCGCACCGCCATCATCGACCCTCCGCTCGCACCCGGATCGTGGGCCAGAAGTTTTCCTGTGATGAAGAAGCTGTTTGACTCAACGAAGGAGCCCGAGAAGACCGAATCAGAGAAGCAACAGCAGTCTGCCGGTCCCAACAACAACGCCAGTCCAACCAGGCAGTCTTCAGACGAGAAGACTCCATGGTATCAAACCAGCCAACGCTGGCTCCTTTGAACCGGGCTACGATACAGCCAGAAAACAACACAAACAAAAAAGCTAGAGATATGAGATCAAGAATTCCTGAAGAGAGTCGTCGTTTTCTCTTCTCCATTGTCGTCCTTCCATCTCGCAAGAGGTTGAGCCGCGACTCGAGCACGTCTTTTCTGTTTCCATTACACTGTCTTCGAAAAGTGGAAGGATTCATCATTTGGGGGGCGTTTTCTGCTTTTGTTCCTCTTTTTCTTCCATCGCATTTCCTTTGTCCGGCATCAGCAAGCGTATCCCAGAAGCCAAGTTACAGTACAGCAAAAAGAACTCGACGATTAAAACCAATTCCCACTTTGTCCCAATCCTTTCTGCGAGGCGATCAATTCGTGTGTGCAGATTTTGACCAAGTAGAAGTTTGTGAGGGGATGACCCTGTCACCATTCAACCCCTGCCTTTTGCTCACGAGGAAAGGTTCACCATTGCAATTCTCGATATGCTGTACAGTATTTCAGCTCGCGAGGATCTTTCCTATTTGTCTTTGGGGCAAATAGAGTGTATCTCGTCGATTGCCAGATATTTCTAGACTTATAAGCAGCTTCACACGCAGACACAGCAAATCTCGACCACCTCATATTCGCCATTTGGAAGACGAGCTCAATATAGTAATCAGCTCATTCGTATCTTACTCGTGCAGCATGCTAATCACAGATATCGGGAGATCTGTACAAGGACATCATTCAACCAGACCAAGGAGCGACCTTTTCGGAGTGGGCATGCAACGGCGAGGATAGGGTGTGTCAGGTCACAAGGCGAAGAGTAGTAACAAGTGTGTGCAATGATGCTTTTTCAGTCGATTTGATTTTCCCTGTCTCGTTACATCGTTCCCTGAATAGTACAGCAAAGTAGACCTTTTGATCCTCCGTCCATGCGTCCCTGGCACCTAGATCAAAGCCGACGAGAACATCCATCCTTGCTTCCCTTCCCTTCCCATTACAATATCATAAACTAAAACTACAAAGGCGTTGAAGAGTCACACCATTTACCAGGTAGTGGGAACACTAGGGTACTCCTTGTGAGAAAGCCCGAGGTCCGCAAACACCGTGTCGTCTCCCTTGAGGTGCTCAACACGGAGCTCGTCTTCATGCTCCAACTTTTCAATCTCCTCTTGCGGTGTCTCCTTGTCGTCGGACTTTTGGTCCTTGGATGTGGCCTCGAGTGCGTGGCTGTCATCGAGGGATTCGCCAATCATCAGGAGTTGTGCATTGGCGTAGTCAAGATGCTTGGGCTGAGCAGGCATCCAGTTGCGGCCGCGGAAGTCCTCAATGATGTCCTTGGGGAACTCGGCGGGCTGGTCGAGGGTGGCGTATGATGGGCCCTTGGCTTCAGGGTTCTTCAGACTTAGCACGAAGCTGCCCTTTGAGCGAATGCCGACGTCCTCTTGCATCTGACCGGGTTCTTGAGGAATGGTGAGCATGTAGGCGAGGTGAGATTCAGCACGCGTGCCAGTTGAAGTTATAGCATATACGCCTTCGCCGATAGGAGTGATGGGGTGTGTCGTGCGGTTGCCTGCAGTTTTAGTTTCGTATTCTGAGCTTTGGAAAAAGTCCTTCTTGAGTTCATCCATGGAAGCCTTTGCCCTTTCGACAAAGACCATGAACTTATCGCTAGGACCCTTGGGAAAGACCTTCTTGGGAAGAGCGAAGAGACGGTTGTTCTTGACGTCTTCGATGGCGCCGTCACCGAGCTTTGCGCCGGTGGGCAGGGGACGCAGGACGAAGTAGCTACGCTGCAGGTCCTGAACGCTCTGAGGGTCGTCAATGCCGACACGGCCTCTGGTGAAGAAGTAGATGATACCCTTTTCTTGGATGTTACTGGGCATCTGCTCAGCACGATCCTTGCTCTCTACGACGGCACCACCTGCGTCCTCGTCTTCCTTGGGCTTCTCTTCGGTGGGGACCTTAGGGTCTGCAGCAAAGTCGCGGTGGATGTCATCCTGAGACTGTTAGTAGATGCAATAGTGCAGGATTGAGCGGTACGTACGATAGGAAGGTTCTCGGGCTTAGGCTTGGGGTTCTCAGGCTCAATGGTGTTCAAGCCTTGGCCGCCACGAGAGTCCTTGAGAGCCTTCTCGGGATCATCCTTTGACTCGCCCTCTCTGTTCTGACCCTGGTAGGACTCGCCGACTTGCTTGATGGAGCCGTCATCCTTCATGTCTGCTTTAGTCTGCTCAGCGGGCTTCTGTTCAGATGCTTGCTCGGACGACTTTTGCTCAGCTGAGTCGGCAGCGGGCTTTTGCTCGGCAGGTTCAGAATGGCCGTTGGTGTGTTCAGCAGGCTTGAGGGTCTCTTCGATGGTCTTCTGCTCAGCAGTGTCCTTGCGGCCCTTCTTGGAAGGAGAAGATTGGGAGTCGTCGGCCTTGCGCTTGTTGTCTTTTGTTTCTTGAGAAGCAGCTGGGGGGCTGGACTGCTTTTCAGCCAGACGGGCAGATGATCGTGTGCCAGGCATGGTGTGAGTTGATTGGGGAAGGTGTGAGGAGGTGTCGAGCTGGCAAGAGTGCAATTGGTTCAATGGAGTCTGACGATGGCGTGACGGAGCTGACGATTGGTGATGTCAACGAGAATTGAGTGTCCAGAGGGGGCTTGCAGCTTGCAGGACCAAAGTGAGGAGCTGAAGAGTGTATATAAGGAACCTCTAAGAGTATTTATCGTAACGATTTAGCCTCGAAACGCGACTCTTACGCGAAGACCGTGACCGAGCTCTTGCATACGTCATAGTAGTTGCACTTTCCTTCTAGGTTCCTGTGATGCTGACGCACGAGACCTTCTCAGTTGAGTAAGGTTGCGTTCGGCACAGGCAGACAGGGCTCACAGTGGACGCGTCGAGCTCCAGAGCTTGTGTCGTCCTGGTTGCTTTGTTGGTCAACAGCGCTGCCTCCATTTCCCATGGGTGGCGTAGGGCTCGGTTTGCATCGCAGTGTATAGACAGACAACAGAAGGCACGATCAACCACATCGTCCATCCTTCCAGCCCGTCCTCCATC
This sequence comes from Aureobasidium sp. EXF-10727, assembly GCA_023848595.1. Taxonomy (NCBI): domain Eukaryota; kingdom Fungi; phylum Ascomycota; class Dothideomycetes; order Dothideales; family Saccotheciaceae; genus Aureobasidium; species Aureobasidium sp. EXF-10727. The sequence goes on from SWBF01000043.1 coordinate 121,969, forward strand.
GCTCTTCCCATTTCTTACAGTCAAACGACTTCTTGCCCAGCTTGACGTTGACGGCATTGTGTGCTTCGCACATCCATTGTCCAAAGTCTTCCCTGCTGCTCACGCGTGGCTCATTGCCATCTTTCATCCAAGCTCTGAAGTCATCGGCGCATACCCAACAAGGGTACATCTTGCCAAATAGTTGCATGAATGTCGTCGTTTCCCTTTGCTGCTCTGGTGAAGCCTTTTCTGGGTAGCTTGCTGCCATTGTGTGAAGAAGTGTCCACGCCGAGCGGCCAAGCTGTTCTACGTCTGGCGGACAGTCGGCCGGCATATCGAGGGAGGCGGTCGCTTGGGCTGGCGGTGTCGTGGTCGCAATCTTGGACGGATTCGATGTGCCCTGCTTGGCCATGGCGAACCATGAGGACACTGAAGTGCATGACCGACACCTGTGGATTCACCTCAGTATGTGACCTAGTATCTCAACTAGTGTCTCTTGACGTACGGCTTGCCATCGGGGCCCAAGACTACGCCCTTCGGTAGCTGCTTGGGAGTTCTGTCCTCTTCGTCGACCTGAGCCTTCTGCTCGGCCGTCGCGTCTAGTGGTTGAGGCGGCATTCCGGTTGTCTTTGTCACTGCGCAGCCGAATTGCGAGAGGATCGGATACGGTATCTCAGTGATAGGCATGTTATAGATCTTTCTATATTTCGCATTTGTCAGGCGCCTCCGGGGCTCCTTCGTCCGTGCTCGGGTCCCATCGGGCCTGTTTTCCACCACCTCTCGGTTCTTCCCGCTTCTACAGTTCGACCACCCGTCAACGACATACCATTCGACATGGCGTCCACGACATCGGACATACCTGTACTACTGCTCAAGACAAAGTCCATCCCGGCTGATGGCTACCAAGAAATCTTCGCTGGCTGGAACAATTACCTACCAACCTTTCTACCCGTACTAGAACACCGCTTCAGAGACGATGCCTTGACTTGGCTAAGGAACATAACTTTGGGCCGAGGCTTCAATCCTAATGCGACTGTGGCTGCAGAATCGAGCTTTGGCGGTATCATCTTCACTTCACAACGTGCCGTCGAAGCCTTTACATCAATAGTCGAGTCGCTCGATTCTCACACTAGAGATGAACTTCTGCCTGAAGCTCTACCACTGTATGTTGTCGGCCCAGCTACTGCAAGAGGACTACGATCGTTAGGCTTGAAATGTCAGATCATCGGAGAGGAGACCGGTAATGGTGCCGCCCTTTCTGCCTTCATGCTGGACCACTACAACAGCCTTCCCACAAGTCAGACGGTAAGGCAAGACCGCAAGCTTCCTCTTTTGTTCTTGGTAGGAGAAGTTCGAAGGGACATCATCCCCAAATCCCTTCAATCTCCTGACTTGGCACAAGAAGCTCGCATTGGGGTTCACGAGGTCGTCATCTACGAGACTTGCGAGATGGCATCTTTCCACATCGACTTTGCTCGTGCCCTTGCAGATAACGTCGCTTCTGAAGTCAAGGAGCAATGGGTGGTCGTGTTCTCGCCACAAGGATGCAGAGCAATGCTCGATTGCCTGGGTTGGCTCGACGAGGCTGGTCGCCACAAGACGGAGGTCTCAGAATCATCGCCAACCACAACATTCATTGCAACCATCGGACCCACGACCCGCGATTATCTGATCAAAGAGTTTGGATTTGAGCCACACGTGTGCGCCGAGAAGCCCAGTCCAGAAGGCATCTATGCTGCCATAGAGAACTATAGGAGCACAAATACAAGGACGCAATTATAAGGCGTCTGAATGAGATGCAGTGCCATAGACGCGGTGCATATCGAAACAGGCGAAACGAGGCTGAAAAGCATGTCAAAGCAATGCACCATTGACGTGCTCTGGCATGCACTTGGATAGATTAAGCAATGGCATGAAGCAAGTCATCCAAAGTCAAATTTGAAATAAATATTACCTACATATTCGAGTACGCGTCACTTGCCATACTGTGCTGTATGTAGCCTGTCGAGCATTGTCTTGGCGGAGAAGAAGGCCGGCGTCGCGACGACGATGACGATCAGGTCGAAGCTGTGATACAGATACCAGGCATGGCTCGCACTGCATGAACACCCGGATCCCAGCATGACTTGTTTCGCTCAACGCCAGTGATGATGCGAACGCTTTCGTCCGGACAAACTCGTCAATCCACGACATGGCCGCTGCAGTGTCCCCTCAGACGAGGCCCCAGGAACACCAGACGCCCAAAAAGTCTCCCACCGAACCCAATGTCCTGAACGTCGTCTTGGGCAACCTCCAGATCAAGCCATGGTATCCCTCATTCTACCCTGAGGATCTCGTCGGCAGGAAGACCGAGCGCCTCTATGTCTGCGAGAGCTGTTTTCGCTACTCGGTAGAGCTCATGCCATACCTTGCGCACAGAGTACGGTCGCCCTCTCATCTACTGGCACACAACGTCCAGGCCGTGCTGACGTATTTCAGAGAGTCTGTCCATTGAAAGAGTCGCCGCCGCCAGGGACGCTGATATATCAGACGGCCGACCAATCAATATACGAGATTGACGGCGAAGAGCACAAGGTACACAAGGTCTATAACATTCTACAGTTGCCTGATAGCCCGCTAACACATCGAGCAGCTGTATTCGCAGAATCTCTCCTTGTTCGCCAAGCTCTTCCTCGACACAAAGTCCGTCTTTTACGATGTCACCACCTTTCGATACTACCTTCTCGTGCTCACCGATCCGCAAACCACCGAAAGACAAGTCGTGGGCTTCTTCAGCAAGGAAAAGATGAGCTGGGACAACAACAATGTGGCTTGCATTCTGGTCTTTCCACCCTGGCAGAAACGCGGCCTGGGCCAATTGCTTATGGGGGTGAGCTACGAATTAAGTCGGCGTGAAGGCAGACTCGGTGGTCCTGAGAAACGTAAGAAAAATCACTTTCATCCAAAAAAAAACCCAATACCTTGGACGCCACGCTGACGAGGAGCTTCAGCCCTATCGAGTCTCGGAAGAAAGGCCTATCTGGCATACTGGTCAGCATCGATCTGTCGGAGCATCTTGTCAAATCCTTCGAATCGATCTTGGACTGTTGACCAGATCGTTCAACAGACTTGGATCGCACCCGAAGATGTGGTCATGGCCCTGGGCGAGACGGCCATGATCGAGCCGAACAAATTGCCCGATGGATCAGTCGTCTTGGTCAGGGGCAAGATTGAAACCTGGGTGCGGGCACACGAGACGGCGGCGGCCACGCCTGCCATCGATAGGACCGCCTTCACGCAGACTTTTCGTGATCAAAAGCACTGATGAGAGCCAAGAGGTCAGGAGATAGACGAGCAACACTAATCATGCATGTCTCGAAACAAGAGGGAAGGATGCATCTCGTATCACTGATCGTCTAGATACAAGTCACTCGATACGGATGATTCGTTCTTTTGGAGCTCGGCGGGTTTCTTTTTCGGAGAGCCAATTGACCGGTCAATGGTCATCGAACAGGTGTTGGCTGCAGGCAATCTGCGCATGTCGACAAATGCAGTACCTCAATAGACGCCGAGTGGAGCCACCTCTAGCCGTCGGCGGCTGCTCGCACGAGGCAAAAAAAAGAGTGATTTGCCCTCTTCATGCACGACATTGACCAGATGATTTTTTTGAGTTTCGACTGTTTCTAGAAACAGAGTTGATCATGGCGCGCGTGTACGTAGCGTGTAGAAATGAAGAAAAAAAAAGCCCGTCATTAGCACAGGAACAGGAACTAGGTCCTTCGATGGTCGAGTGGACGGCGTGACGGGGTTGTGCGGACGAGAGCAACGGATCCAGTTCAAGTGGCACGCCATTACGAAAGGCACTGCCTACAGGCTGTCATGTATCCAAGCGGTCTGCAGATCTCCATCCTATTGCTCCAGCGTGCATGAAAGCAGCATGCACCTATGCGGGGGGGTGGCTGGTCGTCGTGCTGTGAAGCGATTTGGAATGGCCAATTACTCAACGAGACTGCATGCTGGGCTGCAGTGATGATGTGGTGCGACAGTGCGACAGAGGTGGAAAAGATCCAATCAAATCGAAGAAGACGTGATGCCTGATTGCGATAATCGCACGACGTGGCAGCTTGCTTTCGCTCGCAGCAACAGAACCAAGTCCACAAGTCACGATTGTATCACGGTTCTAGAACCCGTCAAGATCCCTTGTACCTACAGCACCTCCTGTCTCATGATCATGAATTACTCTATCCAAGCGGTGAAAGCTTTTGGGCATACTGTACGCAGTGTGCGCTGTCAATGAAAGCCCCATCGCAGGTCGCATCGCTTCGCAATCAGAGACCGGTGCGGGACGATGTGGTTTTTAGGCGTGCAACCTAACCCGCCTCACGACTCGCGGTGGACGGTTGAACTCTGTCTCGTCTCCACTTTGCGCGACGCTCCGCCCCGTTGCATGTCAAAGGTTCCCAGAAACCGCAGGCGCGGTTCTTTACGTCGCGCTAAGGAAGCTAGATCGATGTCCAGAGTAAAAGAGCGACCACCAGGCAAGTAGTAGCGATTAGACTGCAGCGGCGTTTGGTCACACAAATTGCGGACATATCTGGGATTTACTGCGACTGTTTTTGGAGCGATGGACCGAGAAGAAGGAATCAGGTTCGTCCAAGGCACAACCCAGACTGGTAAGCCGTCCTGAACGGCATTGCCAAACCTTGATATATCATGACACCCACGCAGGAGCCGAGGAACATGACCTGAGATTCCTGGCGGTAGGGTCGAATCTGAAACCGGTTGTGTCGGTAGAAGTGGGAGATCGCCATACCACTCACACCGCCGGTTTGGATGTCCGGGATCCGGAAAGGCAGACGGCTGATCTGACAAGGGCAATAATTGCTCTAGCACTGTGATTCTTGTTTAGGAAAGCAAGTGTGCTCACCTTGCGTGGTCGAAGTGAATGATTAGTATTCATTGAACAGCGTGTGTGTGTGGGTAATATAGAGGCGAAGGCACAGCACGCTCGCCTCGGAGGAGGCACATAGCAATTACTGTATATCAATGTATCAGGATATAATGGTCGAAACCCAAGCAGATTTGAGAGGGCAGTTCTGGAATGGAGCAGTGTTAGTGACCGTCGTGCCGTTGGGTGGAGATACGTAAGGAGGTTGCCTCTTGTTGGTCGTCTTGTATCGCCCAGTACATCCAGCCACGCGCCAGGGTCCATGGGCATGTTTCGGCATGAGGGTTTTGAGGATGGGAATTAAGCTTCGCCTCGGAGAAACAAAACGCGTTCCAGGGTCGGTCATCAGAAAAAGAGATGATCAGGTCCAGGCTGGTCAGATAACGGCAGGAAATATTGTGCTGAATTAAGTAAATGACTGTACGATACGGAACGGGATACGAGATGTCATATGGTTAGTTTGACTGTCAAATGAAGGTTTGAATTGACTTTGAGGGGTTGCGAGTCAAGGATTTTGGCAGCCAACTGTCTGACTCGCACAAAGCTCAAGGCGGGCGGGCTGGTGTTTTGGGAGCTCTTTCTTCCAAGCACTAGAGCTGCATGACGGTCGTTGTCGACATTCAGCGCAGACTCGTATGCGTCTAGGGCCTGGCAGTCTTTGGGCGTCTTTCGACGACGGAAGCTAAAGCGGCCGACACTGGCGCTAGACAGAGGGTGTATCTGGGAGTCGGGACCACAGTCGTGTCTAGCATGCTCGTGGCCCTTGCCCGGTAGCGTAGATCCGCAAGAAGGACGACCTTTTTTTCGACAAACGAGATCGCGGCGTGCGCACCAGCGTTTGATGGGCGTAGCGAATCGCACTGTATCTCGCAGGGGACAAGCAAATCACCAAGATTCGACCTCGACAGCTCTCCGTCATCCACTGCCAGGAAACTCGGATCAGGCACAAGTCATCGTACTCGACCTCAGTCGCGCCTGCCTGTCTGCACGTCGCTCTCGCCCACGTTGCCCCCCTGCCACCTGCCTGCTCCGCCGCATCTTGATCTTACCAGATCCGATCTGATCTGAGCAGGAGCCATCTCACAGATTACTGAACAAGCTCTTCGACCAGACGTTCTTCAGCTCATCTCCGACCCACGCCGTGTCTGCTCGTCCAAGTGCCCACCAGAGCCTAAAGGGCTCCTGCTTTCCTTCTGCTTCTGCTACTGTCTCTGCTGCCGCCGCCGCCGTTACCACTGCCGCCCTGACCTACCCTATCTGCCCACCAACCTGCCCTGCGGAGCCCTGCGTGCACACTTGCAACGTCGGAGCGCCACTGACACGGACAGCCGTCTACGAGCCAGTCCTGTCAGTCCATGGATCAACGACGTGCACCCCTAGCCGGCCCCGACCAGCACTACCATCGTCCCTCGCTCCCATCCGACCACTCTGTCCCTCCCTCGAACCAACAGATCTACCCTCCACCGAGACCACATAGTCTACCGAGTGTCCCTCCTCCTCCTCCTCCTCCTCCTCCTCCCCCACCGCCGCACCAATACCACGCCCAGCAACCCCCGCCGACCGTGATACACTCTGCGCCGCACCCAGAGGGCCCGGACAGGGCTGACCATCCATATACCGCTCCACCTGCTGTCCACGGAACTCCCGTCATCAAGACAGATATACCTCCTGCACCGCCTCAATACCCGCGCCCTCCGAGTAACCCTTTGCAGTCGCAACCTCAATCACACCCCTCATCGCAACATCCTGGGCCACCACCCATCACACGCCCACCAATGGAACACCATCCCACTGCTTATGTGCACCACCCACCGCCTCAACAGGGTGAACATGTCAACTACATAGTTGGTCCTATGCTGGATCCTTATGGTCAACCACCACCAGGGTACTATCCACAGTATATGCCATCCATGCACATGTCAAATCCAAACTCGCGCAAGAAGAGTATGCGCGCTAGTCAGGTAGGCTCATCCACGTTCTGACGTTTGTCGATGATTTCTTAACTTATATCCATAGGCCTGCGACAGATGTCGTGAGCGTAAGTCCAAATGCGACGAGAATCGTCCCTGTGCAACATGCAAGGAGCAAGATCTGCCGTGCATCTACAAGGATGCACATCCCACAAAAGCCGACAAGAACAACCAGGCTCTTTCCGACATGGTTGCCGAAGTCTTGACATCTCTCAAATCCATCAGTGACCGTCTCGGTGTTGTCGAGAAACATCTCGCCATTCAACCATCAACACACGCTCGTGTTGACACGCCAAATCCGCCCAGTCAGAACAACTCAGATGCTATGGCTGTAGACAACAACAACACCGAGGAACTGGCAGACATTCAACCACAGACGTGGGAAATAGGCGACCACACCACCGCAGCCCACAAGTTATTACTTCGTTGGCCTTCTATTCAGCCTTTCGTGCAAAATGGCAAATGCAACATCAGCGAAAACTATGTCATGAAAGGCGAAGATCGTGGTATATTGCGCCTGTATGGTGCTGGCGAGCGTCTCAAAGACGACCTAGTAAATATTGGCGCCGAAAGTCCTGCAGGAAGTTCAAACGGAGACGATTTTATCGCTTCAACGCCCGAGAACGATCCTCGAAGGTCTGAGCCATTTACTCCTGGCTCACCTGCCATGTCCATGGATATCGACACTATTGACCATCTATTCAATTCCTACAAAAAGAACATCCACCGCCTGCATCCGTTTGTGGACATTGAGAGAGTGGGAATATATCTCAGAGATACGTTCAAACCGATGCACTGCGTCGAACCCAAGAATCACCACTCGCCATTGTTTGTCACGAATGGATCTGGTGAGCGTGAAGCCAAGCGGAGAAAACGTAACGACAAGTTCGCCATTGGCCTTCTCCCAGGAGGCGAGCCTACAAGCAATGCTGCATCGCCACAGTTCAAACGCGCACCAGAAAGAAACCTCACCAATGCAATTGTATATCTCGTCCTTGCCTTGGGCAAGATCTGCGAGACTCCTGATCCCCTTCCTGGCTCAGTACAAGAAGTCATTCCAACCAGTAGAGCTAATCCCAACCACGCAACAATGGCGTCGCCTCATATGCAACCAGCTTTCTCATCTCCAAGACAGTTCATCAGTAATGTGGCCAATTCTTCAGCTGGGATTTCTCGCGCTCGCTCCTGGGACGGCACTGGGAGTCAGCCGTCGGAAAGAAGACAAGTCCAAAACCATGAAAAGATAGCTGGATTCGTTTACTATCGCGAGGCTGCCTCTATCCTTGGCGACTTTACAGATTCGAACGAACTCGCGGCCGCTCAAGCACGTCTGCTAGCCGGCCTCTACAAGGGTCAGCTTGCCAGAGTTCAAGAGAGTTGGAGCTGGATAAGTACGGCAGCACGAACTTGCCTTTACCGCATGAAGATGTAAGTTTTCGTCACGAAAGTCGCCAAGGAAAATTTACTTATATTATGTACAGTGATGGCTTGGACAACACAATCATTGACAAAAAGAAGGCGCGAAATTTGAACAAGCATGAGAATCTGACCATCCTTGCCTTTTGGTCCGCCTTACAGCTTGAGAGGTATGTACAAAATTCGAACAATCCCGACCAAGCTGACTGTGAAATAGTGATATCCTCGCCGAATGGGACTATCCTCGTAGTGGGCTCCATCTACTTGAGGGATCAGTCACTTATCCCCTACCAACCATGACACAAGCGGAGACATGGACCCCAGAGGAGGAGCAGGAGAGGTACATCATAACTTTGTACTACTCGGCTCAACTGTATTTGCGTACAAAACTGAACAGAATTCATACAGATTTGTATGGAGGACAGCGTACGCTCTTGTCTGACTCCATTCAAGAAACTAAGCTGACAGTATGCAGTATCTTCGGAAGATCCTCAAAGGCTTGCAGAGCTTCTCTGGCAGCAGACAGATGACCTGAAAGGCTGGCAAGGGCTTGTGGACGAGTACACTTGGTCAGATGACGATCCCCCTGCCTCAGACATCGTTGCTGCTCGGTTGAGAGGCAAGTATTACGGTGCCCGTTACGTTTGTACTCGACCATATCTCGATTATGCTCTGCATGTCATGGAGGGACTCGGAAAAGGCAAAACCCTCAAAGAGCTCACGAAAGATGCCAACGGTGGCGATCGGGAAACCGAGCTTGCACTGTTCACCGCTATCTCGAGATACAATGACGAGGAAATGATCAAGTCCAAGTGTCGCATCTGTATCGATGCTGCTATGCGCAGTACCGTCGCTTTCGACGGTGTTGAAAACTTCGACCATCGCCTGATAGTTACCAACATAATGGGAACCGCCCATGCGTAAGGCTTCTTGGACATTTGATTCAGTCTAGATGATAGCTGACATTCATCAGGCAATTCGGTAACATGCTTGTTCTTGCAGCAGTCTATAACTGCAAAATCAACTGGCTCAAAGAGCTCGTGCCCAGGGAAAGGTTGCAAAAGCTGCTTAGTCGCACGATTGCCTTCATTCGCCGTTTGCAGTATGCTTCCAGTGTTGCAGTCAGCGATATCCTGATTCTTGAAGCAATCGATCGAGCTCTTTTCCCTGAAAGGGATGGAAATGATCTCTACAAGAACGAGGGCATGACTGGTGATTCTATCGAATCTGGCGGCTCATTCAACTCTATCGACGCCATGGTCTAAGAGTTTTCGACGCTTCATTGATGCTCTCACTCGTCACGACCAAACACAGCGCACGCAGTATTCTCAAAGCATGCCTTCCTCTACTGGATCCATTCCCCACTTCTGCTGGCTTCTCGCATCAACATATCATGGCTTTGCATCTATCTTTTGTTCATCAGCATCTTCTCTTATTTACTAGCGGAGTTCTCGAGTTCGATTTCCCTTTTTGTTTGTCTTCATCTTGTTGTTTTTCCTTCGTTCAGCATTTCGGGATATACCCCATACGCCTTTGCTTCTGATGCTTAGCGTGGAGGATGACGTTGCTTCTTTGTTCTTTCCTGCAATGTTTGTGTTATTATTGAATTCCGGTTGCTTGTTTGCTCTCATGTCAGCAAGAGATTGACGGAAAACGAAAGAACTAATGCATGCATATACTTGTTTGGCCTTTACGAAACTGGCAGACATATTGACGACCTTGAAGATCTGATGGCGTTGTTCATTCATCCATAGCCTGCTTAATCTTAGTCTTTCGCTTAATGATATGAATGGGTCATTTGTTTTGCGCTGTGCTGTGCTGGTGCTCCCTTTTCTCATCTGGTCCTGTGACTGAATTGTAATATTACTCTACTGACGACCACTGACGACTACGGATATAGTAAACAAGAACAGCCGATGGAAAACCTCGATACTGTAACCTCCAGCACCCAAAGCCAGATACTGAGCACTAGAAAAAGGTAGAGGTATGAGTAAAGTAGCTTCTAACTCAAGAACCATTGACACCCTTGTGCTTCTGGAGAGCATGCGGAAGCTCGTGAGCAGAATCCGAGCGTCCATGCCCACTCGGCATCTGCGCCAACCAAGCCGGCGGCATCATACCAGTCTGATCCTGAATAGTCGAAAACAGCGGAGGCAAACTCTGCATGATATTCTTGATGGGAGCAAACGAGTCTGCAGCAGCACCTTCCTGAGCACCGGTAGTCCAGACATTGATCTTTGGCTGCAGACCTCTGATGGCTTCGGCATTTGCCTGCGCGAGCTGCACGGGAATATTGTTCTGGAGCATGATCCAATCGCGCACGCCTTGGGGGCCTCCGAGCACATGTCCGAGTTTTTCGTAGGCCGAGGCGAGTTGGATTATTCCTGCTGCTTCGCGCTCGTGGCGGATGTAGAGGGCTTCTGCCTGGGCCTTTTTGATCTCAAAGTCGCCGGCCGCTTGTGCTTTTTGGATTTCGAGGTCGCCGGTGGCTTGCGCCTTTCTGCTTTCGAGGTCGCCGAGGGCGTCTTGCTGTTTGCGGTATAGAGAGGCGTCTGCGACTTTGCTGTCTTGGAGGAACTTTGCTTCGGTTTCGCGCTGTTTCTTGTGGAAATGGCCCTGGGCTTGTTTTTCGGTCGTGTAGAGTTCGAGGTCGGCGGTTTTTGATTGTTGGAAGGCGTTTGCTTCTGCGGCTTGACGGGCCTTGTAGAGTTGTGCATCTGCTTCTTGAGCGGCTGATTCCTTTGCCACTTTGGCTTTGGTCACGGTGGTTGCTCTCATGCGCTCCAACTCCATCAGGGCCTTGCTCTCTTGCACGCCCTTTTGGAGATCTGCGTCTCTGAGCTCGGCGGCGCGTTCGGCTTGGATGCGCTCAATGTTTAGCTTTCTCTCAATGTCGATTTCCTGCGACTTGAAGCGCGAGTCTGCCATTGCCTTTTCGATCTTGCGCTCCGTCTCTTGGACGGCCGTGTTGGCGTTGATCTTTGCGATTTCTTGCTTTGTGCGGCCTAGGTTTTCGGCTTCTCCGATTTCACCTTGCATGCCTGTTGATCATGAGTGTCAGCCATTGTAAGTGTAAGAGAGGGAAGAGAAGGATGTTACGTACGGGCATATGCTACATCGACCTTTGCTTGATTCTGTTCAACTCGAGGGTCAGAACTTCGTTCCTACCATCAAACCACGGAGATCCGATTCACATACCTGTGCACCCTCGTGTGCCTTCTTGGACTGGAACTCAAAGTACCGCGATCCCTGGATATCGCGGAGTTCCTTGATACTGGCATTGTAGATATAGAGACCAAACTGAGTGAGCTCGGATTGAACATGCTCGACGACCTTGGTTCTGTAAAGGCTGCGCTTCTCAAAGAGCTCCTTCATGGTGATGTTGGAGACGACAGATCTGGTCTCGCCTTCGACGATGCCCATGATGATGTCTTGAATGTGCTGGCGGCTGGCAACGCCAGCGTCGGACGTGCTGTCTGTCATCAAGCCGGCATACTTCATGAGTGACTCTTGGTCATCTTTGGGACCAATGGTAAAGACGGCTGGTAGACAGACTTGCAGCTTTTCGGACGTCATGGCTTGCAGGTCGGTCGTGAAGTGAAATGGCGTGACAGATATCTTGGTGACTTTCTGGAATGGCAGAACCATAGCTTTCTTGGAGAGCTTCAGTCCCTTGACACCTGCGCCAGTGATGACGAGGTAGGAGTTGGGCTCTGCAGCATGATATCCCCAGACCATCGTGACGTTGATTTGTGTGTATAAGGATGATATGGAAAGTTGATTGTGTGTTCGTGAAGGACAGAAAGAAAGAGTGGATATGTGTCTTTATATACTCGAGTAGGAATCAGTCATACTGCACATCTGACCTGCATTTCGCATGGCGAAGCTGCCCAAGGCTCATTACAGGCCGATATGCCTTTGAACCAGCCACATTCTACGGCCTCAAAGAAAGGCCGTTATTCCCGGCATCAGACCTGAATGGTGCCTGGTTGGTGTTGAAGCGAGTCAGGTAGTGGTTAGATGCTCTTTAGCCCTCAGGAGAGCAGACATATGGCAGCAAGATTGGCTAGCCAAGTGGTCAGTCGGCATCTTGTGCCGAACTCTACGATGATTTGAACTTCAGAATAGTGTGTCTTGGCTTGAGCATGAAAGAGGTGGAGCTGGAAATCCTGACCAGTCATTGGTGCCAAGCCACCCGGCTGTGAGTAGGCTCAGTCGAAGAAGTTCGCTGGAAGGATTCGAGAAGATGCCTGGAAGGTAAATCCAGGCACCTGACGATTCTAACCAACTATCTTCAACAACGCTCGCACGGTCTTGCGAACTTTCAGGCACACAAACGATATCAAGGCGCAGAAGTCAGCCTGAACTTCTGACATCAAACTCTGAACATCAGAAGCACTTCAGACAGCACGCATAGTCTCTTTGTCTATTCAGATTCAAGATGGCCGACGACCCACCACCCTACGAAGAAAGATACTCGGGCGAGCCAAACGGCCGGAAGGCCGAGGACTCAAAGACGGCCAACCGACCATGCAATCTGGTCGATCAAGCGACTGCATCTCGATCGATGCTGGTATCTGCAGCGGCGGAAAAGGTTCACATAGCGCTGGAACAGAGAGCGTTGTACGGCATCTCAAGAACTACACTAGTGGTCATACCCTCCGGGCACGAATGCAGTAAGTTTTACTTGGCAAAAGAGCAAGCAAAGCTTCTGACAACAGCAGATCTCTCTGGCGCTTATAAGATTGCCGAATTTGACGAAAAGCCGATCGTCGTCGAGCTGACTGGGGAGCTCAACAGTGTGGAGTTCTGGTCGCAGGCCCAAGCGATTGACGAGTTGCGCCGACAAGTGGCAACGAAGGTCGGAGGAGGAAGAGGGAGCATGTTGCAGGTCAGAGCAGACGAGGTTCATGTTCGATTTGAGACGCCTTTCGGGTTGTATGACACGACGGATGTCATGGCGATTATAGTAGAGATGCGTTAGTCCTGCGAAATTCACGATTCGGCATCTGTAGATTTCTTGTCTCCGTTGGAATCGAAGCCCAGGTTCTCGAGTTGTCGGATGAGTTCGTTGATCTTGATGACTTTTTGGAACTGCTCTGGAAGCAGCGAGTCGCCCTTCTCTTTCTTGTCCTGCAGATCGCGTGCCTGACGAAGCTTCTTGGCCAGCTTTTTGGCTTCTTTTGTTTTCTCGGTTTCAGGGTCGACAGTCTCCTCTTTGGCGGGTTCTACTGTAGCAGGAGATTGTTTCGTGGCTGCGATTGCGGCAGAAGTGCCATTTTCGGCTGGAGCAGATGCTGCGGCCTTCTTCCTGGCCTCTCTGCGTTTTGCGTTCTTGTTGGCAGCGGCAGAAGGAGGGTTTGGCGAGGCAGAAGCAGTATCGGCACCTGGGACACCACCCTTGGCGCGATTCTTGTATGCTTCGGCGGTACGGTTCTTGTAGAGTTCGACGTCCTCGGGAGGGCGGTAGCCAGGGCGTACGCGGATTTCTTTCCTGACGGAACCATCAGGTCGTACAGAGGAGGGAATGTGTCGCTCGCCGGTCGCTGAGGTCGCGATGCCAGCGCGGGACACGTTGGAGGCCTCGGTAAGCATCTTGGTGCCAGTGAGACGAGGCCTTGTCGAGCAGAGAAACTCAGATCAAAGAGTGTGAATAGTGTCAATCCTCGAGAGACTCGAAAGATGCAGCAAACGGAAAGAGCGAGACCAACGCCAAGACCGCCAAGACTTGCTGACCAGGGAAGTTGAGGTTGGAGCGGCGGCTTCCCTCGTCGTCGCCAGTCGCAGTCGCAGGTTCACCACATTCAATTCTAGTCGCAGTCGAACTCGTCAACCCTTCACAATGGCCTCCTCCGTAAGATGCTTCTCTTTGCGCTCGTTCTGATCTCCTACTAACGCCCAGTGCAGGCTCTCCAGAATGTCTACAAGTCAGTCTTCGATCCACTACCTCGGCCGTTCTCGACAACCTTCTGACTCTATCCAACAGCACCATCTTCCGCAGAAACTACGTCTTCCTTAGCGTAGTCTTCACCAGCGCCTTCGCCATGGAGATGTACGCAACCTCCCCAGCCAATCCCGCCCTGTGTCCGTCTCGCTCTAACTCCTCTGCAGCGCTTTCGACAACGCCTCCAACAGCGTCTGGAACTCCATCAACAAGGGCGTACGTTCAAAAATCTCCCGCATACATCGCCACCGGCGCCTGGCTAACATCCGTTCTAGCGCCAATGGAAGGACCTCAAGCAAAAGTACATGGAGAACGACGACGAGTAAACGTTTCTTTCTGCGCCAATTCTCGATCGCCAATAGACCTCTTCTGCCTCTTCATGTATCATATCTGAAAAATCCTCAAGCGCTCTTCGTCCTTTCCACATTCTACGATTCTCGGTCGTATTTTCAACCATCTCAGTCCGCTATGCAAGTGCATCCACGTCGAGACTCTTGTCACTGTCTGCCAGGAATGGTCCAACGCGCAATATGAGCATTGCTCCCACAAACGCTACAGCATGCGTTGATCGACTCATGGCAAAATGCATCTATACGTATCTCCAGGGTGATTGTGCATGACACATCCACACTCAGTCCCCACACCATACCCATCCTGTACCAACCATCGGTGTCTCTCGGGCTTGAGTGAATTCACGAGGTGAATAGAGGTCGAGGATGCAAACCCGATCAATTCATAGAAGCACAGTAGATTCTGCCCGTATCACCAGACGACCTTAGTATGTCCGAGAGCTCACCTGGCAAGGATGTAAGTTTTGAGATGTGACACTACGATAAACCGCCAGATCATATCCCTCGTACCTTTCAAATGTGTCATAATAGGGGCTCTGGGGAAAGTCGAGAGAGCGCATGTCACCCACACAAGACGCATCACGAGCAGCCGCTGAATGATGTCACGGTTATTCCAACCTCGCTATATTTCTATCAACACCTTTCGTCTTGAACACATCAACTGAACATCCTCCAGAAATCGATATATCATCATGCCATCATGGGACAATACGCCTAGCGGCAAGATGGCCGCTGCTGTGTTGTCTTCGCCGGGTGCCAGTCCTCCATCAAAGTGCTTCACAATGGACAGAGAGTATCCTAAACCGACACTTCCATCACAGAGCTGGGTTTTGGTCAAGGTTAGAGCTGCCGGATTGAACCGTGCTGAGCTCCGTGGTCGAAACGGGGATGAGCCTGCCCCGCCTGAGTTCGGCATGTTCGTCGATGAATTCCATCCTGATCCGCCTAAGATTCTTGGTAGGCCACTCTGATGTGCGTACACGAGCTTGACTAATCCGTTGCGAAGGTGAGGAGTTCGTAGGCATAGTCGAAGAAGCAGGCTCTGAGACCAAGTTTAAGAAAGGAGAGCTTTGCACTGGGTTCATCTACGGAGGAGGCAAAGCATTTGATGGAGCCTACGCTGAGTATGTCATCTGCCCAGCTCAACGGCTGTTCAGACTACCGCAGACCTCACTGTCTTGGGATGTATTGGGTGCTATCACAATGTCCATGTGGACAGCATATGGATCTCTTTTCGAAGCAGGCCAACTCGCCAAGGGCGCCACTGCTCTGATCCATGGTGCAACAAGCAGTGTCGGAGTATGGGCTATCCTTTTGGCCAAGGACCGTGGATGTACTGTCATTGCAACAACGCGCAAGCAGGATAAGGCCGCAAAGCTCAAGTCAGTTGGAGCAGATCATGTTCTTCTTGAACACGAGCTCGACGAGCAACTGAAGAAGTTGGCTCCAAAAGGCGTCGACTGCCTACTGGAACTTGTTGGACCCGACACAGTTCAATCTCTCGCGCTACCGAACCTGGCAAAGCATGGATCAGTTGTGGTTACAGGCGTTCTCACCAAGCAATGGGCTATGAAGGAGTTTACGCCTGCTCTCATTCCACCCACACGTAAGATGACTTTTTACAGTCTAGAGCCCGGACAGGAGGAGGATGAAGGCGTGGAGAGAGTCGTTGGAGAAGTGGTCAAGAAAGTGGAAGCTGGAACGTTCAAGTCAAAGCAGTTTTTGGACAAGACGTTCCCTCTGGAGAAGATAGGCGAGGCACATGAATATATGGAGGATAACAAGGCAATTGGAAAAGTGGTTGTGACTGTTCCTTGAAAGCAGTCAGAGACAAAGAAAGCATATAGACAATAGTCGGTTCAAAAATGAATGAGACAGAGCTGAGCATGAAACGCATGTGTCCAATGTTTCTTCACATGAACTGAGACGTGTCCAGCACTCATCAATTCGTTGTCATCTGTCACAGAGATCGACTGCATGAGTGACTTCGAGATCTGAGTCGTTCAGGTCGTCGAAGGTGCTTGCCTGCCTTGGAGAAAGTGAGAGCTCTTTCCGGATTCGGAAAGGCTCGGAAAGTTCTTGCCGAAGCCGGCCGGCTGACTAAGTGGATTCCAGGCTCCTGCGCCTTCAGCTTGGACTTCGCCGACAAGACATCCTTCTCTTGTCTCTCATCAACCACACGACTTTCTCATCAGCCGTCATCCACCACGGTCACCGTCTTTGTCGCCTCGAATATCCGCGTCCGGACATCTTCACATCGCCCGCCCGTGCCTATCGACAAGCGCCAGCAACGCGCTATTGTCGCCCAGTGAGTCAGCCGAACAAGATCTTCACACGAGCAAGTGGAAGTGTTTGAGGAGTTGGTCTGAGAGGAGGGACAAGCCTGCGACTGTGCATGTTGCATATTCACATACAAAACCTTTGCCCCTGAAGTCTTCACACATCACCAATACACTCTTTCTCCCCTCTACTCAGAGATTTTGTACCCCCAATAGTGTTTAGCGTCTTGAGGACCTCCTAAACCTTCAGAAAAAACAAAGTCAAGAAGAAAACATATACCATAGTCGGCATTCGCACGAGAATAAGACCTATTGTCCTTCTTTGACAATCTGAGCCTGGAATCCATCTGGTTTCTCACTTTTCGGCTGTACTACTCTACTGCTTCTAACGTTAATCCGTCCTCTGCGGTAACCCTAACCATGTCTTCTTCCGTTTTCTTCAGGTTCAAAAACCAGAAGGATGTGCAGAGAGTGACCTTCGATGGCACCGGTATCTCCGTCTTTGAGCTCAAGCGAGACATAATCAACATGAGCAGACTCGGCGACGGCACTGACTTCGACTTCAACATCTACAACCTCGACACTAATGAAGGTAAGCAACGATCAATAAATGCATCTCTTTATCCTCAGACGACTGACTCCGGGAAGAATACAATGACGACACATCTATCATCTCGCGTGGAACCACCGTTCTTGCCAGACGTCTCCCTGCTACCAAGCCCGGCGCTGGTAGAGCCGCACGTTACGTCTCCGGCAAGATGCCCGTCATGGCAAAGAACCAACATCGTATCGAACCCTCCAAGTCTGCTGCTGCAGCCGGAACCCCCATGGGCAACGGCGCCCCTCAAGACATGAATCCCAATATGACCGAAGAAGAAAAGATCGCAGCCATGTTCCAGGCAGGAGGTGCTCAGTGGGAGCAGCAACAGCAAGAAATGGCCAACCAAAAGGCTGTCCACCGTACCGGTGGTTTCCAGAAGACAGCAAACGTTCCTGACAAGCCCCTTCCTCCAGGTTACACCTGCCACCGTTGTGGTGAGAAGGGCCACTGGATCCAAGCATGTCCAACCAATAACGACCCCAACTTTGACGGCCGCCCCAAGTTCAGACGTACTACTGGTATTCCACGATCCTTCCTCAAGGTCGTCGAGAAGCCTACCGCACTATCAAGCGACGGAACCATCGACGTTTCTCAATTGCCAGCGGGTGTCATGTACACTGCTACCGGAGAATGGGTTGTAGCAAGACCAGACGAGGCTGCATGGGAAAAGTTCCAGGCCAAGACCAAGGCAGCAGCCGACAAGGCCGAAGCTGCCAACACAGACAGCCAGGAATTGAGCGAGAGAGGCTTGGAATGTCCTATTGACAAACGCATGTTCGTCGATCCAATGAAAACTCCTTGCTGTGGGAAGACGTATTGCCGTGACTGTATCGAGAATGCTCTTCTTGAAAATGACTTTGTCTGTCCCGGTTGCTCGTCCGACAACACGCTAGTTGACAACCTCATCCCTGACGAAGAGGCCGTAGACAAGATCAAGGCCTACCAGGAAGACAAGGCGAAGATGAAGCTGGAGAAGGAGAAGGAGAAGTCTGCTACCCCACCACCAACTGAGCAGCAGACTAGCACCAATGACTCTACGGCAATCGACAGAAAGTCAAACTCGCCAAAGTCAGCATCAGTAGACGGAGACAACAAGTCAGCCACCTCGACCCCGCAAACAACAGCTGCTACCGAGTCAAAGAAGCGTCCCGCCGAGGACGAGTTGGAAAACACTAGAATCCCTACTGGCCCCGCAGCTATGCGCAAGCAAAATAATGCATCTCAACCACCAATGCAGGGGGGTGCCTTCGACCAGAACAACTTCATCCAGTCCATGAACGCTCTTGCCAACCAACAAGGAGGTATGCCTGGAATGGGTGGCTTCAACCCAGCCATGGGCATGGGCTTCCCTGGAGGTATGATGGGGATGCCGATGAACATGATGGGCATGCCTAACCAGATGATGATGAACGGAGGGTGGGGAGGCATGGGCTTCATGAACGGCATGAATGGCATGAATGGTATGAACGGCATGGGCTTTCCACAACAACAGCAACAGCAGCAACGTGGAGGAAACATGTATGCCGGCGGCTACAACAACCAGATGATGGGCCAAAACGGAGGCTACGCACAAGGCCAAGGTCAGCAATGGCAGGGCAACCAGAACTGGAACAACGCAAACAACAACCAGCAACCAGGAGCAGAAGGTGACGATGGTGCATACATCCGCCGCCCTGTCAACCCGCATCGTCACCAGGCACGCAATCGCAGACAGCGATCAGTCGACTATCGCGAGATGTGAACGCTAGTCGACACAACCTAGGAGTTTCTTTTGTTTTGCATTTTCCCCTTGGATACCAGTCACGGTCAACTGGATCCATATCTATCATCAAGCGTCGGCGTTGGTTGGCATGCGGAGTAGAGGCTTGTCTGGCCTCTCTCACTACTCGGCATTATTGGTGGAAGGGTTTCAAGTTTCGAGAGGAGGCAGCATATTCAGACACGGACGATTGTCCATTGTACATACAACAAATCATGAAAGCACATTCACTGAATTCTCATTGTACCTACTCTACAGGTGATTGATCCTTGTGACAGATGAAGAGGGTTGATAGAAGTGACCGCCGTTATGAGAGAAAGAGACATGTCGTCGATGGAGTTTCTGATAGGTGAGTGAGGAATCACGTGGGCGGGGGTGCACGGCTAGTGCTTTCTCGAAGCGTCGCAACGACGACAATTCATAAATCCTGTACAAGCCCTGCGCATCCTCTCTCGCTCCAACCGCAATCAAACCGCTCAATCACTCTCCGCACGCTCTCGCTGCCCTTCGACAGACTCTACGTCTCTCACCGCCTCGTCTCCGACAACCCAACCCACTCACGTTCAGCCCCGGCACGCAACCGTGGCATACCCTCTCAATGGCGAATTATTCCAATCAACACCGTAATAGTAGTAGTAATTACTACCAGGCGACCAAGGAAGTCGCCGCCCGTTCCAACATCCAGGCCAGCGCCTACACCGTTGATGCCGTCGACATGGCCCTGAAGGGCTTCCACTACTCTACCTGCGGGGCAGGCGGTCCGTACTATCAGCATCCATCTCATTCGTCGACTGACATAACGACAGGAGCGGGGTGGTGGGTTTGAGGTGAGCACGTCACCGCCACCGTCGCCACGGACGTCGCCCGTCAACAGGGCTTCGTCGTCGCCCCAGCGCCCGGGCCTCAAGGCTCGCTCGCGCAGCGGCGGCGCCGCATACACCATCACGGAAGAATGTGAGAGACTCTTCTGCGAGACACTGGACACCGTTTTTCTTGGTGAGGGAAACACCGTCGCTCAGGACTCGCTTGTGATGGGTATGCGTTACAACAACAAGACAAGCAATGACAGAAGTGCTCCACTGCCTTCTCCTTCGCCCTCGGCCGACAGCGCTATCGACATGGCTGTTCCCAACAACGCTGTACGTGAATGGGTCGAGATCTGGGAGTATGCTGCTGGCCTGCGCTTCCGCGGCTTCGTCTCGGACAAGAATGGACTTAGCACCCTATTCGTCTTTTTCGACAAATCCGTCATTGGACCCGATCTTAAGAATGGGTATGTTTGACCTGTATCTTCTGTCTCTCAAACCTCCACTGACCATTCTTCGCAGCCTCATGTGCCTTCTCGAGTTGGCTGGTAACGATGACTTTGGCTGCTCGAACCTCGTCGTCTGCCTTGATCGCTCTGCCGACCAAGAAGACCTCAAAGACTTGACTCGCGACCTCGGCTGGGTCGGCTTCGAGCTTACTACCCTCGACCGCTGGTCAAAGGGCGTCGCTTGCACAAGTGACAAGTGGATCTTCCTCGACATGGAAGTCTAAAGTGACATGGCTTGTTGACCGAAGCATTAATGGATTGCTTCCCCTCCTGCGATTTCGTGATATTCCCGATTCCTCAAGGCGTTCGTCTATGGTTTGGATGAGGATTTTTCCCTTCAGCATTGGTTCTGCAAGTTTGGTCTGCTTTTGCTTTGCACTGCACTCTTGTCCACTTTCCCTCTTACTCTTCTCTTGTTACTTGCTCCTTAGTATCCACATCAAGAATCAGTATTTTTCTTTCCATACGCATAACACAATGACCCATCGTGAGCAGTTACTACATCAAAGCGCATATGACCAGTATCTTTGAGGAGTGCCTAATCGGGATAGACGCGACTGCCTAGTTCGTGTTGTGAGTGTTTGCTTGCGAGTCACTTGCACTTGCGCTAGTCTGCACGCCGGTCTCTCATCCTTGTTTCGACGCAACAAACACAACTACGCTCGCATCTCACCACTAATCCTCGCACGCGCTGACTTCTTGTCTGCGTCTGCTGCCACCTCGACCAGAAGGTAATAGACCTTCGATACTCCTCTATCATACACGCGCTGACAATTCTGTTAGATCACTTGACAGCACACATCCATCCATCTCCAACAATCATGGCTATCGAATACCTCAAGGAGGTCAAGCCTCCAAACCTCAAGGAAAAGAGCCTCAACAAATTAGCCGCCTACATCGTCGCCCAACTCAGGGCCTGCAAGTACAGATCTTCAATCTGCCCATGCCGCTACGAAGACATCGATGAACTGCAGCTCGATCTTGACGATGACATGGACGATCTCGATTGGAATCCCTCCGGTCTTTCGTGCCGTGCGCGAACCAAGCTCTCAAAGTTCCGCGCAGCATGTAAGACACTGTTTGACGTCCTCCGTAAAGACGACCTGCTGCGCAACCCCTATCTCACATGGTCCAACAAAGATCTGATCACCTCACTCAATCAACGTGGTGTCGCTCTGCCTCCTCATCGAGTCAATTCGGCATACGCCTTGGCTTTACAGCAGGCCGACGAGGCTCGTATCTTTGAGATCATGGACTTGCCTCAGGAGATCCGTTTCTTGGTCTATGAGTCGGCTTTACTCCTGTGCACCGAGCCCGATCACTCTTGGACCCCGAATCTTGAGCCCGCGGCCAAACCTTCTCTGCTCCAGACTTGCCGCCAAATTCGAATGGAGGCAACAGTCGTCTTCTTCCGCATCAACCGCTTTATCCTCCATCTTCGTTTGGTGCATCTCGGTCGCCTTTATCCCCGTACTGAATCTTGGTTGAAGGACTGTTCGAGAGCCGATCACTTGCAAAACTTACGCTACATAACTCTGGCCTTACAGTGCTGTCCTGGATGCTCTAGCTATCTTGTCAACATCGACCTTCGCTGCCGCGACCCTCTTCAATGGACAGTCCGCAAATATCAGCACTCCTCCCATCTACTCTCTTGTGAAGACCACTCTGCCTCACCAGAGGTTACCTTCTTGCAAGAGAGACCTGAAGACGTTGCAATGTTCCCTGAACTGGCCGCATTGCTCCTCGAGAATGTTGCTACTGCCAACGGAGCCCTTGACAAGTTGTGGGAAACGTGTGGCCAAGGTGGCAGGATGAGACCTTCGTATGCAGGACTCCTGAATTTGATGATAGCTGTGCAAAAGCTCAACATTGATCTCGGAGTACGTTTATGAGGTTGCAAATGACACTCTCTGCGAGGGTGGCAAAGAGAAATGTCGGCAGAGAAGGGAAGTTGGGGAACAACGTTATCCATCAGATTCTCAAGAGAGGTAATGGGATCGGTGGAGGGCCTCCTACGGTGTATCAGAAAGCTTAATAAGTAGATGCTATAATTATTACAACTCCTGATAGGCTGCCACCATGTTAACATGTGCGAGAATAAAGCTGTCACAATGCACAATCGTTTCCAAACCAGAAGTATGGCCATGAAAGCACGCTCAGTCGATGCTTCCTGCGTCCTGAGTTCTCCTGAGAGTACTGTGCATTATTATGCCTGGTTTTATTGCTATATGTCACCGTGAGAGGTACGCCAACCGTATTGCGTGTTCCAAACTCGACCATCCCAGATTGTCCAACTATTCATAGAAGATCTTGCCTTCCATGACACTAACCGACCTCCCAGAAAGCACAACCGTCTTAATCTCACCACCTTTAACCTCAACCTCAACACCAATCTCACTAGGCCTTCCCATCTCAACAGCCTGCAAAATCTCAAACCTGACCTTGGCATCCTGAACCCCTTCCTTCAAGACCAAGTAAGCCGCAAGACCACAGCAAGCGCTCCCAGTCGCCGGATCCTCGAAACTACCCTCTATCATCCTGGTCCTGAGTCTTCTTACGCCATCACCCTGATCAGGCATCCGAACAAAGAATTTGCTGAAACAAGGGCCGATATTCCAGTCTGCGTCGAGAGAAAAGTTAAGTTCTCTGCCTGGCAAGGTTATAGCTGCCAATTCTTCCAGGCTTTGCAGTTCGATGATTGCGAAGTTCATGCCTTTGACCGGGCTCACGACGTCGAGATTGAGGTGTCCAGACTTATAAAAGGGTTGAAGGCCCTTTTGCCAATCCAACATTGCGGAAGCAGAGAGATCGGTACTCGAATGAATGTGAGTGTTATGAGGAATAGAAGCCTTCGCCACACCATCTGCAAACTCAAGCTCAATAATCCCAGCCTTGACCTTGAATCTGCCCTTGTTCTTGCCCATCTGCCTCAAAATATGGCAAGCAGTTCCAATGGTTGGATGACCTGCAAAAGGCAATTCGGTCTTTACTGTAAAGATATCCAAGGGCCATTCTGGGATTTTGTCGTCGGGGTTTGAGCATGGGTGGAGGAAGGTTGTCTCCGAGTAGTTGAATTCGATGGCGATGGTTTGTTTTTGGGCTTGGGTGAGTGTCACGCCTTGGGGCACTTGGCAGACGGCTAGGGGATTGCCGGCGAATTTTTTGGTCGTAAAGACGTCGAGGGTGGTGTACTGTAGGCTTGCCATGTTGGACTTCTAAGGAGATATTTACTGAGATGGTGTTTCGATCGCGGCTCGGGGCTTTTTGGACAAGCGTGAAATACAACGCGTTCAAAGACGTGGATATATTTCTTCTGAGAGAAGAAAAGAATAGATTTTATGGGTCAGAAAGATCGGGCAAGCGTGTTTCCTGGATGTTTATATACGGTTGATGTATGAGTCGAAGAGTAATGGCTGACTCACACCGGATGAAGTCTGGAGGATGATGTCCAGTGGACAAACGTTTGTCCGCCGCCAACATGGACTGCCAGGGTCTTAACGACCACAACATGATTTGGCAACACGACTTCTTTTGACATTTGTATATACATGACTGCAGATCTTCGAGGGCTGGCAGAAGGGACTTGAAGCAAAAACATCAGCCTGACATAAGAAAATATCAAAACATTTGTTCACATGAACGAAGTTGGATTATTCACGGCTCCAAGGAAACCTCTGAATTAATGTACACAAAGATCGAGGCAATCGTCACTTCAGCAGTAGATCCGCCGCTTTTCGGAGGACAAGCTCTAGGACTGTGTAGCAGATGTAACTGATGGTTTCAAAATATTCTCATGGCTATGAGTCATTCCAGAGTCCATGATTGAGGCCTTGTTGGCCTCGCTGGCGCGAAGCTTCCACTCTGAATATGATCCGATGGATTCTCCCTCGAAACATCTTTTCAAGCCTTGAAACAACTCACTGAAAACGTCGTAGGGAGGTGTATCTGCAGTCGCAAGAAAAAAGAGAAATCTTTGCCATGCGCGACCTTGCAAAATCATCTGCGCCATATCTTCTCGTCCACTGCGCTGGAACATCTGCGCAAACTCGTGTTCCTCTTGTGACAAGTCATTGCTGCCTTCGTAATACTTTTGCACAGGCCACATCATGCACGGAGAGCTGAATGCAAAATTTTTGGTTTCAGTTGATGCGAACTCCCAATCAATGATACCAGTGATGTTGTAGTCTTCGTCAACGAGAATGTGGTCGCCCTTGTCGTCGGCATGTTTTATATAGAAGTTATCATCTGTCGTACTTGTCAAAAGTTTGGGTAGATGCTCGAGCCTCCAGAGATGGGTCAAATAGTTGTCAGTGGCAAGGGTGGCTAGCTCTCCATCTTTGATCATGTCTATCTCGTGATTCAAGATCGAGGTGAGCGATTCTTTCAGGGTAGAAAACGGTCCAAGGGATCCCGAAGGAGACAAGAACATGTGGCTCTGGGCGAATGGACCAACCGTTCCATCTCGAGAAAGGGATCCTGTGGCTGGAAATGGGTGCTTCTCAAGTTCGAGAAATACGTCTACAAGCTGTTCCATGACTTTCGTCTTCTGTTGGACCGAAGCATCAGACCATTGTAAAGGCTTACCAGGAAGCTTCTCCATAAGCATGTAAGGAGTCCCAATCTCTTTGTCGTCGAATGAATGGTGGAAGACTTCTGGAACTCGTATATTGGTTCGAGCGAGGAATTTCAAAGTTTCCACTTCACTGGCGAAGACGACCGCTTGTGCATCGCGGGGCAGCACTGTAGGCTCTTCGAATCTTAGTCGTACTATCCAGACAGTGCCATCGTCAAAGCGGATGTCCAGATTGCAATTCTGACCGCCGGTCTGATCCGAGATCTCTTCGGACGCGGCATTTGGTATCGTCTGTCCAGAATCATCCAGAGAAGCGGGTATATGGCATGGGACATCACTGTTAAGATGAGTCGCAATGGATTTGAGAGCATCAAAGTCGACCTTATTCAGTAATGCTTGCAGATGACCCTGTTTTGCACTGTCGTATGCTGTGAAAAAAGCATCAGGGTCATTGTCCTGAAAAATCAGCACTTACTTTTGTGCTCTTTACTAGGAGTGAAGTGACACGAACCTCGGATGGACATGTATGGAACTCGGGCGCCAGGTGTAGTAAGCAACGATGGTTGGAGCATATCATACAGTCGCCGCTCCCACGCTCGGCAGGGCTTTTGCAATTGGGAAAATCACAATATCTAAGAGGCATTCTGAAGCAGATCTCGTTGCAAGGTATGTCAAGTGGAGAAGAGAAAGACGAGAGAGACGAGCGAACCAAAGACCTGTTCGCTGTTCGTCAAGAGCAATGCAAGGCAGCACACCACGGCTAGCAAGCAGCACCGGATGGATTTCCGAGTGATGTGACCAATCACTGAAATCCAACAAACATGGCGGCTACGCAGACCACTCCAGATATTCTTACAGTATAGACTCTCGTCCTCTTAATGCTCCGTGTCATGTGTGGATGCAGGCCAAGAAGTGACTTCTTCGGGATCCAGACCGTGTTATCCAAATGATTACAGCCGCTCTTGCAGTCACTCTGTGCGTTGGTAACACTGCAGGTTTGCCAGTCCAAACGATTTACGAAAGCACAGTAAGGCGGGCCTCGATGCATCGCTTTGCGCGATTCTTCGTCGCGTAAGTCGGCTCAACTCGAAGTCCGCTGAATAGTCTTCAGCAAGGCATTCTCATTCCGTTATGTTGCTGGTGAGCTCCGGAAGAGCATGTGGTCTCGAGAGCCTTCAACTTGTCAGTATATCAAAGTGAGATTGCGAACGCGAGGCAGCCGCGAGTCAGCTGACTTGGCATGGACTCCCTCTTGCTCGACGGATTTCAGTTCTATATCCAACTGCCGGCTCTATCTTCTGGCTGACTCGAAAAGACATGTCGGTAGATCGTACCGAGACGCCATCACCTCAACGTCGTGAGATCTACCTGTCTAAAAAAGTGCCAACGTCGGTCGAGCATGGACAAGATGAGACCAAGCTTGCGGTGGTGCAAGTCACCAACGCCTCCTGAACGAGTCATGACTGACTACTACTACGAAACAATAGTCGACGTTAGATGCGTGAACACATCAAGGGGAAACCAGGGAAAACGCAAAAAGTCATGGACGAAGAGTTTGATATTGGTACAATCTTCTATCAAGAAATGTGGATCCTTTTCTCTTCCCGACTCATCAATGCGTGTATCAGAACAACGGTAAGAGTGGCATCGCCGGCCACCAGATCAAGACAAGCAAAGACAAGCAAAGACGCCAAACTTTCAACTCCATCTCTCCAGATGCTAGAATCACTTTTTGGTTATGCCTTTTTCCCTTCCGAAAACGCTAGCCTCCCATTTCCCCGGCCCTTTTTGTATCGTGAAGACGCCGTGATGAGAAAACCGTCAAGTAAAACATGAGAGAAAGAAACGTGATGCGTGATCAACATGAGTGCCTCGTGCAAATTATAGGCATCGGTCGCAAGAATTTGTACAACTGCAAAGGGGTATAATTCGGTACAAAAGAAACATTGGTCGCAGATGCTGGCGGTTGGGGGTCGTGAGTCGTTACTGTGTGTGGTGTGTTTTTGTGTTTGTAGTGAGTGCCGACGGCAGCAAGGCTCAAGGTCTCTGCTGCTTTGCGGCGTTGGCTTCGTAGATGAGACGCTGTCTCTTCATCTCGTCAGCATCGAAATGTGGAACATCGCTGCGATGACCACTGCTGGCCAGCGAGGTCGTGCTGGAGTTGGCAGAACGCAGACCGCCGAGGTTGCTGAAGCTGCGAATCTTGCGCAGACTCTTGGACGATCTGTCGGGGGTTGCTGCCTCAACTTCAGGGAAGGCGGGGGTAGGGGTAGGGACAGATGGCTTGATCATCTCGTCGACATCGGTTCGGTTGAAGCCCATGTTTTTCATCTCACGGGCGAACTTCATCAGACCTGAGGATCTGAGGATGTTGGAGGATGACTTGCGGCGCATCTCACTGACAGGAGCATCCTCGGACAAGGAGCTCTTACTGCTCTTGCTGCTGCTAGATGAAGGGCGGCGTTGCTCCTGGTCAGGGAAGCTGATGCCAGAGTCGACCTTGCGTCCCTTGCGCTTGGTATCGGCCGAGTCGACGATGGAGTCGGTATCGGTGTAGAGGATTTCCTGGCATTCGGAGATCAGACTATTGGCGACTTGGAGATACATGTCGAGTGTGTTGCGAGTTGATGCCCAACCGTTCTCGTCAGTAGGTCTCTTGCCTTGCTGGATGAGGTTGACCAGGACAGCGGGACCACTCTTCTCGACAGCTTGGATGTACTTGAAGAAGGTGTCGCGTTGCTTCTTCAAGATGCCCGGGGTGAGCTTAGAGGTGGGTTGGGAAGAGACAATTGGGGGGTAGAGAGTGTTGAGCATGGCGATGCAGTTGTGCTTGTTGAAGGGGGTCAAGGACAGCTCGTTGATGAGAACCCAGCGGCGAAGGGCGACGTAGACTTGTGTGTAGAGAGCCTCGATCTTGCGCTCCTTTTCTTCGAGTGTGCGGAACCATGCGAGCACGCCTGGGTAGCGTCTAGAAAGCTCCTCTTCCGCAGCACCAATAGTATCGCGGTCGATGCCCAGACATTCCAGGGCGGCAGCAACTTCTCTGCGTCTTCTAGTCTCCAGGTCCTTAAGGTAGTCGAGGCCAGTCAAGGATTGAGGAAAGTCGACGAAGCGAAGGTCGGCAGAGAAAGCCTTGCGGAGGAAGGCGGTGATGAAGGAAGGCGGGAGCGAGGTGGGTTGCGAAGGCAGGCTGGCCATCTGCGCCATGAGGTTCGTTGACAGCGACTCGGTGGCAGTGTCGTTGCGGAAGGGAAAGTTTGCGGAAGTTGGCGAATTGCTAGCACGCGAGTCGATGGAGTCACCACGTGTGCGTGGTTGTGACAGAGAGTGTCCAGCACGTGTGGCGGGTGTGGAGTTGATGGTGTACATTGTGCGCAGAGGCAGCTCGTAGGTGGCAGGGTCATTGAGGATGTGCTCGAGGATCAATGCATAAGCGTGGTGATCGACCGAAGCCGAACGTGAGTGCGACGCGTTTTCCATAGTGTCCATCTTTGAGGGTGGTAGTACTCGACGGAGGGGGAGCTGCGAGACCTTTCTGCTTTGTATGGCGTTGTGGTGGGATGGATTGTTGCTATGTCATCAGACAGGAGCGTCAAACGCTTTTCCGAGAGAAAGACACGACCGTTTGTTCGAAGCCGAGGTGAAACGTCCAGGTAAACGCCCCTTCTTACTTCCAGGAAAGTCTATGTAGGGTTGTAGGAGTAATTGTGGTGTTTCGAAGAGAGACTGGCACGGCCAATGGGTAAAGAGTGAATGTTTGAAAGAATGTTTGGCTATGTATCCAGCACGCGACAGGAGGAGGAAAGAAAAAGCCCGTTTGTGAATTGGCAGGAAGGAACAAACAGATTCTCAATGGAAACGGAGTGGGATGTGGCGAGTGTTTTGATGGGATGCGGCGGACGTCGAGTCCTCGCTACTCTTTATTATTATCCACAGTCATCACACAGCATGAGAGCGAAAGCATGGGGCATGGGGAGGCAGCGCCATCTCGCTCTGCACAATCGAACCCAAGCTTCCTGGGACCAAAAGCTTTGTGCACCGGTCGGCGGGCGCTGATCGCAAATTGGGCCCGGATTATGGAGCTTGTCGACCACAGACACACCATGCTCCGCCATGGGCCCTGGTCCCGCGTCGCCCATCAGGTGTCTCTGTTCCTGCCCAGGGCGTGGCGCCACGGTGCCGCCAACGTACCACCATTCTTGCCGCTCACTGCTTGCTGCAAGCCCTCAGCCAAAATCCTCCATCTCGAATCTTGTCAGACTTGTTCCATCATGCAGGTCTCCGCTAGACCGTTGACCCTAAACCTTCTTTTCCCGTCCTACATCAACGGCTGCCGGAAGCTGAAGCCAACACTCTTCAAGCATGTGCCGTGCGGTCTTGAAAACACACGCTGGCTCTCACTCTCTATAGACACGTGCACTCGTCTCTTCGATGACTCTGTGGAGTCAACCACTCCGAATCTGTCCGGCACCCCAGCGTCTTACGTGCTTAGGCCGATCTAGCTATCTCGTGGGCCTTTGCGATTCAAGACCACATCGAGACTCGGCGACTTTGGGTGAGTTCCACACAATTTGAGGTCCATGCCGCCGCATGCACGGCCCCAACGCCCACATGCACCCTGCTGAGCTGTGACGAACGGGAAACGAGCCGGACAAGCTGGCTTCTCGTTGGTGTCACTTCAAGATCCACCGTCTTATGCTTGTACAAGAAAGCATTACTAGTTCAGGTCAAGGTCGGAGCAGACAGGTGTCAGGGAGCATGGTCTAGCAAATCCACACGATCTGGTACTGCTTGAAATCCTATCGACAGCCAAGGCACCATCCATCAGATAAGGCCGTCTACAGGCGTAGGGTGAACAATGCCAGTGGCAGGACAACACATCATCATCTCAATCACGGACGACGAGGAATTCACAAACCCAAGAAGCACGCACAAAACCTTGTTCTTCCTGCGTCCTCGATCGATGCATAAAAGAGATCCAGTCGTCGCGTCCTGCCTGCCTGATATTGATTCTCCATGCCACCACATTTAGCTAACCAGACAATCACCAATATATGGCGCGGACTGGGCCACGACAGCCGACAAGCGCCATCCGCCCCAGAGCACTGGGTAAAAGCCTCGTGAAGCCAGCGACTCGCCGACAAGAATCAACAGCAGACGCAGACGTTCTTTTTCAACTTGCATAAAAGCAACATCGTCAGCAGCATCAAACATGCGCGCGCAGCTGTGGTTACACGTCAGGCAATATTGGCGGCAGTACGAGAGTTTTTCCCCGAACCCAACGCTGCTCGGCCTATTGAATAGGCACAGCAAGCAAATAGGCCCGCAGTGGCTGTTTCTGTTGCATCGAGTGAAGATCCCTATCTTTTGCTCGGGTCGTTTGTCTGGTTTGCCGCGTCGTGCCTCTTCTTGCTCGTCTAATCCCGTGCTGGGCGGCTGCACCGTAAACGTTCACAGGTCTCCAATGTTCTCTTGCAATGTTAGGTTGGCGGTGGCTTTTGCGGCAGCGGGACAGCGATTGAGAGTTCCTCCACAAAAACTGTACGGAACGCCATGAGGGGTGACGGAAATATTATTCGACAAACGCCTGCAACAAACACCAGGGTCTGAATCCTTCTCGGTCGATGGCGTTCAAGTGTTTGCCCAGCCAGCCGAACATACGTCCGTAGAAACAATTGTCGAAGGTGATAAAAGTTTCGAAACCAATAATAGGATGGGGAGCTGAAGTGGAGGTTTGAGGCCGTTCAACACATGCAGCACCGTTATCGAAGCTCATGCTTCGCAACTCATGCGAACCCGTTTCCGTTGGCACATCGTAGAAGGACCGTTTTATGCAAGATCCAGAAGATGTGCCTTTGGCTAACCGCGAGAGTTCGGATAGCTGGACTGCTCAACATCATGCAGCAGTGAACGCAATACCATAAAAGATCCAATGTATCTTGTACAACAACCATGGGACACCTGATTGGCAAGAAGACTAAATACACAAGTCGACCATCTGTGCGATCAGACTCTCGATCTTCAGGCACGTTCAGCTTGTGATCTTCAGGCACGTCAGAGATCATTCAATGTCACACCAATACTCGAAGCTCGAGTCGCTCTTGTGCTCCCCCCAATCATCGCCAATCGCCAAATTGCTGGATCACACCATTCCCCTCGTACCTGAACAACAGACTTTCTTTGTACAGATACATTCTCCGTACCTGCATCTCTTGAACACAACGCCCATGTCAGCACTTTGTTTTACTTTGCGCCAGACCTTCGGAGAGCTTCCGTGTTCGCGAGTTTCTCAACTTCTGGATCTTGCTTGCCGACGTATAGGACGGAAGATCTTATGATTGGCACGACCGGATGGGGGTTAGATGGGCAGCATATTGCTGACAGGCACGCCGTCTCTGCCCGAGGCTGCGGCACCAGGGAAGCGACCGGCGCTCGGGTTGACAAGCGACGAACGAGTCCGCTTGTGACGATCGCTTGCGTCTGCTGCCCTGACATGTTTGTGTGCAAAGAACCGCTCACCAAACACCAGCACGTGTGCTTGCGATATTTGGTTCTGCCGTCTTTTTGCCTCTATCTCTCCCATGACTCTGGGGCAACTCTGATATATTGCCCTTTTGACTCTCCTCTTGTCCGAAAGCCCTTTGATCATGTTTCAGGCGTGCCTCTCTCTCCCCACTTTGTCCTTCTTTTCTCCATGGTGAGACCAATATATTAATATGTTGGGGGATGGAGACAGCAGCAGTTGAGAAGGATTTCTCTTGCTCTGTGCACTGTTCTCTTTTGCGGGATTTCTGACTCTCATGTTTTCACTGGAGTGCTGGTCTGCGTGCGGTGCGAGTACGGGGGTGAGAAGAGATAGATCAATAAGGCGATCCACCATGGTCTTGCTCGGCTTTTTGCGGGCGTGTTTGCCCTATTGATATCGATTATCTGTGTGATGTGCTGGTTTTGATGGCAGCACGTGTGATAAGGGTGGTTTCTTGTGTGTCATTTTGTGATATAGATGGCAAAGGCAAAGCAACAAGGCAAACAAGCACGTGTGGTGTCAAACTTCTGGTATAGCTCTACCCACGTGTTATGCTATGAGACTTCTTCCTCGATGTTGATAGACTAGATCATCTCTAGCGGATTGAAACCAAGTCGGAAAAAAATTCTGTTGTTTGTAGTAATGCACGATCATGCAGGTACAAAAGCACATCCCTTGCCTCAGCCATCTTGCATCTAAAATGCTCAACTCATGTATAACAGGTACAAAAACCACGACTTCAAACCTTTTGCTCCGGTGGACACTGGACGGTATGATACTTTGAGGTTGTTCCCCACCGAACGAAACTCCACAGCAAACTCCATTGTTTTTGTACCAAACATCTTTTCTTCGCTTAGGCCTTTCCGAGGCATCGAAATAGCGGGGCCACAGCTGTTCGGAGTTTGAACCTTTGCATTCATCAAATCTTTGTTGCCTTTGCATACAACTTGGCCCGCTTATTTCGATATGCAGTTTTGCAGAGTGGCACAGCTGGTCTAGACTTTTAGAGTGACCAGAATCCATTTTCTAGAACAGGTAAAAGCAGAAAACAGTACGTGAAGAGATAGCCTTGCATGGGTGTATGCAAGTGTTGAGAGGTGTGAATAATGCAAAACATGCATCAACATGCACAAGGGCAATCTCTTCGAATCGAGGTTTCCAGACGCTACTCTGGGCATGACAGGGTGAGGACAAAGGTAGCTTGGAGAAGAGGGCAAGGCTGACATGGGATGTCAACACGAAGGGAGGAGACATCTCCCGACCTCGCATCCTTGGACATATGCTTTTGCTATTCACTATATGGAAGCCGAGCTATGTGGAAAATATCAAGCTAGATATAGGGTTGTACAAGCTAGACGAAACAAAATATACAAACATCGACGATGCATGAAAACGAAAATTCCCACAAAGATCAAGACCTCCAAAAGAAGAAAGATCTGATAACCTTTATCGATCATCACTCAACGACATTTGTCTTCAACAAGGCCTCTTGTGCGGCAAGCGCCATGGTCCTCGCATTCGTAATCTCCCACTCAAACTCTCTGAGCGCGCGCAACTCGCTCCCCACAAAGAGTCCTCCCATCAAGCCGTCAATGACGCCGGCAGAGAGTCCTAATGTGCTCAGCAGCATGAGCAGGAAAGCGACAAAGTTGCGCGGTGACCACCAGACGGCTATCAAGCAGCCGATGGCGACGAGCAGCTCGAGGCCAAAGTGGTATAAGCGATATCTGCGTTGCTTGCGTTCGCGAAGCTCGTACTTGTGGATCATGGCGAGGATTTGGTCGTAGGTTTCTAGTGGCAGGAAGGTGGTGGATTGTGGTAGCGTGTTTGTTGGGTGGGATGAGCGTGTAAGTGTTGTTTCTACGGAAAAGTGGTCGGAGAGGGAGCACAGGAGTTCTGGGTGTCGTTCGGTGGCTCCGACGTTGACGCTGTCGATGCTCCATTGTGATGCTGGGCCCTCTGCGTCGCCGCCGAAGAAGATGTAGTCTAGGCGTTTGGCTCTGGTGTCTGGTTCTGAACCATCGATGTAGGTATCTTCTCTTTTCTTCAGCAGCTTCTTCTTGTCGCCCTTGTTCCACCGCCATGTGTTGTATCTGTGGTCGCATGTGGTTCCGTGCTCTTTTAGACATTCGTCGGATGAAGGGACTGGCATTCCTCTCGCCTTCTCTGCATCATCTTTGGCAGCACCAATGGCAGAGTCTGGATGTAGGACTCTCCAGACGTCCTTGACAGGCGAGTGAGCCTCGATCAAACGATGGGCCAGAGACAGAGGAATCATGTTGAAGTCGCCCAGACCGAGGACGAGGTGGCCACGCTCGGCGGCGCCACGCATGAGCTTTGCAATCTCCCAGGCCTGGGCAGTGCGATGGCAGATGTAAGAGTCGTTCGGCTCGGCTTCGTAAGGGGCGTGCAGGTGTGTGGTAAAGACTTCGACGATATCTTTCTTTCCCGGACCCAGGCGGATGCGAGCACAGGCTACACCCTTGCCGACATACCAATCGCCGCGGAAGAAGGCAGCAGGTCGGCCGTTCAGAGGGTATCTGACCATGGTGCTCTCCTCTATGGGCCATTTGGACAGGATGGCCAGACCGCCGCCGAAGATGCCGCTCCAGTAGAATTTGCCATAAGGCAGGATGTGTTTTGTTCGTTCGCGAATGGCCAAGTAGTCTTTTTGCGTCCAGCATTCTTGAAGGCCGACGATTTCAGGAGCAGGGTCTAGTCTGGCGAGGTGGTTGCCGATCTCTACGAGGCGTTCATGGCGGTACTTTGAGATGAACTTGAGGCCCCAGCAATTGAGTGTGAGGACGCGTATTGAGCTCGGAAGCTGCAGTGTGTTTCTTGTATCATCCATACTCGGGTGTGCAGAGAATTGAGAAAGGAAATTGCGACTAGATTGCGAAGGAGAGGGCGATTTTCTGATGTCATTTGGAGAAGCGACAAACATTCGCATGTGAAAGCCAAACGTCGCAAAACATTCTTGTCGCAACCCGTCGCATCCCATCTCTCAGGCTCCAAGTCCTACAAGCAATACAGCATGAGCATCGCCGACCAGGTCCAAGGCCTGATGGACGATGTTCTTGGCCCGGAGCCCTCTCCAAAGCGACGCCGTCTTGATACCAACTCACCACACTCGTCCGACGACAACGACCAGAAGCCCGACCACGACACGCCGACAGATGCAGAGAATGGATACGCCTTTGAAGAAGAGTCGGACACTGCAGACCAGCCCATGACCAGCAACGAGCAGACGCCGCGTGAACGAGACCAACAACCAGACGACTCTCGCCCACTGGGCGTGCACTACAAGCCATACATGACCCTGAGAGGCCACAAGAGGGGCGTCGCTGCCGTGAGGTTCTCGCCAAACGGGAAATGGATTGCCAGCTGCTCGGCCGACTGCACCATCAAAGTATGGAACGCTCAGACGGGAACCTTGGTACACACTCTCGAAGGCCACCTCGCTGGTGTTTCTACAATATCATGGGCTCCCGACTCTATAGTCCTTGCATCAGGCTCCGACGACAAGTCCATCAGACTTTGGGATGTCAGGACGGTAGGCAACAGAAGATTGGCTTTCCAAGACCAAGGCTGATAAAATGGGGCAGGGAAAATGCATGCCGACCGCTCTGACGGGCCATCACAACTACGTATACTGCATCGCCTTTTCGCCAAAAGGCAACATGCTCGTGAGCGGATCATACGATGAAGCTGTCTTTCTCTGGGATGTGCGGACAGCTAGGGTCATGAGGTCACTCCCTGCCCACTCAGATCCAGTGTCTGGGGTTGACTTTGTGCGAGACGGGACACTGGTAGCATCGTGCTCGAGCGACGGTCTCATGTGAGTTGTGCATCTGGACGCGTGATGGAGATTGGATCACTGACAACGTCATGTAGCCGAATATGGGACTCGAATACAGGACAGTGTTTGAAGACGCTGGTTCACGAAGACAATGCACCAGTCACGTCGGTACGCTTCTCGCCCAACGGTAAATTCGTGCTTGCAGCGACATTGGATTCAAGCGTGCGGCTGTGGAAGTATGTCGAAGGGCGATGCATCAAGACATATCAGGGACACAAGAACACAAAATTCAGCATCAATGCGTGTTTTGGAACATATCATGGCGAGTACGAGGAAGAAGAGGAATCAGCATTCGCCATGTGCGGCGACGAGGAGGGCAAGGCGGTGATATGGGATGTCAACACGAAAAAGGTGCTGCAAGTCTTGGACGGACATGAGGATGTAGTGCTTGGGGTTGACAGCAGCCCGGACAGCGTCATGGTGGCGACGTGCAGTCTGGACGGCAGCGTCAGAGTGTGGAAGAATAGCCCCGACAAGTAAAGATATATCATCTTGATTCAATGATGAGTGAAAGAACGAGAGAGTGAAGAAGTGGTTTGAGTGCTGTAAAGAAGCTCGGACGCGTTCGGCAGTCATCGTCATCGGCTTCTCATGCGTTAACTCCACGACCAGGTCCAAACAAGACAGCATTCAACACAACATGGCTGATCTCGTGAGCTATCTGCTGTCGGACCCGTCAGTCGATGACAACGGCGCCCCTCTGGACGACAGAAAGTGCGATGCGAGTGTGCGGCGCCTGGTGGATTACATGCGAAAGCTCAAGGCTCAGGATGTGCCGCAACAAGTTCAGGGCAAGCCCTTGACAGAGGTAAGTCGCTATTCACTCGGCCTGTCTGCACACGTCTGACTGGTCTCGATAGCTACTGGATCCCACTCGCAACACAATCGGCTACCTGGCTGTCCTCCTCGCATACGCCCAACAGGCAGTTCTGGCGCAGCAGGTGGCGCTGGTCCTCAACTTCCTCACACACTTCGACCCCGTCCAGGCTCGCTATGTCGGTCCTGAACTGCAACAGCTGCTGGTCTGGCTGGCCAATTACTATGACCATTCCAGAGATGTACGCCCGACTCAACGACCGTCACTCGACCCCACTAACGCCCACACCAGGCATCCGTCATTCCTTACATCGCGACCGCCATCCTTCGCCTAGACCCAGAGTCCAGCACCCTCACATCCAACCACCTTCTCCTTCTGCGACTGTGTCTAGCAGCCCGTCTCCCTCGTCAAGCCCTACCCATCCTCGACAAGAACATCTACAACCTTCCCACCGATCCACAAAAGGGCGTCGACGACCGTCTGCCATGCGCCAACCACGACCTCAGTGCCACCTTCATCACAAAGTCGTCCCACATCTCAGCCCCTCTTACAGCCTCGGATGTCCACGAATTCTACTTGCTGGGTGCACACGTCTACATCGGCCTGCATCGCTATACCCGCGCCCGCCTCTTCCTCGAGCTCGTCCTTGGTTCACCCACCCAGAACGTTGCAACTCCCTTGATGGCCGAGGCCTACAAAAAATTGATTCTTGTCAGCCTGCTGTCTACCGGCTCTCTCACTTTCACAAAGACTTTGATCCCCAACCAGATGGTCAAGACATACTCCAGCCTCTCCAAGCCCTACGAAGTCCTCGCAGATATCTTCAAGAAGCGCGATGTTCTACGTCTCTATGCCGAGATTGCTGCCGGCACTGCTGTTTGGGACGAGGTAAGACTGCTACATTGTTTCTCAAACGACGCCACATCTCTAACTTTCGCAGGACGGCAACACCGCAATCGTCAACCAAGTCGCCGAATCACTGCGTAGATATCGTGTCATCGACCTGCAAAAGACTTATGCCGCTCTTCCCATCGAAAAAATCGCAGTCCACCTGAATCTCACCCCGCCAGCAACCACTACTCTTCTGAGCACCATGATCCGCGACGGCCACCTGAACGCTATGCTTCCACCACCCATCGCTGGTGTCGACACCAAGCCCGTTCTGCGCTTCCTCTCACACAATCCCAATCAGCCCGCTATCGACCAAGACGCCCTGTTGAAGGAGAAGTCCATCCACATCGAGCGTTTGGCCAAGCACGTCCGCGAGGCCGATCGCAGACTTGCCGTACAGAAGGAGTTTGTCGACTTTACACGCAGAAACAAGCGTGCCGAGACTGCCGGCGCCCAAGGCTACGAGGATCCGATGGACGTCTACGACGCACCTGAGATTGGCGATCAAGACGAGGACATGATGGCCGATCTTTGAACTCTGCATCGTTATGGAGATGAGAAGCGACCTGGTATTTTACGACATGACTGCATATGAGACGGCGTTTGCTTTTAAGGTAGAGGAGCCCCTGTTCCCCTTTTACTTGTTTACAACCGGCCTAGAGAAGACGAGGGTCAGGTACGTTGCCAACGAGGCATGAGGTAGCTGAATATAAGCTCTAGAAGACTCTGAATCGATACATAACCCCGATGACTACGATGACATGATGGCAAAGCCTTGACTGCTCTCGATATGATGTGCGTGACGAATCGTCTCAATTGCGTGTCCTCTCAGCGACTGCACGCATGGCGTTCACGTTGTGCAAAGCAGGGTTACCTGGATCTAACAGTAAAATGACCCTGACAAAACCCCTACCGATTGAAAGGCAATCCCTCACGCTTCCACTCGTCGACGTAATACCCCCAATACCCAGGCCCGCGATCATATCCTATCAACATTCCAACCGACGTATAAGCCAATCCTCCCACCTCCGTAATATCGCCTGGCTTCAACTCTATACCCAAATCCTCATCAATCCCCTCTGGTTCCAACCCCTCTTTCCGATAAATCCTCAACATCTTCCTCTCCTCAAAAAGTTTCTTATCCAACACCACAATATGCTTCTTGTTCAGAAAATCCCCAGGTGCGTTTTTGACATGCTCGAATGCTGTTTCGGGATCGCAGCCAACAAAGGGAGATTTCCAGGAAGGAGGTAATGGTGCTCTTGTGCCGTTGGGCCCTCCGTATATTGATGGCGAGAGGTTGGTGTAGTCGGTGTCGGCTAGCCAGTAATAGTATTCGTGTTCGTTGGCGGCGCTGCCTTCGAGGACGGCTTCGATTGTTTCTAGAGGGACGTCTTCGAAGCAGAAGAGGGCGAAGGTCGTGTAGAAGTTTTCGTCGTAGTCGTCGACGTTGTAGGGGGTGTTGGTGTTGGGAGGGTCATTGGGATTTTGGCTGGGGGCGTTCATGGTTGGTTTGTGGAAGATGGGGTGTTTGTGAGAAGTGTAGGAGGATGGGGTGTTTCGAGAGGGAGATTTGAGGTGCAGAGATGAAACAGTGGTGATGAAACTCGACAGGTTAGTCAGCGCAATAGGATGTAGACTGATACTTGGAAAAGGAATGGCAAGGTGAAGGAGATATTGATCGAGATTGCATGGTCTGCATATGCAGACTCCAGAAAGAGAACCATCAAACGCCAAAAGGGTCCAAACAACCCATCAAAACCACCTTGCCCATCATACCAAGAAAACAAAGACAAACCATCTACCTCTTCTTCGCCTTGACAGCCTCCTCCATCTTCCTAACCATCGTCTTGAGCCCAACACCCTTGTCACAATTCCCCACCAACCACGCCTCCATCTTCTCCCTCAACGCCTTGAGCCCTCTACACAACGGCATCCTCTGCTCCTCCTCCTCCTGCACAAACATCATCGGATTCAACAGCATCTCAAACGCCTCGCCCCAAATCTCTTGCTGCCAATACCTCTTCAATCCCTCCTTGATCTTGTAGTGTTTGGTCGCGCTGACACCAATCCCTTGGCCCTTTTCAGCGATGGTGGACATGTATTTGCCAAACAGCAGACTGTGGAGTAAACCAGCCAAGCCATGGTAATCGACTTGATAGGTCCAAGGACGCAGCTCACGCATCTCTGCACAATCGGCCGAGGAAGTCTCCCAATCGGCGACGAATTGGACGTGAGGGGCAAAAACGCGCATGTCGATGCCGCGGCCAAAGTCGATGAGGGAAACACCTTTGTTCTTCCAGCCAGAGCTGCCAGAGGGATCGTAGGTAGAGGACCAGTGAGCGCATTCGTCGAGGCGGACGAGCACATTGTCGCCTTTCAGGTCGCCGTGGATGAGGCCTTTGGTGTGGAGAGCCTCGACCGTGCGTATCAACTCGACGGCAAAGAACATGGCGAGTGCTTCGTCGAGTGTGCCTCCTGCTTCTGCTCTGGCCACATTGATGAGATCGAGAAGGGTGCCTTGGCCCCTGAATTCCTCAATCAAAAAGCCTTCGTCGCGGAAAATGTGCATCTCGTAGGCGTGGATTACGGATTCGGTTGCGCGGGAGACTCCCAAGCGACGGTGGACTTGACGCAGCATATAAAACTCCCAGGCAGAAGGCGGATCTTCCATCTTCAGGGCTTCTAGCTGATGGCGGCGGATGGCCGAGAAAGCGCCCTGACCCATCACAGATGCATTCTCGTCATTCTCATTGGTGGCGGCGTCTCCAGAGGAAGAAGAAGGGTTGTGGTTTTCGAGCAGGTAGACTGGCGCAAAGGCGCCGGCACCCAATTCGCGCTTCAGAGTGTATTTGCTGGACGAGTTCTCAAAGGCGAGAATGGGAGCTGGTGGTAGCGAAGCACTGCTCTTTTCGGTTGCCAGCTTTCCTTTGCCCACTGCCTTTGAGTATCTGCGAATCTCTGGTGTGCGCGCGTGTTGAATGTTCTTGTGCTCGTAGTATCCTTCGTACGAGCTCAATGGCGGATGGATCTGTGACAAGATGGTTTGCCGAATCTCTGGGTCTACCGGGTTGATCTGTGGGTCTTTGATGATAGGGCCTTTGTTGATGGGCTCGGCAGTGGTTGCTGGACGCAATGCAAGCGGCTTGGGTTTGGCAGCACCAGCAACATCTTCGCTGAGGGACACTATGCCCCTTGTCGTTTTTGTGCGGATGGGCTGTAGGATCTTGCGTTTATTTTCTAGATCTGCGCCGCTGAGGACTTGGAAAGGACTGCTCATGAGACTGTCTTCGTCCTCGTCTTCTTCCTCATTTTCCTCCTCGATGTCTGCGTTGCCGTGGTTCTGTCTCGATGGTGTCTTGGCTGTGAAGCCCTTCTCCAACTCGGCGCGGATTGTCGCAGCACCAATTGAAGACTCGGTGTGTTCAACAATGGGCGTCATGAATGGCAGACGGTTCTGAGCCACGATGACGGGATCCCGATATTGCGACCTTACAGGCTCGTAACCCTCAGGCGGTATCGGAACATACTTCATCTTTTGCTCCCCATTCTCTCCAAGCAGGGGCTCAGGTTTCTCATCTATTGGCGTTGACAGCTCGTCGTTTTGTGAAGAGGGTGCAGAGGTTGCAGCAGTTTCGGTGACAGGTTTGCTTTCATCGTAGTCTGACCAAGCGCTGACATTGGTCTCGTCTTCGTCATCGTCGTCTTGATCTTCAGTATCTTTTGTTGTTTCTTCCTTGGATGATTGTTGCGATGCGAGGATCTCTCGTCGTGTTTCGTCACCGTAATCGCTTCCTGCTCCTGAGACGTGGCCAGTAGTGGTATCCTCATCATCGCTGCTGTAGTCGTCGTCACTGTCGTCGTCGCTGTCTTCTTCGCTCTCTGACTCTTCAGCTTCCTCTTCTGCAGCGGTCGCAACGGGTTGACTGAAGATGCCATAAATCTCGTCCATGGCTTCTTTCGTGTTGATGGTCATTGTGGGTTCGGCGACTTTCTTCTTTCGTAGCTTCTTTCCAGAGGGCGAGTCCATGTTGAGCTTGATTGTTTGAGTCTCCTTTTGCACATGTTCTACGTCCATGACCTTGATCTTGCGTGTTCGGTTAGCACGCTCTTCGCGCCGCATTCTCTTTGCAAGTTCCACATCTGCCTTGGATGGCGGTCTGTTCTCATCATTCTCATCTTTGACGGGTACGACTTTGAGTGAAGTGTCGATTGTAAGAGGGGATGATTGTGCGGGTGATGATTTGTTCTCGGAGTCGTCTTGGAAGATTTGGAAGCCTCTTTGACTTGTAGGGCGTTCTACTTCTGGTTGCTTATCAGCAGGAGTGTCGCTGAATATCGCAAATCCACGCTTCGACTCCTTCTGCTGTTGGTTGACTTGAACGATCTCCTGTACTTTGTCAACAGACTGCACTTGCCTTCTCTCGGCAGCCCAGTCACGATCTAGCCAACCACGATGCCTTGCTCTCAACTCTTCAAAGCAGAATTCGATGGAAGGGTCGTTCGGGTCAGGGTAGACTGCTTCAAGATTCACAAAGACACATTCAGGTCTACCAGTCTTGAGATTGATGACTCGTTGGGAAGCATGTTTACTTGATTCGTATGCACGTCGAACAGTAGAAGATGACTGGAATACACAAAAACGTCGCCAGCCCGTTAGTCCTGCATTCGTGAATATTTGCAATGTGAAAAGAGGATTCAGGGATGGAAAGCTTACCCTGAAAATAGCCATCTTCTGAACACCAGTGTTTGTCTTGCCCGTCTTCAACGTCTCTCCTGCCATTGGCTTTGGTGCAATAGCATTCTCCTTCTTTCTGTTCTGAATGGACTCGATGCTGTCCCAGCCATTCTTCTCTCCAGGGGTACCGAACGCGCTCTGATCTTGTGGCGAGTCGTCGGTGAAGATGGCCATCTTTCCAGTCTTGGGCTTCTTGGTTGTCGCAGGCTTAGCTGCTTGTCGTGGCGTGGTTGCGGCGAGAGCAGCGGCAAAAGGATCGACCTTTGCGCCCAAGACGGCGCGAGCGGGAGGAAGAGCAGGGCTTGTTGGTTCAGCGACATCCTGAGGACGAGCAGCGTTGCGTTGCTGAAACTCGTTGTACTTTCTCGTCAAGCGTGCGACAGGCGTGGCACCCTTCTCGATGCCCATGTTGTAGACTTCGTCCGCCTGTGTCCATCTGCCGGCTTGCTCGAGCCAAGCAGCGAATTCTTCATAGTAGAGTGCTAGCGACTCTGCGATTCCGTGACGGTTGAGGAAGACAAACGTCTCACGCGGGGCATCTGAGAAGAAGCGGATGTAGTGTAGCCATAGCTTCAGGTAGCGCGGATCGTTCTTGTATTGTGGTGAGGATAGGAAGGCTCTGGTGGCACGCTCGAGGAGAGGCAGCAGCTGTGATGCTGGTGTTGACTGTGCCGAGGGGTATGTGTCGAGAGTCCACTTGACATAGCGGTCGTAGATGTCGAGCGGGTCGTCTGCTTCGTCAATCAAGGCGAGTTCGTCCTCGTATTCCTTGCGCTCGTCGTCGTGTGCATCGCTGGAGAGAGAAGTTTGTTGTTTTCCGCTGGTCAATGGCGGCGAGTACAGCGCTGCCAGAGCTCTTGCCGACCGTCCGCTCGGTAATGCTTGAATGTTCTCCTTGTGCCCCTCGATGACCTCAAAGTCAATCAGATCCGAGCCTGCCATTATTGCGCTGTGTGATTAGTCGTCGTCTTGTGCTTGGGTCTCGGTCTGATGGCGCCGGCGAGACAATTTATTGTTTACCCCGGCTTCTGTTGACGGCCAAAGCTTGGCGTAAACAACATGACTCGCCAATCACATGCCAATCCGTCACCACCTCATCTCGTCCAGTCCGTCTTCTCATGCTTCTCGTCAACGACAATGCATTGTAAGGGACACGCATCGTATTGTCTTGTGAACAATGTATCGTCTTTGACCTCTTTTGTTGACTCTTTCGATCGCCTTTGTTCTGCTTCGAGGTCCTTTGTCTCGACTGAGGCACAATGGTCCGCCTCTTGAAACTGCCGCAATGCCATATACTACATATGTGCCCTCAATGGCCAAGGATTACATCCTCACCGATTTGCTTCTGGGAAAGCATACACACTAACCCACCAAGAAGATGAATAAAGAAGAACGTCAAGCCCTGATTGATGAGCTCTGGAAGAGAGATGACCCACAGGTAATGATCATCAGATACGATCCCGCCAACAGAATTGGCACACAGGACGAGACTGTCACTTTCCACCAAAATCCCATGCAAACCATTGATGCTTTCTATAGGCTCTTCACTGGTCCTGAAAGACAATGGGAACACCATGACTTCTTGAAGAATGGTCAATATCTGATCAACTGGCTGAACGCCCACTTGAACCCTGAAGAGCCCGAGCCACAAGACTTGGTCGACGAGGTCATGTCCGATCTTACACAAGATCGTACTGTCTACCACGAGATTATCTACATCACCATCATCCCCTATGAAGATTGGCATACTACAGACCACGGGACACTGGCCGAGAGACTTGAGAGAGAGCATGGCGACCTTCTTGACGTTAATCAATCAAGTCTCAACTCAGACCCTGATCAAGAGCTTCCTGACGAAGAGATGATTGATCTAGATGACGTTGTCATGTTTGATCACGACGTTCCTCCCCCTTCCGTCCCGGAGCACTCCTTCCTGGGTGACAAAGCTCGAGCTCAGCTCTTGCCGTTTGAGACCGAGCCTTATGAGCCTCTCTTCGCTACTCCTACTCCTGGCCCTGTTCCGCTTCCCTCGGCTACTGCCGCTGCTGCACCAC
Organism: Aureobasidium sp. EXF-10727; assembly: GCA_023848595.1. Lineage (NCBI taxonomy): Eukaryota > Fungi > Ascomycota > Dothideomycetes > Dothideales > Saccotheciaceae > Aureobasidium > Aureobasidium sp. EXF-10727. The sequence goes on from SWBF01000043.1 coordinate 165,967, forward strand.
CTCTTCCAGCTGTCAACCCTCGTGTGCGTGAAATTCGTGACACTAGTTTGGGAGACTTGAACTCTCGTCGACGCTTCCCTTGCACTTTTGCCGGTTGCAACAGCCGCTTCACTAGACAATCCGATCTGAGACGCCACTTTGCTAGACATCCTCAACAGTGATTGCTAGACATTGATGTGTTTGCGATAAGTACTCTGAACGTTGACAGTAAGTAATCCTTTTCATAATCAAGTGTTTTGTCTATTTCGTCCATCTCAATCAATACAATTTTCTTTTTCTTTTTTTGACATACTCTCCCTTCTCCAAACCCATTAGTGAAATGATGCCCCATTGGAAAACACAAATGTAGCATGTCGCCAGGTACAGAATCAGTACGCGCCGTAATAAACCTCAGGATCAAAAGTCCATGACGCGCAAACAATCTGTAAATCGAAATTGACAAAACAGAAACCCCCCTAGCCGCCGTATTGCTAGGAGGGGAAGAGAAAGTATTCTACCTTTCGTCATTATTGTTGTCGGATGAGGATTACTGGGACCTCTGGCATAATGTTGGCGTTGAGGTGAGTCGAACCAGTGGGCTCTGGCCAAGTGCATGAGAGACACGAGCTACACTACCACTGCGCCATCCCACCGGTTCGACAAAAACCTTGCAAATTGTGTCGAACATGAGACTGAGATCAGAAGTGAGTTGAACAAAGATTCAGGGGCAAACCAACACAAGTGAAACAGTGGCTAATAGCATCACAGGAATCGCAAGGAACCTGGAAGTAGGTCTTACTATCAGATGTTTCTTTTCCTGAGATGCTGGCGTTGTTCTGGATTACATCAACTCAAAAATCGTAATGCGGCGCGCTACAACTTATGAACCATCCTTCTTTGCAAATCGCTTTCTTGTCACTCACGCCCCTCTCCCCCTTCATGGTTATAATGCATTGTCTCCGTCTTACGGTGAGTTCATTGTATCAGCATGACAAGGTCATTGTCTTCATTCCTTGTTCAAGTCCCATGAAGAAAGGGCCTTTGAGAAGCGTCGAAATGCGTTTCTTTATCTGCATAACTATCGAGCATAATTCCTTTGTTCCCATCCGACGGGCAATTGATCCATGTTGGGCTCTCAGTGAGTACATATACTCCAACCAGGAAGGTTCCTAATCACTCACAACACAATTCAACAATTGATTCCACCTCCACACAACACCAAACCAACCATACCCAACAAGCTTTCGAAAAGATGGACACTCCAGACGAGATCCAGAATGTAGTCCGCAATCAGGAGCAGATTGATGCTTTCAACAGAAACATTCAACTCAACCTGCTTGCTGAATTCAAGAATTACGATTGGATGGACGACTGGATTCCTGCTCCAATCCCTGACATGCCAACAACCGAAGACACAACTCTTCACGCCGAGATGCGTGATTGTCTCTTCGGTTACCCCGTCGCTCTCCACCTCACTACCAGAACAACTTCCAGAAGAGTTTGGTTCACCGTCTACGACGACGCCTTTGAGCTCGCTCAAAAAGTCTTGTCATTTGCCAGCACAACCACTCCTGAATTCTCTCAATTCGTCATGGACGCTTATCTCTACTGGATCAGAAACGGAAGACCCAGTTTCTGGAACCCAGAGATGTTCTTGCACAGAATCAGCCAGTGCACCTACTTCATCTGGTCCAGCACCCCCAACTTCGACATGGTTGATGAAAATGCCTGGACACCCGCCGCTCAAGGCTACACTGACCTCTACCTTCAAGAAATCCTCACTCCCTGCGAAATGACTTGCTTCAGCCCTTACCCCGAATTCCTCATCCTTCCTGATCTTGCTGAGTCGTTTGCTCAGCTGAACAGAGATTACCTTACCCCCACTCACCTCGAGACCAAAACCTTCATGAGAGAATTCCGCAAAGGTAGGTTTTTGACTTTGGGGTCCCCTGCTGTTTCTTTTGCTCAGGCTGTAACTGAACAAATGATTCCGTCACTGATGCGCGCTGTCGATATGCCTATTCCCGATGAAATGGTCATTTGGGCTCAAGATCTCGATCTCATGGTTATCGGTGAGTTGAGTCAAGGTCGTCAACCCCCTGCTGATGCTTTGGCTGCTGCTGTTGCGCTTCGTAGATTGGGTGCTGCGGTTGTTAGTCCTGAACAGTTCGATCTTGGCGTTTCTCAAGGTTTGGTTGTTCCTGTTGCTTCTCACGCTGTTCCTCGTCCCCCTCCAACTAATGCTTATCCTCCCTGGACTCTTGATACTGCTTACAATGGGCTCATTGCTGATATTCGTAGGATTCAGTTTCTTGCTGCTGCGAAGGATGCTAATGCGAGGGCTTTCTCTTACAATAGGATGAATGCTCGTTCGTTTGAGTAATCTGAAGGGTAGGTTTGATGCGTCTTGGTAAGTCTTTGTTTTTTGCTTTTTTGTTTAGTGTTGGCATAATATGAATTGTTTGATTACAACAAATCTTTTCTCTTTCATCCAAACTTATGTGACTTTTCTATGCTTCGTGAATCAAAATGCTTTTCGCAATCATTTACACGTGCCCATAGATCATGGCAACTCACACCCGCGATAATCTCAATATCGGGGAAACCTTGACCGTATTGAAGGGCAAGGCGAGCAGGAGTGAACAAACTGGTTTCCTCAAGAGGCGTCGGGAACCTCATTCAAATGTCTGTTGTCTTTAGTAACCATTGCCTTCGAGACCAACTTAGACAGACCCCTCCTCTCCTCCCTCCATTGTTCTGGCCTTCTGTCCTTTTGCCCCGATAACTTTGGACTAGCAACCGACAAAACCACGGGGTTTCTTTTCATCTCCTCATGATTGGATTGTTTCTTTCACTCGTTGAGTCTTTCGGAATGACACGCTGATGATCGGCAATAGGAATCTGTGGAAATGCTCCCTTGCGGCTCACCTCAGAGCCAGTAGTTGTAGCATCAAATTCGTACATCTCCATGCTGACCTACACAGACAAGCGTCATGATTCTGAGTGGACGCAGAGTTTCTTCGGTGAAGACCACACTCCGAAATGGAGAATCCACATGGAGTTCTGTTACTCATTGACCCACGGAGTTTAACCAGCAGAGGGTTGGTTGGCTGCCCTTGGCGGTTGTGCATGTTAGGCCAGTTGGCCTGGACGCCATCGCTAAGGTAGTAGCTTAAGTCGATGGTTCTGATAGGGGCCGCCATGGTGGTGTATATGAGCTTGCCACGTGGTCTGAAAAAGGGTTGTCGCTTAGAAGGGAGGGGAGAAGAAAAGAATATGCATGTGAAGTGGCCACTACTACATCAACAAGCCGCTTACCAAGGCCTCTTTTCAAACATGATTCAGATGTGGAATGTTCGCTGCATTGAGAGAGCGTGAGCCTTACATTGAATCTGGTGAGGTAAGAAGTGAGAAGAAGCAAACATGGAATTCGAAGGACTTGAAATGGTTGGATCCGACAAAAACATAGCCGGTGTCTATTTTATATCTGTCAGTATTGTTTGGCGTATCTACTTAGATGATGAGCACAGTACAGCGAATGCTGATTGCCGAGAGTCAAGTAAGCACATCAGGAAACGGTCAAGAAAAATTGATTAAGGACTGGCTGGAGTGGATAGCTCAGGAACGAGAAATTTGCGCCGAAATCAGATCATGTACAAGCCGTCTAGTTCGACACATCCGCTCAACGACGTATTCGCGAGATAGTTGAGTGTGTTGCCATAGAACCCATTCCCAGGGGGACAAACCGCGAACGGTCCACTGGAGTAGGTTCCGGACTCCGTCATCACAGGGTCGCAGGTCAATAGTCCATCACTGGCTCTGTCGCATTTGACGGCGCTTGCGTCGGTGGACTCCTTCATCTCGAAATACAACGCTCCAGTCAACATGTGGACTCTCACGCCATTGCAAGTCAGTACTCGGTCGCTACCAAGCGAACAGCTGACGTAAAACTTCGGGGACACTGAGAAGCCCGGGGCCAGACTGCTACGGTCTGCGGTCAACCACTGGCAATCGACGCCACCACCTGTGGCATATATGTGACCGGCCTCCTTGCCTGTCACATCACATGTGGGTGACGGTCTCGCTGGTGCTTGGGTAGGGGATGCTGTTTCGGATGTAGAAGAGGCAGTCAAGGAAGAAGATGATGAGGATGTGGTCTCTACAGTAGACGTTGAAGAGAGGGACTCTGATGTAGACGTTGAAGAGTAAGACTCTGATGTAGATGACGAAGTTAGAGCCGTAGTGGTATCAGAGCTGGAGTCTGTCGTCGAGATCGAGATGATTGATGTGGAGGTTGGTGCAACCGTGACTGACACGAAAGAGTCGCTAGCCGTGGACGAAGACACGGAAGATGATTTAGATACAGGTGTTGTAGTCGTCCTCGGGGCTGACGAGGAAGACACGAGTGCCGTAGATGACTTCGAGGCAGGCGAAGGAGAAACACTGACGGTGGATGACTTCGAAGCAGACGAAGAAGCCCGGGCACTTGTCGTTGGAACCTTGGATATGGAAACCAAGCTGGAGCTGCTTGTCGAAGTCGTTGGCGGCCTCGATGATGTCTGGACAGACAACTTTGATGAGAACTGTGACGAGGATCTGGATGAAGACCTGGTTGAAGACTTGGTTGAGGACGTGGATGAGGTCTTTGATAAGGCTTTGGATGAGGTGGTAGACGAAGATGTTGATGGAGTCTTCGACGATGATCTTGAGGTCAAGCTTGATGACAATCGTGTTGAGGTCTTCGATGAGGGTTTGGTTGAAACTTTCGTGGCCGAGGTTGAAATTTCCTTGAACGACGTCTTGCTGGTAGAGGTAGAAGCGGTCTTTCCTTCGACGCACTTGCAAAGCTGAATCAGATCCTTAGCTGAGTATTTCGCAAACGGTGAAGTGGTTCTCGGACTAGTTCAAGGTTAGCAATGCCTGGAGATGTTAAATTTGTAGACTCACTAAGAATTGTAGAAGACACAGAAGTTGTAAGGCTCCGTGAACTGGACACTCATCTCTGCTCTGCACGAAGCGACTGTCTGTCTCTTCTGCAACTCGCTCGAAGCGGTGGATTCAGCTCGCTTTTGCTTGGTCGTGGTCTTCGTGGTTGGAACAGACACGATGCATTTGCAAAGATTGGTAACTTCAGCTGGGGCAAATTCAAAGAAGGGCGATTTCGTGCGAGTGCTACTTGGATGTGAGCAGTTGTATCAAGCATGATGGTTCTTCAAATCAAACTTACTCTGAAAGCCACCACTTGCAGAAGTAAGTCTCATCGCTGACAGTCCGTCTGACTATGGCAATATCTCTGGCACTGCATCCTGGGATTGCTGGAGTACTGGCTAGTGGCGAAGCAGATGCACAAGTGACCAAAGTGACCAGCGAGACAGCCAACGAAAACGAGATAGATGAGTACATGTTGTCCAGTAGGGCGAGGTTCGACGAATGCTAGAACCACTCTCGAGTGACCTGAGGCATCTTATAGGAACTCACGAAGTGCTTTCAGCTGAGAGTAGAGGTTGTCCGGTTTGCGGAAATTTCAGTCATTAACGGCCCATGTCCACACCTCTCTTGCATGGTTGTCTCGGTAGCACTTGGCTCAAGTCATTGTATAACGCGCGACGAGCAACCCCTTGGGCGAAAAGCAGATGCTGGTCCCTGAATGGAGGCCATGAGCAACGGCTGCAAGTGCGCTCTCTGCTTAGGCGGCGGCGTTCCCGAACTTCATGGCCTAGCAAACCCTCCAGTCGCGTATCACATAACGGCTACAGACTGAGCCCATACCACGCCAAGTCAAGAGGTGATTTGTACAGCGGGAGTCGAGCTCATGGCTCTTTCGTTGATGATCAAACCTTAGACTTAGATGCTCTGATGCAGCGCATGATGGGTAGGTATAAAGCTCGCATTTCGATAATGCCAGTGATGTGAAGGGGTCGAGAAATGCATATCTAAGCCAACGTTTTCTCTCCAACCGCCAGCTGAACTTCGATATTTGGTGCTGAAACTCAAGGCACGGCCAAGGGTGAGGTACGAATCGCAGGACTCAGGAGCATGAGCGCAAAAGAGATGCAAGATGTGCGCATGGTGCTCGCATGCATCGATATACTCCTACCTTTAGCAAGACGCGGCGGAGTCAGAAGTGATGACCCCGGCGTTCTGTCGTGAGCGAAAATGTTGGCCCCGCGGATCCGTCGAAGTCGAAACTGTTGGCCTCACCTCCCGATTTTTGCGAGGCACAAATCCTCCATACTGAAGCGTGTAGAGGCGAGATACAAGACGATTTTCTCAGATTACAGATGCAAGATACACAAGACAGTAAACGCCCCTTTTCAATCAAGCAATAAGAAACCCTCATCATGAAATTAAACATCGTCTGACCAACTCTATTGCATCCAATCGTGACATCGTACACCTAGTCTTACACCTCCAACCTTTCGGCGCGAGCCATCATCTCAGCAACCCTCTTCTTCTTCATATTCATCTCCTCCCTGAACACAATATCAACCAGCACATCCGCAACCCACGAAGCCTCGATCAAGCCACCCTTGATGCCATTGAAGACCACTTCATCGCCATATCTACCCTTGGAGTCGCGTCCACGATGTCTAAGCGCTTCGGCATCGCCCCAAGAACCAGTGTCGTATTGCAGACGGTCGCGCTCTTCTTGTGGCAAGAGCAGCGACATGAAGGAATCGACGACGTGGAGATGTGTTTGCGTCCACACGAATTGCTGGTCTAGTTCGTTGGTCCTGGTTTTGCCGAGCAGACGTGATAGACCATGACCTAAAGGCCCGCTGCGTGGTACGATACTGCTGCCGGATTTGGAGCGTGTAGAGTTTAGCATACGATGCAGTGTGCGAATGTGTGCGTATATGAAAGGGTGGGTGTCTGGCAGTAGACCGTATTTGCGACGCAGACGTAAGATATGATCAGGCACTGTGGCGACTGGTGCAGTCTCTTGCATGATCGCTGGTTTGCGCTCTGGTGATGCATATACTGGAGGCTTGGTCACCGCTTCCCAGAAGGACTCAGTGAGTTTTATTAATGGTGACTTGGGCTGAGAAACTTCTGGAGACTCGTTCGTGGGTTTTGTCAACGTCGGGACATTGTCAAACAGAGCAGGATATTGTCTTCTGGGCTCAAGGAGAGTGGAGTTGCCAGCATCATCGTTGAAGTTGACCTTGACACGCATTGGGGAATCAAGGTTCAGCTCTTCCTGGTAGCTCCTCGACCTCGAAGATATCGTCGAGACATCGTGTTCAGAAGAATCGCTGATTGTGAGGTCGATGGTGTTTGCGCTTGCCGTTGATCTCGATCCTCTCATTTGGCTTCCAGAAGTCAAACTCGAAATGGTGCTTGCAGCTCTGCTAGGGTTCAATCTCATCTCTCTTTGAATCTGCTGCGCATCAGAAGCCAGACTTGAGTCTGTCTGCGTCTCCGAGGTGTCAACATCATCGCCTCGTCGACTAGTCTGCATGTTATCCATTTGGCTGGACTTGACTAGGCTTCTGCGAAGCGGCGACGGACCAGCGGAAAAGTTCTGAGTTGAGCTCTTCTCAGAACCTTGCACATTCTTGATGGGGCTGACATCCAGAACTGTGTTTCTGAGAGGACTGCTAGGCGCGAAACTGCTCTTCGCCGAGTCTGCGACATGCTTTGTTGTCCTCGAGTTATACACGGATGGAAGATTCTGCTGGAAAAACATCCCAGTATCATCACCAGACTCAGACTGGCTGAGCTCTTCATCGGCTGCAGCATCTGCTGAGGCAATCTCTTCGATTGATTTCGCACCACCAGCAACACTATCATCATCGGATGATGGCGGTGTCATGACGCCGCTACTCTTTCTCGAGGTGCTCATAGTAGAGGCACTAATTTTGCGGCTCTGGCGTTCCTGGGCTTCAGGAGAGTCACTGTATGAGAAGCTTGCACCAGAAGTGCGACGCCAGGTGCCAGGAAGCTTACTCCTGCGAGGCTTGACGACGAGGTCATCCAGGAACAAGTCAGTCTGTCCAGGAGAACCTTCTTCGTCGACAATGGAGCGACTTGCTTCCTCTTGCCAGATGTCCTTGTCGTCTTCTTCCTCTTCCACTTGCCCTTCCTCTTTCTCTACCTCTGGCTGGCCTGCAATGTCTTGAGAATGCTCGTCTGCTTCATGCTCAGATGCTGGCGAGGATCGAGGCGGACTCTGAATTTGGGTGGCTGATGGTTTCCGAACATTGACATAACTCATCTCAGGCTCTTCGTGAGTTGGACTGCTTCTTCTGGTAGGTTGGGCAAGTTCGGGATACTCGACATTGATCTGAGATTGGAGACTTGTGGTGGATCGCGAACGACCGTCGGTTTCAGGAGTGAGAAGTCGGCTGGGGAGCGAGTCAAAAGTGTCTTGTTGTCGCACTGGGCTGTGAAAGGGTGATAGATAGTTGGGCATCGTATGGGTAGTGGGTGCAAGCCTAGGCGCGTTTTGCATAGCTGATGGAGAGGCTAAGTTCTGGCCAGTATATAGACTTTGATGCAACTGGCGCCTAGTACCAGAGCTGAAGCCATTGAAGATGGACTCGCGAGCCGAGGGTAGTTCTCTTGACACTGACTCGCGGAATGGACCATTCAGTGCATCCTGCAACGCTCTACCAGATTTGCGCGCACTTTCTCTCAGAGGTGTAGCAATCTCGGCGTCATGATTTTGAGATGGTTGAGGAGCCTTGGGGTTCTCTGGAGTCGAATCTTCGGGTACCGGGGTAGTCCTGTCAGTAACAAAGGTCGGAGGTGACGAAGGCATGTACGAGCGATTGACAGAAATGTCGCCCTCGGTAGCTTGGAGAGGCTGCGAGGGAGAAGAATGGCCAGCGACTCGGCTAGGCAAGGAATCGACAGATATCATACTGAATTCTTCGCTCTCCAGCATGGTCGCATCACCAGGAGCACAGGCGCCGAGTACCGCTTCAGGCTCTTCATCTTGTGCGAATTGTGGTCCATCTACAACATCGGGCTCTGCACGGTGTGATACAAATCTGGAACTGCTACCAAACTGTTTCCTGGAAGAGCCAATACGCGTACTTGCAGGGGTTCTGCGAGACACATTCGGTCGCGATGGCTCGGGTGATAGCGAGTCGACAGCTGCTGGATGACGAGAAGACTGCATCGGTTCTTCAGGGAAGTCGATCTCCGACAAGGAATAATCGGCCAAAGCATGATCACCTAGTTGAGAGACAGGGCAGAGATCCGGGACTTGAGTGTTTTCGACATCGTGCAAGGGGATGAGTTGCGTTCTTGTGGTGGATTTTGCTGATGTAGGCATTTGTTCGGCTTGGACAGTAACTTTGAACTGCCAATTATTTCCTTGAAAGTCCTTTGGTTGCAAAAGCATAGACTTGACAGCCGGCGATGTGTGATAGTTGGCCGATTTAGAAGATAGTGGGCCTCTGGTGAATTGGTTTTGGTTTGGTTGAAGAGGTGAAGTCAGGCTTGTTGTCGCAGAATCCAGTGGGCCGCGAGTTCTCATATTTGCTGCTCGAGTACGAAGCACGAGTCGTAGATTATCTCTTCAAATGCGAATGTGTACAGATGCAAACAAAAATTGATGGCCCTTGCGTAGCGAGTAAACAATCAATTCGCGCCCAAGATTTGGTGACGTGGTGCGACTTTCGGATCCAGAACAGATAGAGCCCTGTCACAACAGAAAGAGCAGCAACCAGATATCTCGAGAGTACAGATATGACAGACAAGTCTCCAGTCTTACAAGAGACTGCCAACCTTCTAGACATGTAATCAAACAAGTCAAGAGGATGTACCGGCGCTCCAGGTCAGGTGACAGGGCGGGGCGGCCCGCAGCTGCCATGGCAACGCCTCCAGGCAGTCGCTGCTTTGGTCAAACAAGTTTGCGACCAGAGACAGTTGGCTGCGAAGACTGCATCTCGACAAGTTGCGTGGCTATGGACGTGAGAGAGGATTCGACATTAGTTGCGCTCAAGGTTGGTTGAGCAGGAAGTATGGGTATCCATGGGTGAGTTGCTGGTCCGCCCGGCTGGCAAGGACTTCTGCTCACATTCTCTTCAGTATTTATAAAGAGATCGGCCCTGGTCAGCGCATCGCCGTCAGCAAGCTTGCCGCAGAACACTACATCCAACACTCTCGCCCCTTCCGTCTCGCAATCGATATCAGCATTTGGCTCTTCCAGATCCAGTCGGGCAAAGGAGGCACCAACCCGGCTCTGCGAACTTTCTACTACCGCCTCCTGCGCCTGCTCTCCCTGAATATTCACCCTCTATTCGTCTTCGATGGTCCTAACAAGCCCACCTGGAAACGAAACAAGAAGGTCGGCGGGCCCAACGTAAGGGTCTCAAGTGTGCCCGAGTTCCTGGCCAAGCAGCTCCTCAAACACTTTGGCTTCTCTCTACATTATGCGCCCGGTGAAGCCGAGGCAGAGTGTGCCCTTCTCCAACGAGAGGGCATTGTCGATGCTGTCCTCAGTGAAGACGTCGACACTCTCATGTTCGGAAGTGGAATGACTTTGCGAAGCTGGACACCGGAACAAAAGAGCAGCAAGACGCCCACTCACGTCAACGTATACCGAGCCGACGCCACAAAGGAGACCAGTGGTCTGGATCGCAATGGCATGATCCTTGTTGCCATGATGAGTGGGGGTGACTATATCACCGAAGGTATCCCTGGATGTGGTCCTAAGCTAGCCTGTGAGGCAGCTAGAGCTGGCTTTGGAGACGAACTGTGCAGCCTGGACAAGAAAGATACAGACGGCCTCAATGCCTGGAGAGACAAGCTACGCCACGAGATTCGAACTAACGAGAGTAAGCACTTTCGCCAGAAACGCCCTGGACTGACCATTCCAGACACTTTCCCGGATCAGAAGGTCCTCAGCTACTACACACATCCGTGTATTTCCACGCCCGACAAAATTGCCAAGCTCAAGGATACTCTCAAGTGGGACATGCCGCTCGACTACCCAAGCCTCAGAGACTTTGCTGGTGATGCCTTTGACTGGCGGTGCATCGGTGGCGCCAAAAAGTTCATTCGCAACTTGGCTCCTGCTGTCCTTGTCCGAGAACTCAGAATGCGAGGCGAAGCAACAGAAAGTCATGATGGTGGTCTTTCTGCACAGAAGGCAAGAGAATCGTCTCTAGTCAATTCTATTCATGGCAAGCGCCTACATCCAACGACCGACAATATCCCTGAACTCAGAATCAGCTTCAAGCCGATCGAATTGATTGACATCGATCTCAGAACTGAAGATCCTGACGAGGAGATGCCCGAAGACGACGAAGACTCGGAATCGGAGCCATCGCCGACTGAGGATGGCGAATGTCCTGGATCACCAAAGAAAAAGCGAGGCCCTTCCACCTATGACCCGACTGTTCATGACAAGGTATGGCTTCTTGATACCTTCGTGCGCCTTGGTGCGCCTCTCAAAGTTCAAGATTGGGAGGCCAGTGCAGCCATGAGATCAAAGCCCGCCCCACGACCTCGTAAACCCGCCGCCAATGATACGACGGCCGGCCGCAAACCTGCAGCCGCGAAGAAGACTTGCGGCATGCAAAGAGGCGCCTTGGATCAATTCACCAAGACTACCAAGCCTGGTGTGGACCGCACAGCACAGTCCAAGTCCAGATCCCCGGAATGCGAGGAGCTGGACTTGTCGAGGATCGACGCTCTCGCAAAGGAGAGCATAAGAGAACCTGTTTTGAAGGCGGCACCAAAGAGCAATTCATTCAGAGTCCGTGCAGCGGTCACTGGACTCGACCTGAGTGGTGAGACATCAAGCAGGACTCCTTCAATACCCGAAATGGATCTCAGTCTCGAAGCAATTGTCCCTCGCAAACGATCTTCGAAGCGCCCTTCCCCCGAACCAACGTCTCCACCCAGAAGAGCCAGGCCAAGGATGACTTCGCCAGCTCGAAAAACATCTGCACCCCCAGAGGTCGTCGACCTTCTTTCGTCCTCTCCTGTGAAGCCAGATTCACCCAAAGCAGCACCAGTGCGAGCGCCCAGCATTCAAGATCATTTCAAGCAGTTCAGCAAACCGCTTGTGGCCTCACCTCGGAATGATACCGATAGTATCGCTCCACTGCCTGATGCAGTAACTCGAAGGCGAAAACGATCACCACTGAAGAGATATCAGACTGCACCGACTGCGGGAGCGGATGAGATGGGATCGCCTTCTCTCCGACCTTCTACTCCCCGTGGACTGGATATTGAGGCCATTGACTTGGCTTCGCCAGAGTCGTTACCAAGTCTTACAAGGTTTGGCGTGGTTCAGAAGGTGTCCGACAAGACGCGTCAAGCAATCGCCCTTTCTGCCATGCCCACACCGAGTGCTAGAGCAGCGGTACGAACAAGCGCATCCTTGAGTACCGCTCCTCCAGCTTCGATACATGATGAAATTGAGGTGCTGGAACTCCAATCTTCCATGCCCACTCCACCTTATGAGCCTGAACCTCCGAAGGAGGTCCCAGCTGTCGAACGACCTGTCGTATCGGTATCTGCACTGCTCCCTGTTAACAAGCGGTTGCGCGACAGGAAAATCGAGAGTACAGTCACGGAGATTACGGCAATCTCAACAAATTCCACCTCCGTTTCTACATCAGAGACAACAAAAGCTGGACATGATCGCAGCTCTGGAACCATGCCATCGACCTCTATCGCCGACCATCAGCTGCCACTTCAGACACCAGCGAAGAAGGTCAAGAAGCGATTCATCCAGCCTCGAGACAGTCTACCTGGTAACTGGAAGGAAATCGTCATGGAGGTTGATCTTACTGAACCAACCCCCAAGGACCGACGTATGTACAGAAAGAGTGGTGTAGAGGAGTTGGATCTGACAGGAGACTGAGGTCACCCTGTATTTATGACATGAGAACACTTGCGAGATTAGCATATGGGTCGCGGATATGGCGTTTACAGGCGTACGGGATATACCCTTTCTTTTTCAGCATTCGATGACTAGCATTATCAGACTTTTGTTTGACACAGAAGAACAGACAGCAGAAAGTCTCAAAGCCTCTGCAGGCGTAACGATCTTGACCACCTCGGCATTTGATCGCTTAGCAGTCTCGCTCAAAGCTCTTGTTAAAAGGTAATTACTTTGCCATGTACCGCCATCTTTCATCCTTCGCCTGCATCCTCTTCTTCCTTCTCTTTTCCCTCCTCCCCTTCCACGATTCCATCTTGAGTCACATCCTTCCGTCGACTCTGACTCCCTCTCCTGAAAAACTCTATGATGGCTTCCGTCTTTGATGTCCCACTGTTGCTCGAATGTAAAGACAAACTCCCGCTTGATCTGCGACGATTATGTTCGGTTAATGCTGTTTGACGAGTCTTATCAGTGACTGTTTTGCTTCCTCTTCTTGAAAAGGAAAGATGGTAATGGTGAGATGGGGAGATGGGGATGCTTTACCATCGTATTCATCATTACTAGACGCTTTTTTCAATTCGTCTTTTATTTCTTCTGGGGCGACTGTTTTGGGGGGATTTGTTAGTCTACTCGACCGAAGCTACTATGGTAGATACATGTGAGTTGGATATGGGGAGTTGTAGGTGCGTACTCATGTTTCCTCTGCCTCCGCGACCGATGGATATACGGTGGGGTGGTGCGATGATGGGTTGTTCTCCGCTGCTTCTTCTGCTGGATGTCATGGTTGGCTTTATGTATCGTGGGTATTTGTGTTTCTATCGATAGAAAAGAGTGTTGACAAGTCTTTTTTCTCCTCTCGACACCTCTTTTTTTCTTTTTATCGGTTCCAAGAGTTTTGTTTCGTTTTGGATGTTTACCAAGTGTCTTTAAATGGTAATTTGTATATCTGTATGGTGATCCTCGCATTCATATCAGTGTTCCCGTTCCCGACGTGGAAAATATTATTGTATTGATGCTGTGTTTTCTTGGTGTCAAAAAGAAAATCAAAGAAAAATCCAAAGAGAAGTCTCTGTTGGGCAAAATGTTTATCTTTTGCTTTTCAAGTTTCCTTTGCCGTTCTTTATGGTCAGGTGCTTGCTTGTTAGATACCGAGGCTTGCGTTGATCATGAAAGAAGGAAAATCGCTGGCTTGTGGTCGAAAAGTTAGTTTCTACGTCATGCATTCCGGACTTTTATCCGGCTGTGTAGCAAGTATACCTCTATCAGCACCTGTAACTCACAGATGGGAGAAGCAGGATGAAACTAAGGAGATATAGAAGTCTGTTGTACGTCTACTATCCCCTCGACATGGGGCTATATCCTCAAAAGACCGATAAGCCATATTTAATCAGTCGGATGAAGAAGAAGCTACTCGTTCACAGCTAATCGATACAGGCAGCATCATACGAGACAATACTGATATTTCATGGCCTTGCGATGAGCTCAAGTAATATCCTTGATCATAGGTAATAAGAAATATGTAAAGCTCTTTAAGAGTCGTCGTTATCGTGTGTACCTCCCAAACATTACTCGTTCCTTCCGGTCATGCAGACATTAAACCTCTAGCAACCTCTTGCGTTTGCTCGCATCAATAGTCGTTGTACCTCAGACTAGACCCCGATCTATGCAACCTGATCTATGCAACGCCGTCAATACCGTTGTCAGCACGACCACCCTCCTTGGCAGCCTCAGCTCCGTTCTTGGGTCCAAAGTATGCCGGCTCCTCATCGTAATCTCTCAGCTTGAGACCCATGCGACCGGGGTTGATGTTCCAGTGTCCAATAATCAACGCAATGGAAAAGCAAGGCTTGGCCAGGAAATCCAAGACTCCGTAAAAGACGGCCTCTGAATCGGGAGGAATGACGTTGGCGCCCTCGGACACGCCCCAACAGATGGGATAGCAGAGCCAGACAACGAGGGTCAAGACTCCGCAGAGCAGATAGGTCTTGTAGACGTCTGAGCCGAGATGTTTGGCGTGCTTGCGGCCTTCGATGGCGAGGTTCCAGAAGATGGCAAACATTGCGACGGTGCCGAAAGTCCAGAAGCCTGTGTGAAGGGTCAGTGTGTGTATGATAGAAAAAGCAGCACTATAACTTACCCCACTTGTAGCGACTCTTAACAAGAGCACCGACCAGACCAGTGACAATCATGACCTCGTCGAGGAAGATGGTGTAGAGAATGGTAGGCCAAGGCAAGCCAGCAGTAAGGAGAAGATCCATCAGAAGCAGTGGTGTGGTGACGAACCTGAATCCATGTCAGTTTACTGTATTCAAAATGCGCAACTCGACAACTTACCAATCAATGTAGCGCACGTAAAAGATCTCACGGTTAACACCAGCAACCTTGGCCCAGGTTCTCGGGAACTCGACGTCAATGGGTGTCCAGCCAAGGTTTGACCCCATGGCAAAGTAGGCGATACAGGCAGTCATGTTGATGGCGGCAGTGATGTAGAAGAAGATGCGATCCGTACGAGGCTTCATCGCAGATGCTGCAATCGTGCCGAGAGCAACGCAGCCCATGACAGCACAAATGGCAAAGTAAAAGTCGGAGCCGTGTGTTGTAATGGCAATGTCGACATGCTTGTCGTTGACGGTGTTTGGATTCACCTGAATGGCGTTGTTGCGTTTCTCGAGCCAGCTCATGTTTGCGATTGTGTTGTTTCGAATAGATTAAGAATAATGATAGGAGAGGAGCAATTGCAGGTGATGGACTGGGTATTATATGAGTTGGATGGAAGATCTGATGGATTGAATCGTCAGTGGCTCATGATTCTGTCTTGTCTCGAGGACCTGACTCCGACCAGAAGGTGCAGCGAGTCACCAACGCGTCAGAGCTGGTAAATCAGCGATAGCGTATGAACGACACTCGTCTTTGGCTTGTCTTGAGGACTGTTTCTCCGGACAGAGACCCTATCGTCCTACCAGCGAGTCACAGGCACGTCAGAGCTGGTAATCGGCGACCGTGCATGGACTTTCGTCTTTGGCTGGTGTTTTCTATCCGCTTTTCCATTCAAGGTGAAGAGAATTACTTGAGCTTCCCTACGAGTACAACCGCCAGCAGAGTCCCAAATCGATTTGAAAAGACACAAACCAAGGCATCATTTCAGAATTGGTGCAGTACATCTATTCATGCGAATACCCGAGTTGAAGGTTCACGTATCGAGAAGACCGTATTTCGGCCTGGGCAATCAGAGATTTCCATGTCTGAAATCCCTAGGGTTGTACCTGCTATTTGGAATAGCATCCGAGGAGCAGCATGGGTGTGGGGATACGGCCTTATCGTCCGCTAACAGCTACATTATCAAATCGACGTTGGAAAATCCCGCGTTTCAACAAGAGATGCGTAGGTGCGTAGGTGGAAGGATGACAAAGGGATGACGGAGGCACCGCCGCATCGGAGGGTTGGAGCCAGTGCTTTGCAGATCCCCCAGTCCCACGCTCACGGGCCCGAAGCTTATTTTCGCGCTACGAAGGTCTTGGCCTCTGATATCTGTACTGGCAAGGTACAACATCAGAAGCTCACGTTTGTCTGGATCTTGAGGGAATGTCATATTTAAGCATGTCTTGATTATTGCTTACATATTACTCACACACTCACGGAGACCCTCCCGTCAGTATTACCCAGGCTCGCTATACAGACTACCAAAGGACAACCGCAAACAAGCAAACCACCAGAGCCATTGCAGCGGACTTCAAACCCAATGCATGCTGCTTACCACTTGCATCAGAGGTGGTCATTGGAGCTGACGCCGCGCTTTCGGTCCCGCTTGAAACTGCTGCCGCGGTCGACGTAACGCCAGCACGTGTCGACGATCCCGATAACACGCCAGAACCCGAGTTCGAAGTCGGAGATGCCATGCCCTGCCATACATAATCACCGATTCCTTCTGTGGTCGTGCTCGTTCCTGATTGGATTACCACCGCAGTTCCATCTGTAGGGATGCTGAGAGTCTCGCCTTTGACCGTGATGGCTGGACCGCCAGGATACAGAGTCTGCGATGCAATGATGATGCCGGAACGCAGAGGTGTGAATGACAATTGCTGGGATCCGATAGAGAGTTGTACATTCCCAGACGCTGCTGCAGCAAAGGAAGTCGTTTGGCCATTGACCACAATGCTGCCTGTAGTATCTGGAGGGAGACTGAAAACAGTACCGCTCACAGTCACGGCACTGCCACCAGGAATCAACGTTTGCGAAGCGAGAACTAATGGGATTCCAGATGCAGCGACTGCAGTGTAGATCTGCGTTCCTACGGTAAGCACAGCGTCAGGAGTGATGGCTTGTATCGCAGTCGTCTTCCCATCAATGACCACCGAGCTTCCAGAAGTTGGCAGAGAATAAAGAGTCCCCGAGATTTCCACAGCCGATCCACCAGGACTGATGACTTGACTCCCTACAACGTATCCGCCTGCAAGCAGTGGTACTGCAGTCGCGCTGCCGAATACCACAGCAGAAACTGTCGGAATATCTGTCTGTCCCGCGAAAGAGGTGGCTCCGTTGATTACGATGTTGGCTCCAGATGTTGGCAAAGAATAAGTCACACCTGAGACCTCGATCGCTGAACCTGGGCTAAGCGTCTGGTCTGCGACCATGTAGTATGCGCCCGAAGACTCTGGTTCAGCCGTAACATCACCTATGACTACTGTGACCGGCGGTTGCAGTGAGGCCTGGATGGTAGACATGGGCGCTACTTCTCCGTTGACAACGGCATTGCTGACGGATGGTGGTAGAGAATACGTGGTTCCAGAGACTACTAGAGCAGGTCCTCCACGATTGAGAGTTTGATCTGCTATCACGTACTTGTCGGAAGCAACAGGTGTGGCCGCGATCGAACCAATCGCTACAGGTGGTAGCACTGTTTGAAGCGCCACTGTCGAGATGGGTACTGCATTGCCATTGACCATGACACCGCCCGACTCTTGCATAGAGTATGTCGTCCCAGAGATTTCGATGGGAGGGCCACCAGGATTCAGCGTTTGGCCTCCTATGGCATACGCACCGGATGAGACTGGGCCAGCTGAATCACCAACGACCGGCGCAGCAGACGCAGTAGGTAGGGCAACAGTAGAGATCTCGAACGTCTGCCCATTGGCGATGACATGGCTTTGAGAAGCCGGTATCAGGTAAGTCGTGCTCGATACAACAACAGCAGGTCCTCCCGGAACCATCGTCTGGTCTCCAATGACAATAGCACTCGATGCGATCGGGGTAGCAGTAGCATCGCCAATCAACACCGGTGCCGGCGCCACAGATGAGGGCGCTTGAGAAGGTGGCACAGCTGCAATGCCGGAAGTCTGTATCAATTGAGTGCCCTGAGGAACCTCTAAAGCATGTCCACCAGTATTGGGGGGCGCCTCTTGATCAGGGACCGTAGTTGGAGAAAGTGCTGTGGCTGTTACACTGCCAATGATCACGACGACTGGTCCGCTCGACTGAACACTTTTGGTGTCTGGGTTCGGGTTGCCCTGGGAAGGCGCAACTGACGGTGCACCCGCCTCTTGGCCGATGGTCGTCTGTGGAGGCTGAGCACCGGGATTGTCAGAAGGCGCCACCGAGGGTAAAGCTGATCCCTGATTGGCACCTTGGCTGGGCTTATCAGAAGGAGCTTCTGATGGCGCAACTGCATCTTGAGTGGCAGTGGATGGGGCAGGCCCTTGAGGCGGACTACTCGAAGGTTCTCCTGCAGCTGTGGACGGTGCTGGCTGCTCTGATGTTTCACCTCCTCCTCCTTGAACCGTGGTAGGTTGAGTGGACGAATCGTCAGGACGATCGGAAGGCACTATCGAAGGTGCACCGCCATTTTGGCTCTCGGCAGGCTGTGTAGGCTCGCTGGAGGGCTTGCCGGCAGACACATCTGCTGTGGTTGGAGATGGCATGTTGACGGTAGACGGCTTCGTGTTAGTAACAACAGGCGGTGTCTTGCTGGCAGGGACAGCCAATGTCGTCGTTGCCGCCGTGTTGAAGTAAACCGCATTCGTCGTGCTGGTTACGGCAGACGAAGCCGTCAAGAACGAAATCTGGATATGCAGCTGAGGAGCACCAGCAGCAGACGCACGCGAGCAGCTCATGATATGCGGGACCGCAGATAGGACGGCAGATTGCTTTCCCAACCAAGCCAACATCTCATCGCCAATCTCAGTCTTGACAACCCTTTGGTTCCACGTGCTCGTCTGAGACGAAACCAGACTGTCATAGCCGACATAAAAGCTCGTAAAGTCGGTGCCGTCATGGAAGATTGAGCTTGCAGGTATAAAGGGAAATATGGCAGCAGTCGAGAACCAAGATTGGGCTACGGAGGCGACATCATATGTCGTGCGCGGATCGAAGGTGTTGGTACCAATGCATACTCCAGCACTGTTCTTGTACCCGGCGAACAGAAAAAAGTCTGCAAAATCCATGCTGGGCGTAGGGGGTGCTCTGTTGTAAAATTATCAAACCATTCTCGGGGCTAAGCTCATGCAACACTTACGTCGTGGTCAAGTTGCCCGTGGAGACGATACGTTCTACGATGGTTGCATCGTATGCCCCAGCATAGCTCGGACCATTGAGATCTGTTGGCACTCCCGGGATGATGGCGGGCCCATCCACGTCAGCAAGGTATTCATTCGCGTATAACGTCGAAGTGGGAGGTGCGGTGATTGTTGAGGTTGGGATGATCGTATCTGTGCAAGTGCATGATCAGCAGCTTTTCGATGTTGAAAAACAGAAGGGCTTCTGATAGATGCGAATGCCATCTAGTAAGATAGAACAAGACGTGCTCCGAGGATGAACACGTCTCGAACGTCTACATCTGGCTGCCATTTTTGAAAACGTACTGTTGTAGCGCAGATATTCTGTGATGATATACCCATTATTTACTGACACATTATGCCCACTGTACCAAAGGTTCAAGCCCACTCCTGGAGCATAAAGTTCGCAGCAGTACGGACCATGAGTGGGAGAAGCCAGGTAGTTGACAGAAGTAGAAGAATTCGTGTATGAGACGGACGCTTGTCTAGGAATTTGCAGCGCGAAAGCTGCTCTCGCACAAAGGACGTATATTATTATGTGAGAAAGCATGACTGCTTTGGGTGATTGTGGTCTACGTGCAATGGTGGAGAGTCACTATTTTATAGATCCCTTCATTCTGCACATGAAGCCTGGTGCAGATCAGTCTCTTGACGCGGCATCAATCTGTGAACAAGCCGTGTGCTTGCGAAGGATTTGGCGTGCATTTATGTACAGGCTCCATGCACTCTTGCAATTTCTGCAATATAGGCGTTATGGTCAAAAATCTCCCATTTGATGTTCGTACGCGCCACTGTTTCGTGCACATCCTTGCGAAGCGCCGAAGTCCAGGCTGATTGGATTTCATGCGGGCTGTCGGCGTTCATGCATGCATGAGTTCCGTCAGCCTTGCACCTAATATTGGACAGGCTGAGTGCTAGCCGCCCAAATGGTGTTCTGGGTCAGCGAGCCTCTAAATATATTTCCAGAAGGCTGACCGCGCGAAGCGTAGCCAGTGAGTGGCAAAATTCCTTTCGGGTTATTGTGGACAAGGGCTCATCCATAGCCTGACCACGTGTCGACCAGAGCCTCCATCTGCGGCACGAGATCCTTTATAGTGAATGGTTTTGTGACCACCGAATCCATTCCAGCTTCAATCGCAGCAGCGATTTGTTCGTTGCGAGCATTTGCCGTGATTGCGATTACAGGAACATGGCCAGAGATCTCTCCAGACTGTTCGAGCGCGCGGATGCGACGTATACAGGTTAGACCATCCATAACAGGCATCTCGACATCGAGCAAAATCATACTCAATGGCGTGGCCTTGTTTGTGCTCGAAAGATATGTGGTTTGAGATAGGTAATTGAGGGCTTCGAGACCATTTTCGGCTACGTCGACTTGACAGCCTAGTTTGCGTAGCTGTTTTGACATGACCTTCGAGTTGATCAAGTTGTCTTCAACGACTGTTATGTATTAGCAGCGTCCGGACAGAAACCCGAATAAACTTACACAGAACATGCATGTCCTTCACTAGAGTCTTCGGTTGTGGTACTGTATCTATCTTTTCAAGAACTTTGACTGTATCAAATGTTCCACCCACAGAACGTGGCAGGTTCTTAACACTGATCGTGGACTCGACAGATGCAACAGAACCAGAACGACTTAACCGCACGGCACGTTTGGCTTGGATGTAAAAGGCAAATCGGCTGCCAACTGAAGGTTCGCTGTGCAAGCCGATTTGACCTTTTTGGAGTTCTACGAGCTCGCGACTTATGAAAAGGCCTAATCCAGAGCCACCATACTGCTTGTACGTTTTGGGCGCTTTGAGCTTCAGTCAGCTTATGTGTTTTGACTTGCTAATATGACACTTACCTTGTGCAAATCTTTGGAACAGGAGTTGCGACTCTTCTGGTGTAAGGCCACAACCGGTGTCTGTGACGCTGAACATAAGGTAAACGTCATCAGCACCATCATCCGAGCCCTCAGCGGCAAGCATTGCGGACACGGTTTCGGTTTCATCAAAGTCCTTCTTGCGCGGCTTGATGAACTGAACTCCACAATCCTGTGCTGACGGTGGTGCCGAAAAGCATCCATGAGCCAGAGTGATGCGACGGATATCAGAGTTTCGAGTGAACTTCAGGGCATTTGTGATGAGGTTGATGATGATCTGCAACAACCTGCTAGGGTCACACACCACATCTGCCACAATGCACTCACTCGGCAGCTCTTCAACCTTGGTCTCAATGTCTGCCTTTTTGAGTTCGGCCTCAAACATTTTAATAGCTTTCTCGATGACCTCTCGAGGTCTTGTTCTTTCCGGAGCGAGCACCAAAAGGTTCGAATCCAGCTTGGAGAAATCAAGAACCTCATCGATGATCACCTAGGGGCTGCGTCAGTCATTGATTCGGACAAATTCGCATTGAGATACGCATACCTTCATGTGTAGAGCACAGATGTTGATTGTGTGGGCTGCATCAGCCACTGTGTCGAACACCTCAGCAGGCAGAGATTCTGCTGGTATGGAGATGACAGATTCTGTCAGCTGTATGATACTGCTCAAAGGATTTCGCATCTCGTGCTTTCAACATGTCAGTTAAGAGAGCCAACAGACAGACGCCGGACTACTTACCGATATCATGTCTATGAAGTTTTGCGCCTTTCTCTTCGTATCGATCGCTGCATTCAGTCTCTCGGTTGTGAGAGCTTCTGTCAATTTCTTTGTGGTAATGTCGGTCAGATATCCTTGAAGAGTTACCAAAACACCGTTCTCATCACGCTGTGGGAAGCACACGACTTCAAGCCAGCGTGCGCGAGTGGGTGACGACTCGGTGCCCGCCCTAACGCGAAATTGGAACACCTGAACGCCATGAGACTCTGCAGCAGCCCTCCAGGCTTCTTTACTGAACTCTTCGTCGTCGGGATGAATACAGTCGCGCCAAGCTTGTCCTGTTTTAGCCTTCTCCGTGAAGCTCTCTCTCGTCTCGCCGAGGAGTTCAAGGAAAGTATCATTCATATAAATTGGTGTGCCATCGCCTTCATACAAGAACATGCCAATTGGGGCATCTTCTGCCATGCGGCTGAATGTCTCCTGATTTTTCTCGTTCTTCAAAGTGGCGATGCTTAGCTGTCGGGTAAGCTTTTCAAGCTGGATGCGATATCCGAGACTGTCGTCTGCTTGCAGCAATTTACGCTGGTCAGATGGAGATTGCAGTATGATGACGGCTTTGAGGAGCATCTCGCTTAGCGAATATATGAATCTCTTCATTTTGTCATCAGCACGTCTCCGAGGGTTGCAGCCTACAACGACTGAGCCTTGAGCTGAGCCTTTCGCGTCGAATATGGCAAAGACGAAGGCCGAAGTGACCGTGCCGCATTCGGACAAGGTAATGCCGAGCTCTGGCAAGAACTTGTCGTCTTTCAAGGCAATGACGTTTTCACCCCCTTCTGCCTGCTCAAAGACCTCAACCAACTCGCTGGATGGGGTCTCCAAGGCGGCGTGTGATGTCAAGCCTGAAGAACCGTATATTTTGTACTGCCTCTTTCCGTTGGACTCGGCGGCCTCTTCTTGCACTTTGTACAGAAGTGTATAAGCTACGTCGTCGGCTTCTTCGTCTAGAATGCCTGAGAATTCGAGCCAGAGGCTAGAAAGATCTGTAGCATGAGTAGTCTTTTCAAGGAGCTTGAAGGATACATCCTCTCTGTTTCTTCGGATGACTTCAGAGGTTACCTCGTTGAAGCAATTCACAGAGCAGATCCAGCGACCATCGGAGCCAGAAAAGGGAAGCAAGAACCAATCAAAATACGACTCTTCAGGAAAGCCATCCCGCTCAAGCAACATCATCTTTTCCTTGTTGTGAACAGATTGGCCTTCCTCCCAGCTGGTTCGAATCAGCTCTGTAGTATAGTCCTTCATGGCCTCACCCCAGGTATCGATCTGCTTGTTGCCTAGTGAGGCAGGATGTCCGGAACCAAACAGCTTTGCAGCGGACTCGTTGTAGAATTGGATCAAATCTGGGCCCCAGTAGACAATCCTTGGTCGTGGACAGTGCATAAAGGTAAGCAGTATCTCACGTAGCTGGGCTGGCCATTGATGAAGGTGCGGCCCATACAAAGTTCCTATGGCGGTCTGACTCCAGTCATAGTCCAACAGATAGCGTATCCAAGGGTTGATAGGCACCTGGTCTGGGAAGTTGATCCAATCATGAAGCAGACTATCCAGAGAGTCATGATGTCCACTTTCACCAGGAGGTGAAATGAAAACGTGCTTGCAGTATATGACGAGGTATGACTCTCCGAGCTTTTTCTTGGTCCATTCTCTGTTTGCAAAGGCTGTGGCCGGCGTGGCCTTTGGCGTGCACGGAGTACTCGATTCGGTCGAGAGCCAATCTTCTAGAGTGTGCAAGGCGACATGAGCAAGGGCGTGCTGGAAAGCAAGGTTCTTGAAGAGACAGGTCGGGTGCGATTTGGACGAGTCCAGGATGACCGTCGGGCGGTTGTCGTCGATGGCGAATTGGACAAGAAGGTCGAGTTCTGGTGGCAGCTCACCGGGCGAAGACTCCGGTAACATGACGTATGCTGGCTGATATATCTTATCTTTTCAGTGCATCGTGCTTCCTTCAGGTGCGTGGCAGCGACTGGGTCCTCGTGAGGTGCGCCCTGATTAGCCTCGTGCTCGCGGGTATGAGAAGATGAAGCGGTGCCTCCTGCGCGAAAGAGTGAGAGGCGCATATTATTGTCAACCCGGCAACGGCGGCGCCGAAGGCTACCTGAGTCTCGAACGTTGCGCACAGGAAGCCGCGCTCTTCCTATGCACTTACTGCATTCGCCCAAAGACTCGCTTATCTCTTGCTGACTTTGTCTTCCTGGTTTGACGACATGCTACACACACCTAGGTACTTAGAAACTACTTTGACAAGACTATCTGTATTCTAGCTGCGCACACAACCAAGAGCATTTTGTAGAGACAATATCGGTCTAGAACTCAACCATGCGCAAAGTGTAAATTGCGGCTGCGGCCGAAACTCCGAGTCGTTGAGCCGAGCTCACTTTGCTGCGGGTATAACCCTATCAATCAACATTCGATTGGTGCTGATCGTGAAATACAATATGCGACGTGCTCAGTGATAGACAGATATCACGGTCGTCGCGCGCACACCTAAACTCAACGTGAATTGGGTAAACTTGTGGACAATAATATGTATAAAGGAGGTGAGATCGTTGCTCATTTACAGATCAAAGTTTGTCTGGCCGACCATATCCAGATGCACCTTGTATTATCAACGCCATCAATTGCAAGCATCAGAAACACCAAGCTTTCGTTATGAGGACATTACATCGTTAAATCAGTCCTGCACCACAGTCCAGCGTCTCTTCGGTATTCCTGCTTCACGAGGAAAAGCACCGTTTGGAGCACTGCCCCAGAGTCCTTTTTGACTGAGAGATCGAGCCAATTTTGGTGGTGGTACTTCGTCGACTGTCGGTAATGCAGAAACACTTGATTTTGCTTCTTCTTTAATGGCAGTCTCTTCCGCTTCAGCTGGTATCGATCGAGGCTCGGCTTTGGGCGAGACTGAACGCTCCGAATTGGTTGCTTTGGGAGCAGAGAGGCGTGCAGCTAATGAGTTTGAACGGGCTGAAGTGTTAAGGAAGTTGGGCGAATCGCTGTCTTTGGCGCTAGTTGAACCCCAGAGGCCAGTAGGCGAGTCGTTCTTTATGGTAGATGGAAGAACAGGACTCGTTATGACAGGAGCGATGGCAGGTCGTGATGGACGGCGCATGCTACCAAGCGAACTGTTTATTCTGGCTCTCGGCTCGGGCAAATTCCAGTTTGAATCAACAGGCGCGCCTGCCGAAGCATGCGAACTGGCAGATCCGAATCGGCGACTACGTGATTGAGGCACGGTTTGTGAAGCAGACATGATGGGTGAAGACGTCGCAGGTGCAGACGCTTTGGTAGGATCAACACCGGGACGGAGATGTTCAGCCGATGCAACGATTTTCATCTCATAGTGCGAGGACAACCCAGATTCCATAGAACTCTGACGACGCGGTAATGGACGGTGTCCAGCGTCAGCAGGGTCAAGAGCAGGCGAGTTGCCTCGAGCTGGCGAATCAACAGGCGACATGTGCTGGCTTGTAGATGGAGCGGCAGATGCGTCATCTTTGCGTACAGCCATGGTGAGCGAGGCCATGCCGACATCAAGTAGTACAGGTTGGTTTGTAAGGGCGCCAATCAAAGCGTTGCAGCCGGCTCCGTGAGTAACCAGCACCACTACAAGGTCTTCGTCGTCATCGTCGGTAACTCCTGACGCAGATTCTTGGTCATGGGTGGCATACCAGTCAACCATACTCGACAGGCCGTGGCGGAATCGTTTGTGCATCTGACTCCATTCCTCGCCAAAGCGACCACCATCACCCCAGCAGTGCGGCTCGCGCATGCTATCCCACTTGCAATCAACTTTGACACACTGATCACGGGCGTGAGCAACGTAGCCGCGAGGAATAGGGTCGCCAGGAGAAATGGCGTAGGTTGGGGTAGGTGGAGTGTAGCCGAGCGAATTTTCGTGCCTATGAGACGCGGGCGAGGAATCGGCAGGTCTGAAGTGCTCGGAGGGCTTGGTGGTACCCAGGCTGTTTGTACGATCTCTTGCAGGCACATCGCGCGAGAAGACTTGCCAGTTTTCCAAAGGACCAGTGGTTTCGTGCGACAAAGGAGAGGGGACGTTGCTGACCGAACTCGAATGCTGACGGGTAGCTTGCGGCGTTCCCCAGAGGTTGCCTCCTGATACGATAGGGGACGATGGTGTGTAGGTTTCGATTTTGTCTGCCTGACGGATCAGCTCAGCCTTTGCGGCTGTGACCATCAAGGTGCTCTCGGGAGGCGGCGTGATCATTTCGAAGTAGTCGGGTGACAGCCATTCGCCCAAGAAGGCATCCACACGGAGAGTGGTGCGACTTTGCGGTATAGACTCCTTCTGCTTTTCAAGCGGACTGTAGGGATACTCGCGCGACTCTTGTTCATGTTCGGGTACTGGGCGTAGTTGGGGAGAGGCCGAAGCATCTCTGGGTCGCAGACTAGGAGAGCCACGGAGTTGGGTAAGGGTCTTGATACGTGCATCGCTGGTCTTTCGGGCGGGCAAGCCCTGGTACTGCGACAAGCCGGCGCTGATGCCGATACCCGTTTGGACACATCGCTGGAATGGCGACGAATGGATGACGACTTTGTGTTTCCTGGGTTTCGTTCGCGACCTGGACGTTGACCTGGCATGCGATTTGGCTCCGGAGAGGGCAGAGTCCTGGATGCCGAGGCCAGCATCTGACGTTGGTGCAACAGGCGACGAGGTGCCTGACGAGGCGTTGGTCTTCTCGCGTTCGTGGAGAAGGCTGGCTATGCGCAGACCCAGCGCTCTCGATTGAATCCAACCACCATACGTGAGCGGTGGGTCATAGGGTGTAGGCGATGTGAGGTGCCATGATTGGTCGGCAGCGTCGAGTCTTGCACCATGTCTGTTCAGCAGCAGTCAGCCATCTTATCGATTATGGCAAAAACATGGTGCGAGACATGAAGCCTACCTGACGACTATCACGACTGCTGGTGCTTTTGTCATGGCGCAGCAAGGGAGCAGTCGGGTGGTGTTTGACAGCTCGCTCTCTCTCCACTTGCAATTGCCTCGCAGCTATGATGATGATGCTTTTATGTGCAAGCCGCCTCGATGATGTCGTCAATCTTGTCGAATCTACTCTTCACAATCGTCGGACATGGAAGGAGCGAGTCGAAAAGTAGAATGACCTTGTAGAACTGAGCGAGACACGAAACACAAAATACTACAGCCAAAAGGCTTTCCTGTCTTGACAATCAATCGGCAACCGACACAACCTACCGTACCGAATCATCTCCATCCCGACACCACCTGCCCGCCGCCGCGCGCCAAGCACCCCACCATCCGTGAACCGTCACAGTTTCGCGTGCTTAGCTCCGAATCTCCGGCTGTCGACAATCTCCCGTCTGCAGCAACAGTGCGACCAGCCACCAAGCAAACGCATACAAACGTCCATCATTCGCCAATGGCTGCTACATTCGACTGTACAAGTTCGTGCTTGCACATCTAACAGCCAATGTAAGCCAGCCTTGGAATCCTGTCAGCATCTGATGTGGCAGGATCTGCACCTCAGCCGCTGCTCTCCTGTTTCCTGCCTTGCTCTCTCGAAAAATGCCTCTCTAAAAATGCCTCTTAACAGAGGACCAATCGTTACAGAAGCCCCGCTGTCCCCGTACCGACTCCTTAGTTCACGTTAAGCTGCTCTAGCTTGTCTTACGAGTACGAATTCTGTCGATACTTCCTACGACTCCTTCGGCCCAGAAATCATCCGGCAACCGCTTCGGCTGATAGCAACAGTCCCCTAACCGCTTGGGTGTAACCGTGGCTAAGACGCTAATAAATTAGCCCCTTGCTTTAGGCTTAGGCACTTATAGGGTAAGTGGTTGTATTCTTAGCGTACCCTTCTCTCTAAACGTACATAGCAAGGTTTTCTAGTTTACTAGTAATTTCTTACTAAAATTAGAAATTTAGGACCATTTTTTAGAGTAGTTTACATATGCTTAGGTATAACTTTAATAGAATTACTAAAATAAACTTCTAACCACTTTTTATAAGCCTATTAGTATAGGTAACTATACCTTAGCAATATATAATAATTAAGAAATATATTAAAATATCGGATAGGGCCTATATAGTAAGGTATAGAGTACTTAGATAGGTGTTGCCCTTAGAATTAGAAATAGAGGCATAAACTATAAGTTAAATTAAGACTAAGAAGGTATTAATAAGGGTACTCTTAAGTAAAGAGATAGCGTTAGTAAGGGTGCTTAAGACAACTTAGCTACTAGTAATGTCTCTTAAGCTACTTTAATAGCTACTATCTAAGTAGCTTTTACGGCCTTAGTTTACTTTACTTTAAATGCTCTAAACTACTTATAAAGCTTATTATATTAGCTATTCTTATCTTAAAGCTTTTCTCTTATCTTAATAATAGCTAATTACTAGTTAAGCATAAGAATAACCCTTTTATTATTATTAGAGGTAAGGCCTTAGAAAAGGCCTTATATAGTTATCTAGTTATAAACTACTATCTTCTTAGAGCCGCGCTTAAGTTTACGTAGTTTACTAGCCTAGATTATGCTATTCTTTTATACGTATAATACTCCTTTAAAAGACTAAAGGGTTTAAGCCTTCTTTACGGCCTTAGTATCGGCTAATTATTAGATAGCTTACTAGCTAGCGGCTATAAGAAGAACCCCTTTTTAGTAGAGGTAATTAACTTAATAGAAAGTTAATAGAAATAAGTAACTTCTAAGCCTTAGATTTAGTCTTTAAGAGCCTTTTATAAAGTCTTATAGATAATAAGGTATTTCTAGAATACTATATATATGCTTATACTTAGAAGTTCTATACTTAATAGTAGCCTCTTTTTTTTACTTTTAGTCTATAAAGTACTAAATTAGACCCTTCTTATTAAAATAGTTAAGATAAGTTAAATTAGCCTTAAGGGCTTATTTATTATTTCTAATATGCCTTTATGCGTTAGTATATATCTTTACGGCCTTAAGAGAACTAAGGCTAACCCTTTTCTTACTAATAATTTAAAGAAGTAGCTAGTAGCAGTTAGAAGGCTATAAACCGGCCTTAATCTATACTAACTTAAGGGTTAAGGTCTTAAAGATTTAATATTAAATTTCTAGTAATTAAGTAAGAAACTTAAAGCAATTAAAGTTATTATAACTAAGAAAGATCTACTTATTAAGCATATAAGTATAGTATACCTTATAAGGTTAAAACATACCGACGTTAAGAGGCTATATAAGGTAACTAGTATATAGTATAAGGTAGAAGTAGATAATGCTATATTGCTTAGTATATATAAGAAACTTATAAGTAATATAGCTACTATACCTATTATATACTAATAGCCGCTTTAAGCCCTTTATAAGGGGTCTAGTTTCTTTCTTAAAGTAGATAAGCTACTAGAAGGTAATCTTATTATTAGTTATTAAGCTATTAGTGCTTATAAGCTAATAGTTGTTAGGTACGTTATTACTAAGGTAGTGCTAGATTATAGCCCCTTTAGTAATAATTATAGGAGGAATAACATCTTTAGTAGTAGAGATAGCCTCTATAACTATTATAGACTCTTAGACCTCTAAGGAGCTAACCTAGAGCCTTTAGGTATCTTACTATAAATTTTTACATATTAGCTTAATTAACCTAGTTAAACCTACCTAGAGTAGGCAAAACAGTCGATTTTAGCCGTACCTAGGGCTAATTTACCTAAAAATTTAGGTTAGAATAGGTAAGAAGAGAAAAACTTACTATTATTAAGATAAGTTAACCCTAAGTAACACTAATATAAAAACTAGTCTTATCTATATTTTATAGGTTATCTATAGTAATGTTATTATTTCTAATAGCCTTCTTATATTAATTAAACTAGTTATTAATAAGGTCCTTATAGTAGGCCTATTTATAAGTAAATAGTAGTAGCTACTAGTAATAAATAAGTATTTCTAGATTACGCTTAAAAAAGGCTACTAGCTATTTTAGATTAGAAGGCTTAGAAAAAGGGTTACCGGTAGTAAGAATATTATATTTAATGCTATATATAGTATTAGTAATATAGTAGTAACGGATGTTAATACTAATCTAATCTATCTACTTAACTACCTACTTTAAAGCCTTTTCTAGCTTATAGCTTAGATACTAGTTATTAAAATTCTTTTAAGGCCGTTTTCTAATATACATATATAGCTTATAGTACTTAAAGGACTTTAGTTTAATATAGTATACCTTACTAGTAGTAATAATACTTAGATAGTTACTATTAAGATAAGCCTTAGCAGTAATATTAATAAGCTTATTAGATAATATATAGTTAGTAATATAGCTCTAAACCTTTTAAACACCTTATATAGTTATCTTAGTTATTTTCTTCTTCTTTTTTTTTAGGGTTCTCTTTTTTTTCTTTGCTTTTAATAATAATACTAGCTTAGTATAAGGGGTGCTTTAAAGAACATATAAAGTACTAGGTAACGGTAATAATAATAATATAGTAAAGATAAGGGTAGTAAGGTAACCCTACTTAGCAAGCGGTATGTACGTTTAGAGAGGTATATACGCTAAGAAATCGGCCACTTACTGTGTAAGTGTCTAAAGCTTTAGCAAAGAACTAATTTATTAGTGCCTTGGCCACGGTTACGCCGGCTGATTCCAAGCATCCGAAATTTGATACCATGGTCTGATACTCGACTAACAGCTGTCTGATACATACGTGAGCCCCTGCCCCATCACTGAAGATAGTCACCTCCTGTCTCCTTGTGAATCACATCAAACAATGGCTTGGCGCTGAAGTACCCTGCCATCGGGGATCCAATCGCCTTGAACGTGTACACCGCATCCTCTTCATCAATCTTTTTGGTCTCGCCTCCGCGACCCCCTGCCGCCGCATCTGCTAGCAGCTGCGCCTGACAGCACTTTTCGAGAGACACGAACCAGAAGACCGTCTCTTCCACCGTCTTGCCCACGGTCAACAAACCGTGATTCTGGAGCAGTGCTGCTTTTTTGTTGCCGAGACATTTGGCAATGTTTTCTCCTTCCTCGGCTGCGAGGACAATGCCATTGAACGATTCGTAGAGGACATGGTCTCCGTGGAACGAGCACGCGTCCTGTGTGATCGTGTCCAGCTTCCTGCCTAACGTGCAAAAAGACCTGCCATAGATACTGTGACTGTGTGCTGCAGCCATAACATCAGGTCTGGCCTTGTGGATGGCACTGTGGATCATGAATGCTGCTGTATTGAGCAGCCTGGTCTCGCCACCACCAATGATCTCGCCTTCTTCGTTGACATGAATCAAATCAGACTTGTTGATCAGCGAAAAGGCCACCCTATCGACGATACCAATCAGCCACGAACACCAAACCAAAAAGCGACCGAACCTCTACTTACCCAAACGGATTAACCCAGAAAGTGTCTGGCTCCACAGGATCACGAAGGGTAATGTGACCAGCCACGCCCTCGTCAAACCCATACTTTCCAAAGATTCTGAAAGCCGCGGCGAGACGACCCTTGAGATAGTCGCGTTCTTCGTGCTTGTCGGCAAACTTTGGCGGCCTGCTCAAACTGGTCAGGAGACAGTCAAAGCTATCGAGGCGAAGGGGGATCTCTTTACTTGGGAAACTTCCCCACCTGGAGTGCGGCGGAGGGCTCGTCTAGTCCCGGCTCGTTGGGGGCTACACCGGCCTTGTCTGAATCTGCGTGTGGTGCCATGTGTGATTGTGTTTGATAATGTCAGAATGTGGAAAATAGTAAGACAGAAGGAAGAGAATCAGCAACCCTCTTTTGTATTTGTGCTGAACCTTATGGAGTAGCTGAGTTCGAGGTAGCTTCGGCTGTCGGCCTGTCGGTTTCGCGTTGCTTGCCCGATTCGCCCATGGGGGAGGCGGGGTAATTTGGGTACGTCTTGCAGATCAACATGACCTGTTATCACCACCATCACTCGTATCATCACTAGTACGATCGGCAGAATAGAAACCACAGACAAGAGAAATGCCGCTACGCTATGCTATGCGCGATCTATGAAATGCTCGAAAAATAGCAACGACAACATCTCTTTCCAAGAACGCCTTATGACCTCCTCTATAAACCTCTAGAACAAAAGGCAATGGTAGCACAAATGTATGGCCAGTCACCCATGAATGATCCTTCTGAACAGTGCCCTCGATTCCGATATCATTTATTCCTCCTTGTCCTGGCTCTTCTCGTTCTCAATGCCCTTTTCTTTGTCTCTCTGCACATCCTCGGCTTCCTGGTCCTTGGTCTTTTCTTCCTGTTCATTGCTTGATGCACCTGCGTCCAGCATCTTGCCCAACTCCTTGAGCTTGACAGGCTTGCACAAATAGCTATCCACTCCGCTGCCGAATGCCTCCTGCTGCGCCTGTGCACTTGCGAGCCCAGTAAGTGCAATGACAATGGCAGGTTTGATCTTGTTGGCTCGTTCGTGAGCACGGATCTTGCGGGTGGAGGTCAGGCCATCCATGACGGGCATCGATAGATCCATGAGAACGTAATCGAATGGTGGGTCTGCCATTTCGTCGCTGTCGCTTGCGGGTTCGCATTGGGATTTGTATGCTTCTAGGGCTTCGAGTCCGTTGCTTGCTGTCATGAATGCGTGACCGCTCTTCTTCATGTATGTGATGAGTAGTTGCAGATTTACTCTGTTGTCGTCCACCAGAAGCACCTTACGGACAGGTTTGCCAGGGTCGGGGTTTGTGCTGGAAGAAGGACTCATGATTCCGGACGTTGGCGCTGACAATGCAGGAGAGCTCACTTTGTCCAATGGAGAGGTGTCCAGCTTGGGCATTCTAGATTTGCCCTGTGCCATCTCCACCGTATCATTTCGAGGATGTTTCAGTGGTGCATCGCCGAAGTGACCTTTTTCCTTGGCCTGCTCATTCATGAAGTGCTGTTCAGAATCCAGAATGCTCTGGAAGGGGCCATCCTGGAGATGTTGACCATCTCCTAAGCTGTCGTCCAAGACCTTGCGCACAGATCGCAACGGCTTGTTTGTTTTGGCATTCTTGTGGGCTTCCAAACACAGTGTAAGCGATTTTGCAAGTTTTCTTGGTCCACATGGCTGGGCGAAGACCCCGGTGATGTGTGGCCTAGGGTGGTGCATCATGGCGTTAGCGGCAGAGACGCTGTTACAGATGACCAGCAATGGGATATCGGCCTCTTCGCTTTGAGCATCCTTGTCAGACTGATTCTCCATGCGCTTCTCCAGCTGGTCTTGTACCTGGTCGAGCCCCTTTTCAGTAGTGAGGAAAACGTCGACCCCAGACTGGTCTATGCCATTAGATATCTGCATATCCATGCCAAACCAATTTTGGCACATTCGGTGGAACGAGGCCATGAAACGATGGTCAGCATTCTCTGGGTCGCGTGTACCTGGCCGCGGCTCCTTCTCATACGAGTCTGCAGAAAATCCGATAAATCCGATTTTCAAACCTTTGGTCCTTTTAGCAGCGCTCGTAATCACGTTCCGATCCACATCCTCTGCTTTGACTGCAGTGTGCATCATTCGCAGGGACACAGTGATCTTGGTTCCTTTGCCTTGCTCGCTTTCCACTTCAATCTCACCACCCATAGATTTGATAATGGCTGAGATGATTGCCAATCCCAAACCTGTGCCGGGTTGCATCGGGTCTTCTTGGGCGAACGGGGTGAAGAGGCTTTTTCCAAGGTACTCTTTTGACATGCCTTTCCCAGAATCCGTGACGGATAGGGTGACTTTGGATTTGCCTCCTTGTTCCTTAGTCGGCAGTGGCTCACTGTCGAGCTTAACCTGGATGAATCCACTCGATGTGTACTTGAGACTGTTGTTGAACAGATTGCTCAGGATACGACGCCATGCCCCAGCCTGAGTTCTGAAGATCCAATGTGAATTCTCGGCTTTGGAGATGTCGACCACGATAGAAACATTACGTTTGGCCTCCGAGCCTTTCGCATCATCGTCAACTTGTTTGTTCGATCGCGGCATCTGATCAGTCTCACGACCGGCCTTGATGAAATCATGACCAGCAAAGACAGTCTCCAGTACTTCCTCAGTGATGACACTCAAGTCGACATC
Source organism: Aureobasidium sp. EXF-10727 (assembly GCA_023848595.1). Lineage (NCBI taxonomy): Eukaryota > Fungi > Ascomycota > Dothideomycetes > Dothideales > Saccotheciaceae > Aureobasidium > Aureobasidium sp. EXF-10727. The sequence continues at coordinate 199,998 of SWBF01000043.1, forward strand.
GACGTCCAGTGCAAAGTTCTGTTTCTGTGCATGTGGATCTGAGCTATTCGTGCGTGTTTGCGTACTCTTCCTAGTGAAATTGTTTATCTTTGCAAAGTCGAGTAGATGGTCAATCGTGTCCAGCAGAGTGTGACCGCACGTGGCGAGGGTATGTACAAGGTTCTCTTGGAAGGGATCGAGAGTCGAATCTTCGAGGCACTCCACACTGCCGAGTATACCATGCAGAGGGCTGCGCAATTCATGTGAGATGGACGAAATGAAGTCTGATTTTGCTTTATCGGCAATCTTAGCGTTGATTCTGGCCACTTCGCACATGGTGCAATCGCTAAAAGCTGCGAGATAATTGAGCTCGGAATGTGTAGTCAGGATTCTATGAGGATCCAAAGTCCATGCTATACAAGCACTGAAGAATTTCTGGTCAGAGTCCCACATAGGATGGATGGCGAAGCTGCGGACACCTGGGAACAGCTGCTTGATCATTTTCGCTTCGTTGGATCTTAAGCGCTTGCGTTTCTTGACTGTTCCTTTTGGCGAAACTGTACCGTTCAGAGCCTCTGACTGTGGCCCATCCTTCTCGAGTGGCGAATCGTCATCCTGATCAAAGTTGAGGACTTTACCGTGCGGATAGCGACGTAAGAGAGATCGTACAAAGCCTTCGGCCACATCATCCGTGAGCTTTGCTGACTGATCACCACGTGCGCTGTTCATGGAAGGTGTCGATATTCCAAGGATCTCGCAAGGTTTCGCAGCGTGTTCCTTGTCGGGGGTTTCATTGTTGTCCGATTTGAATCCCTCTGTGCCGGACTCAGTGGACGAATTATCGTCCGAAGCTGAAGATAGCTTCCTTCGCTTGGGTCGTTCATGGGCAGTGCTATCGACAAGACCTCCAAAGGTGGTTTTTGCGGTCGCATCAAATATGACAACGGCGTCTATCTGCAAGGACTCGCGGATGATGTTTGCAGCGCGACCAAATGTCGCTTTGACCAAGGGTGCTATGTGATTGGTGGGAGACGTCTTCTTCGCCTTGGGGTTTTCCGTCGATGACGACAATTGCGCTGATGCGTCGGAAGAAGCGTGTGAGCCTCGTCGTGAAGGTGACTTATCGATGTCCAGGTGGACACGGACATCTGAGAGGGATGGAAAGTCCTTCTCACCGCTCAGCCGAATCTCTGGCGGTGGATGGTGATGTGCAGAGTATTGGCGATCAGCCCAGGGTAACGATGAGTCTTGGTACAGATTGGGGGCCTTCCAGTCAGCACCTGCGGCTCTCCAATCGCCCAGAGTATCTTTGCCTTCAACAAAGCAACCCAAACCGTGTACCATTCTTTCCTTCTTGATGCTCTCAGACTGTGAGCGCAGCATGTCAAGGTGTATCATGACTGTTGTTGCCATGTCTTTCATGAAGGCCACTTCTTCGGACGAAAGACTTTGTCGAGGCTCGGGATCTATGACACAATAGGCACCAATTTTGTAGCCATTAGGAGAGACAATGGGGACTCCTGCATAGAACCTCCAGCCGTGATCTGTGGTGTATGCTTTGTCGACGAATCTCTCGTCCTTGGACAGATCGGGAACCACAAAGATCGACTCATCTCTGGACTCAGTGAGGCCATTGAACGGGAGATTGATCGTGTGTTCGCAAATGCTCCCGCTTTTAGGAACCATGGTAACACCATAGTCTATCTGATCGCCTGGCTCATGGTTGGATTCAGTCTGCAGGCTGAGCGACCTGGTGGCTTCGGCGACGATATACTGATAGTCTCTATCAAAGAAAGAGATGACGGCACGTTTGCAGTTCAGTCGAAGAGTGGCCAATTGGGCAAATGCCGTCAGTGCTCTGTCGGGTGATGCGCGAGCTCGTGGCGGGCTAGATTGATCTCCTCGTACCGACAGGTTGGCCAATCCAAGTTTGATGGGTTGAAAATATCTGTATTCCAGAGGTTAACCTTTGACCGAACTCAAAACCGACATGTTTGTACTTGTAGAACTCGCGCTCGTGTTCGACATCGTATGGCGGTTCCGAGCCCGCCGCTGGACCCGGAGGACAGAAGGTCATGATAGTCTCGATTCAGGAAGATTTTCAGTCGACATCAAAGGCAGTTGACTCCAAGCTTTTCACGCTGGATAGAGATGGCGATAGTTGACGGCAGGGTGGAAGAGTTAGTAGTGAACAGCAAATTGATCGTGACAGCGAAAAGCAATAGGTACGTACGTCATTTTACCCTGAACGGAAACCGCTCCGGAGATGAACAGGCCCCACTTGTCCCACATCACATCTTCGACTGCCAGATTGATAGTGACTTGTTCTGTGGCGCCTATGACTAGGGCAACAACTTGGAGGAGAGGCAAAGGTTCGAATGGCTAGGCTTCAAGTGTTGTGGGACTGGACAACAGAAATTCAAACGTGGGTATCTAGGTAAATGCAAAAACGGCTAAATTAAAAAAAAAACAAGGCAAGAGCTTTGCAGCTTCGAAAACAACATCTAATCCATGGCATAATGTGAGCATTCATTTTTCTAAGCCTTTGCTAAGCTCAGAAATCTCGTTGTCGGCAAGCGCTGCGAGCCAAAGACACTTGGCCAGAATCTCAGCATCGGCCTTGATAGCATATCTCGAGCTGGCGTCCAGCAGACGCAAAACTCCCTTGACAATCGACGCAGTAGTGCGGTGGCGCTCGAAGTTCACAAGCTTTTCGAGCGATCCGTCTGTCGATGCTCTCCCAACAGGCGTGATGAACGCTGGCTTCTGGGCATTGAGTGCAAGGTCGCGAGTATAAACACCGAGGAAAGGAATGACACCCTTGCCAGCCGAGATATCGTCGTCGCTCAGCTCGGCTGCTGCACTCTCCATCTCAGCACGCAGCGCAGCAAAGTTACGCATTGGGCTGACCAATGTTTCGAGGCTTCGAAGTGCATCTTTTTCGGCTTGTGCTACTTTCGACCATGTCGTGCTAAGACGAGAGAGATCTGAGGAAAGTAGAGCGATAGTGATCTGTGCTGTTGTCGCAAAGTTCCGTAGGCTGCGGTGCGAATGTGTTGCGATGTGTACAAACTTTGTAATGCACTGAGCGCGCTCATCCGATGTCCCGCAGAGCAGAACGGATGAGATACACCATTTGATGACAAGGTTGAACCGTGTGATGATCAAATCGATGCTGCTGACATCTGTGATATTGGTAGGGAACGCGTGAATGTACTGCGCCCAGTCGCGCACTGAAGGAACCTCTTGTGACCAACTGAGATTGATCAGATCTTTCCAATCGACAGAGTCCAATGCGTCCTTCTCGATGATGGTGAACTGCATAGCAAGTGATTCAGAAGTATGCGCCAGGATGAAGGGCGTATGTTGCGTCGGAAGGTTACGTGCTCGTGGAAGTGCAGAATGTTCTGCCTTCTTTGCGAATTGCTCCGAGAGTAACAGTTCCGAGAGGCGGAACGACTTTTGGGACCTGACGATTGGCGGACCAGGGAGCAGTAGTTGCGTATCGAACTGACACCCATGGTCCGAGACATTGTCTGCTGTTGTAGGCGGAGTAAGGGGATGGCATCCTGGAGGAGGTTGGAAGTGGTCAACGGGGCCTACAGCCGCGTCCTCATCTTCGGCGTCAAGCAGGAAACTATGTCCAGTATCCGTCGACGGCTTTGGCTCATATTGTCGGATAATCATGGAGCTACGATCGACGAGCGATTCGCCATCGTCCAGAAGGAAGGTCGAGGCAGGCGTGTTTGGCGAGTCCGTTCGTTCCAACTCGATCTTAATAGGAGTGACAGGCCGCTCGAATTCTCTAGATTGATCAAAATTGGCAAAGTCCTTTGTTGCTGTCATCGATTTGTTGACCCCATTTCCTGTCACAGCGAGCTTGCTTGGTGAGGTGAGTGTTGCAGCGTCAACTGCTCCGTGTCTTCTATGCATGGCCCTGCTGACTTCCATTCCAGCAGATGGGACACCGTCTGTCATCGGCTCTAGTGGAGCGAAAGTGTCTTTCTCGTCTGGAACCACACGTTCCTGATCACCGACTTGCTGCCGCGTGAGGCTTGGGAAGTCATCATCATCATCATCATGACCAAAATCAAAAGACTTTACTGGCTTATCAGACGAAGGGCTCGCTACATATCTTCCTTCAAGCTTGAGCAGAGCGGACTCCGGCCCGCCGTCGTCTTCGACTAGTTGCATCTCTCGAAGTCGAGCAACTTCGACCTCCATTGATGGGCGTAAGCGGCGTAGAGATGAATGCGTAGACAGTAGTCGTAACGAGCTTCTTCTCGCCGCATCAAAGATGTCGCCGTCGCTAGCCTGGGGCCTGAGAGAAAGTCTTGCGAGTCGTGATTCGATTTGTGCATCATCAATACCTCCAAATGTGGTCGACAGAATTGGCGACCCATAGATAGAGATGGGGGATGTGACTGAACCAGTTGATTGACGTCTATGAGATGTTCCAAGGTCATGCACAGTGTCGACACCACGAAGATTGCCTCCAGGTTTGCGACGAAGCTGCCTCGCAGGCCCTGGCAGATCTTTGGGCTCTACCAGCGACGATTGACGAAAGCTTAGGATTGGGCTACCTCCCACAGAAATATTTGGTGAGTATAATTGACCAGTACCAAAAGACGTCCCTTCGGTATCGGGGCTGGGCGTGTCTGCGATTTCTGTGGCGAGGTTTAAAGCAGTCGGGAGTGGTGGTAGCGGCGCATTTGGCGGAGGTGAATAAGGGGAAGACATGATAGACAAGGTCGTAGGTGCGGTGGGCAAGGTAGCAAACTTGGCCGGATTGGTCCAGGATGGTAGGTCAGAATTCATCATGTCGTAGGGGAGTAAGAATGCAGTGTTGTTCAAAGCCACGTCATGGACTGCTGCTTGGTTGTGTTCTCGCGTCGTCTGTCTTGACAAGTCGGCCGATTGTGCGAAACCAGCAATTGTTTGTGCCAAATCTGGAGTTCGCTCAGAGTCATCAAGCCCGGTGTCGTCGATTATCATGATAGACCGGCTGCTCGTCGTCACATTACTCAAAAGACGAGATGCTTCAGGCCGAGCCGGAATATTGGTTTCGATTGTCTTTGACCTGTTCCGTGTGATGGGCAGAGCGCTGGGCTGCAATTCAGTCAGCTCATGCGCCATCTCGTTTCCTTGCTGTTTCCAAGAGCGCATGACCATTGCAGCCAAAGCATCAGTATGGACGTTTTGCGCTTTTCTGGCTTGCATTTGTCTAATCATATCTCTTGGCTGAGGCTCCGTGCTATTGATCTTCTGCAAGTCACCAGTACTAGCGGTCTTAGGCCTGTGTTGGAATGGATACTTTCCACCGGTGCGTGTGCTTAGCGCTCGTCGCACACTGCCAAAGATGTTCAGACGAGCATGCTGGGACGTGATATCCGACGCTCGCGATAGACTCTCTGATATACTAGGCCTGGTATCCTCAGGTCTTGCTGAGAAAGTAGGGCTGGGCGGACCAGGACCAATGACGTTTGCCGAACTGGGATGGATAACGAGACCTCTGATAATTCTGCCAGGTTGAACATGAATTTCCATGCTTGGTTGCGAAGAAGTTGGCCGCAGGACACGAGGATTTCGCAGCGCGTCCGAGAAACTGTCGCTTCTCTTGTGGCGGTGGAAACCTTTTGGTTTGGGAGGTGAGTGATGGCCTGTTCTCTCGGAGGGGTTCTTCAAGTCATGCTTGGAACGCTTCAACCTAGGAAATGAACAAGACGTGACCTGAATGCTAGCCTCACTAAGGCGAGATGCAGTGTCCGGACGTCTCAAAGCCACGGTAGATATGTTGTTACCCATGTAGGACGAATTTCGCATATGCGATTCGCTAGTCAATGAGCGCATGCGAGTTGTTCCAAGGATTTGCGAATCGTTGTCACCTTCAAGCCTGAGTGGCATATACGAATGAGGAGCAGCGATCGATCCCCAAACAAGTGCGCATGTCCGGTTCCAGCACTTTTGTAGCTCGTTCAATACTTGAAGATCACCACCAGCGCCACCTTGGGGTCTTTGTGTCACATGCAGAGCAAGCTTATTGACTAGATTGCAGAACAGATTCCGAAGCTCGTGGTCAGGCTCAAAATCTTGAGTAAAGTAGTTCAGGATCCAGTGGCGCAGAGCAACGAATGTTCGCACTCGCACTACCCGTCCAGATTCATCAGTCTGCGACACTGCCCAGCGCAGCCTGGCAACCAGGTACCTGGCCAAATCGGAGGGCGATAAAAAGGCCCTGTAGGTCAGGAAGAAGTCTGACAAGAGATCGTAGTCCAGAAACTTGACAGATGTGATCTCAACAATCAGACGAGTGGGTATTGCTGCGACGATTTCACAGGTGCCGTCCGCATATTTGACATATTGATTGCTGTCTGGGTCTGCAGCCACCTTGTCGTAGATAGTATAGGGTATCTCGTCTCGATCTGCTCCTAGTGGCGCAGTAGCAAGTGGTGAAGGATGTAGCTGACCTCGACTAATTTCCACGGCGGGCGAGATGGAAGGCGAAAACCAGGAAACGCTTGGGGATCTGCGTAGATCTATCGAGTTTTGGTGGCGCTGTGAGGATGGTGGCATCAAGCGATCCAAGCGATCGGTCGAGAGTTGAGCCAAGTCGGTCGTGCTAGAAAAGGCAGTATGATACGAGTTATGGAGGAAGGCGGTCCCACGATCGCTAAATCTGGGCGAACCAAGACGGAAATTAGGTATAGGTACTTGAAGCAGAGGAGCAAACAAAGAGTCCGCAGCATCGGTCGGCGGCTTTTCCAAAGGCTGGTTGTGGTGGGATGGTTCTTGGGTGCGTTTGGGAATCGAGTCGAGACTCGGCGAGCGGAGACGGTTGGCCTTAAGTGTTTCATGTGTGCTCTTTCGACTGTAGCCGCTGTCAAATGACGACCTTCGGCGGGTTTCGATGAAGTCATGGTCTGGTTGACGTATGGACAGTTGAGCAGCACTCTGATGCAGCGCGTCGTGCCAATAGAGGCCAGAGGGAGTGTGCTGATGAGCATCAGAGGTATCCGGAGGAGTCGGAGGAGGACCAAAGGCTCTGGGATAGGGACGGGCGACCGGTCTAGGCAGCATAAGCTTGTGGTGGTGGTGATGTGGATCCAGAGGAGCTTGCTCGAACCTCAGATACATGGTGCCATTCTGACCAACATTTGAGACGCTGAAATGGCGGTCCGCCAGCTTGCTTGGGTTGTGGAGATGGGGTGAGGATTGCGATTGTTGGTGCTCATGCTTGTCGCGATTGTACTTGAGACGAGCCATCTCTGCACTGTCCTTGGTATTGCGAATCGACTTCTTACGAACTTTGCGACGGAGGATAGTCGGCGGCTCACGCGGCGGTGATAACGGCAGACGAAGGCGGGACGAGTTGGTGGTATCGTCAAGATTGTCGACATTACACAAGGGCTCTACGAGAAGAGGCCCAGTGTCCATGACAGCTCATGGTCGCTGTCCTGCAAGACGGTGGCAGGACGTCGCTGTCCCTCAGGACGGTGGCAGGGTGTCGACTGGCACAGCAAATGCCTGGGCGGTACAGACGAGGGAGACGCGACGGGGCAGGAGACGTTGGATAAGGACACAACGGCCGTCGGCTGGTGCGCAACGTGGCACACGAGTGCAACTGTGAACCAAAGCGCTACCAGGGTGTATCCGGGTCGTCCAGGCTATCCGGTCTGCAACTTCCAAGCGAGGATGCGAGACACAAGAGAGGAGGCCTGCGAGACGTGTCTATGCTGGCTGCGCGTCTGGGATGTTGGTAGAGGCAGACGAGGAACAACAGCGCCCGACGGCGACGCGAGACAGCAGAGACATCATGTTAGATTGTGACCTTGCCAGGTCTCGCCGACCGCCTGGCTCTTGGGCATGACATCGTCCATCTCGGTGTGCCTGTGAGCCTGTGCTTGCCATTGGGCTGAATGGCTTGTGATATTAACCAAACGCTAGCCGCGTCCCGCGAACCGTATTCGAGCCACGGCCAATCACCGTTGTCGCGTCGTTGGAAAACCACGTTTTGATCTGGCTCGCCCTGTGCAAACCATCAGATCAAGTCTAGCAAGTCTAGCCTCTGCTCCACCTCTTCCGCCAACAACAAAGACGGCCTTTTTCTCGTTGCTGCATTCGCTCACTCCTGCAGCTGCAAGACACACTCAAGTACATGGCCCAAGACGCCGTTTTTCGAGCCCTGTCGCGCGCATACGCAGGCCTCCGTCCTCATCAAATCCCAGATTGCCTGGTCCATCCGCATCGTCGACGTAATCGCAAGCGAAATCAAACAGAAAAGCCAAGCCGTCCCTTTTTTAGCACCACTCTGAAACATCCTTCCGGGCCCTCGGCAGCACCGTAGCTTTGGGTTTGTTCGTTCTTCTCATCATCTCGCTACTCATGTCCGTTTTTCAGAAGATCCGGCTTGTGACAGTAATTGCCGTCATCTCCAGCAAACAAGCCGTGGAAACCAACACTTTTTTTTTTCTCTCGCTGACTTATTATGTTTTGGACTGCCTCTTGTCTCTGCCAAGCTCGGCCACTACCTGTATAAGCTTCCACTCATATCATCTGCTTTTATTGCTCGTCCCAAGGAACAGAAAGCCAAACTTGTCATGGCTTTTTGCTTTATCCACCAGATCAGGGCTTCATAGCTTATTGCAAGGCCACCAGCAGCCACCAAATAATGGACCTCATACCTCGCTGTACGTGATTTTCCTTATGGGCTCACAGTCGGTGAAGGATACTTTCACACGTCTGCTTGTTGATGTTGCCTCCTCTGTCGGCCTCGGCACCCAAATCCGGTTCTTCTCGCTACCGGTTCTTTTGTAGCGTGGAAAACGCATCCACAGCGAGAAAAAAAGAACGAGATCGATTTCCACAAATTCAGCGTGGACATGAGTAGTGACCGTCCAACAAGTCAACGATACTCTGGTAGGATCGGTAGAATGACCATATTCACTTACATTATCTTTCACACCACTGTGCAAGCTCGTTCGGTCGACTTCGATCGATATACTCGAGTACTCATCACAACAACTTTCAGGTCTCTCTCTCTCTCTCAAGCAACTTTCGCTCAAATCTTCATGGACCGTCGATATCCAAATGCTGCATCTACCTGATCGAATTTGTATAGCTTCACACCAGCCACGACAATCCTTCTCGCGCACTCTGATTCTAGGCACGTCGTGACGATATCTACCTTGCTACCCAGAATCTGGTTTACGATTTCCCGAGATCGACTCGGTTCTTGGTCTGTAAGTCGTGTCTCATGATCGAAGACAACTGCATTGTCACAGCATAACCGATTCTGCCCACTCGGGTTTGGCATCCAACACATTGTATTTCTTTGAACATTGTCCGCCTTTCTTTGTGGTCCGTCAACAAAGCATTGTCCTGTTGTGAGACTTGTTCAGTACTCTTTGTTGTTTCCAACATCTCGGACTTGTTGTTCTTTGTCTCTCTTTGTCGTTCTCAGTCTGGCTATGGACATGCTGAGCCTGCGAGAATGCGAATCACAATCATATATAACTACCATTAGAGTCTCAGGATATGTTCCTTCCTTCTTCATTCTACAAACACAACATCCAACTACCCACTGCAGGTAAGCAACTCCCTTCCCAAAAGTTGCTGACGAGTACACAGAACACCATGTCCGACGAGTTTGACATCACTGAAGCTTTCAATACCAGCAATGGTTCCTTCATCGCCCCATCGGAGTCCACCGAGGTCGGCGAGGCCCCCTCTGAATACACAGAGGCTTCCGAAAGTGCTGACCTTGTAAACAGTTTCACAGACTTCCCTCCACTTCCCTGGAGCGATCTCACGACTACTAATCAGCGTAGAGTCAGTCAACAGGCTACTGAGAACACTGATCACTCTGAGATTGCTGAGAATTCTGAGTCGACTGGCGTCAACGAAGATGAATTGGCCCGTCTTCTTAGTGAATATGTCGCTGGCCCAGCCCCTGGTCCAGTCATGGGTACATTTGATGGTCGGCCCATTGAGCTGACTAAAGAGAACAAGGCCTGGATGTCTGATGCCGCTGCGCAGGCTGGATTAGGGCTTACTGTCAAAGGCAAGCGCAAGCAGCACTACATGACATTTGAGCTTCCTACTGATGGCACTAAAACGGTTTACATTGCCAATACTCCTCCAGAGACTCCTCCTCGCGAGCCCAGTCCTGCACCTACTCCAGCTGCTCTCCCAGCTGCTCTTCCAGCCGCTCCTCCAACGGCTCCCCCAGCTCGCGATACCAGCCACACCGGTGCTGGTATTCGTAAGCGTCCACACAAGTGCGCTCACTGTATGTCCACTTTCTCTAGCATTGCTCGACTGACTGCACACGTCCAGAAAGTCCACGCTGACAAGTTGGCTAGCGCTGCCGCATCTGTCACTGACCAGACATCTCAGAAATAGAATGATTTAGGTAAGTCTTCCTAAACTTTCTTGTCCGCTGATTTTCTCTAGGCATTGTCATTCACCGAGGCTTTTTCTCCTGCTCTCAAGATACATCAAGAGGGATAGGTTTTTTCAGTCTCTCTTTTTTTTCCCGTCTCCTTTCGCTCGCTTCTTCAAAAGCACGAAAACACTTGAAAAATAAGGAAACAAAAAAATCTTGATTTCTTTTTGAAGGTTTGGGAGCATGCGATATCAATGGGGCGTACTGTGAATTGCTCTTCTTACTGCGATCTTTGACTTGCGATTGAGCACTAGTATCCTCTTGCATAGTATTATTATCCAATACAAGTATTTTTTTTTCTTGCACCAGTTTCCCATAGTTTCTCTCAAGTATGTTCGTGATGTGATCTTGTATCTGCCATACGCGGTGTTCATGGTGGTGTTTTCATTTTTTCCTTTCCCTTTTTCTTGTACAAGGATGTTTAATGCATATATTGTTCCTTTCCGCTGACTGTGATTGTTCTATAGCGTATTCCACCGGCGGAGTTCGGTCGAGACAGCGCTCCGTCGATCGTTGCAAACACCTATTGGCTCGAATACGTGGTCAAGTTCTTGGCGGCTGGGACTTCATCCTACAATTCTTTGGACAAGAACAACCATCAACCAACCTCTTCCGAATGCATGTTCATGATGCCTCTCTGCACCCCTCAATCATAACCGTACCCCCGCAATGATCGACCAAACATCACCAGCAGACACATTCAGCCAAAATGCATGCATCATTTGAGCTCGATATCACCTTTTGCAGCAGCAAGGGTTTAGGCTTGGGCTCTTTGCTCATGTTCAATCATGCGGGGTTTGCAGAGATGACATCGATACGACTGCGAGATCCGTGAAGCAAGGTTATTGACATCCAAGAAAGGTAGGTCGTGTTCGGACTGTATGCGAAGATCTATTGTCTATACCTGCAAGAGACTTTAGCCGGCCATGTAGTGTTGTACTGCATAGAAACAGCTTCCTCATCCTTGAAGACTATATAAGACTGGCAGGAACCAGATGTTGTTGCACCATTCTTGTCGATAATCTCGATCCAGAAGATCTTTGGTATAATGAGGTTTCCCGGTGGCACCATCGCAGGCATCGGCCTCGCAGTGCTTCCATTAATCACACCCGTTCTTGGTGCCTCAAACTCTATGTGTCCGCCTGCGATCAATTATACCGCCGATTTCGAATATGTTGGGTGTCGTCAAGACAGCTACTACGGTCGTATCCTCGGTAGAGAACGCAAAGCGATTTTCCGTGATACCAATACTCCCCAGTACTGTGCTGACTACTGTGGCCGATCTGGTTATCCATGGGCAGGAGTCGAATTCGGAAGGTGAGTGTTCTCGCAAAGTTGAAGTTGACCCTTGACTGAATCTTAATAAGCCAATGTTTCTGTGGTGGCCAGCCCGATGGCGGAGCAGTGACTGGCAATGCCAATTGTTCGACGTACGCTTGCTCTGGAGATGCGTCTCAGAAGTGCGGTGGTCAATACTTCTTGCAGCTGTACAAGGTCAACAACCCGCTTCCAGTCCAGAAGGTCGATGGAGATGTCAAGCGTCAACCTCTCTGCCACACGAGCCCTTTGTGCGAGCATACAGTCTGTGATACGTCGCTACCTATCGCAGACAGAATTGCATCGCTTTTGGCAGATATGACACTGGAAGAAAAGACTGCCAACGTCGTCAACGCTGCAGATGGCGTGGGCCGTCTTGGTCTACCAGGCTACGATTGGTGGAACGAGGCTCTGCATGGTCTTGCTCAGGCTCCTGGTGTCAAATTCAACAGTCTCAACGGCTCGGCTTTCAGCTATGCCACTTCCTTCCCAATGGCCATCACAACTGGCTCTGCTTTTGATGATCCTCTTATTGGACAAATCGCCGATGTCATTGGAAGAGAAACTCGAGCCTTTGCAAACTTCGAGCAGTGTGGCTTTGACTTCTGGACACGTGAGTCACTGCATCAAGAATGAAAGCTACCTGCTAATCACTATGCACAGCCAACATCAACACCTTCCTTGATCCTCGCTGGGGTCGTGGACAAGAGACACCTAGTGAAGATGCGTTCCATACTCAGCAGTACACAAAGCAGTTGATCCCTGGTCTTCAAGGCGGTCTGGATCATCCTGAAGAGAAACAGATCATTGCTACATGCAAGCACTTCAACCTCTACTACGCCGAGACTAATAGGTGAGTCTTTTGACCGAGTCATAGCGCATTACACCTAACACATTCCACAGATACGGCGAGAATTACAATGCCACCGTACAAGACCTGGCTGAATACTTCAACCCTCCATTCAAGTCTTGCGTTCGAGATGTTGCTGTTGGATCTGTCATGTGTGCATACGTGAGTCATCGAACAAAGGTGTCTGATTCGAAACTTTACACGAACCTAACTCTTGTTGCAGACTGCCACCTATGGTGTCCCCAGCTGTGCGAGCGAATACTTCTTGCAAGACACTTTGCGCGAAGCATGGAGTTTCGACGAACCATACAAGTATGTTGTCGCCGATTGTGGTGCTGTAGAATACATCCACACCGTCCACAACTTCACCAACACATTTGCTGAAGGTGCAGCTGTTGCGCTAAACGCTGGTACTGACCTGGATTGTGGTCTCACTTTTGAGACGTATTTGAATGTGTCAGTCATCAACAACTACACTACAGAAGCACGCCTGAACCAGGCCTTGACCCGTCTATACACTGGCCTTCACACTGTCGGATACTTTGATGGCCAGAACCGTTACGCTTCGTTGTCTTGGGGCGATGTTGACACCGATGATGCGCGAGCTCTTGCTTACAAATCGGCTTGGGAGGGTATGGTTCTGCTGAAGAACGATGGTCTGTTGCCTCTCTCTCCTAGCTACCAGAAGGTGGCACTTGTTGGACCATATGCAAATGCCTCCAGCCAGATGCAGGGTATCTACGCAGGCCAAGCACCATACATCATCACTCCCTTGCAAGCGGCAGAAGCCAACTGGGGCAACGTTCAATACGCTTTCGGCACAGGTGTCAACGGGAGCAACACAACCTTCTTCCCAGCAGCACTAGAAGCTGCAAGATCAGCCGATCTCATCATTTATATGGGTGGTATTGACAGCACCATTGAGCAGGAGACTCAGGACCGCAAATCCATCGGATGGCCTGGTAATCAACTTGATCTTGTACAGCAATTGAGCGAGCTTGGCAAGCCTCTAGCTATTGTTCAATTTGGTGGTGGTCAAATTGATGATAGTGCGCTGCTTGCCAACAACAAAGTCAATGCTCTCCTCTGGGCAGGTTATCCCAGTCAGGAAGGTGGCAATGCCGTTGTCGATGTCTTGCTTGGTAGACAGGCACCCGCTGGACGCTTGACCACGACTCAATATGCCGCGGACTACATCAACGAAGTCAGCCTTTTCAACCCAGACCTGCGTCCAAATGGAAGCTATCCCGGTCGCACCTACAAATGGTTCACAGGCAAGCCAGTCCTACCTTTCGGATTTGGACTCTCATACACGATATTTGATTTGGCATGGTGCGGTAAACCTCTCAAGCAGTCTTATAACATCAAGAGTCTGTTCAACAAGCGTCAACACCACGGCTCTAAGCCTACTCCCCTCGACACCCTGCTATTTGTCACTCTGTCCACAACCGTCTCGAACAAAGGCAACCGCACTTCCGACTTCTCCGCCCTCCTCTTCCTTTCTACCTTCAACGCTGGTCCCGCCCCTTACCCCAACAAATGGCTCGTATCCTACGCTCGTGCTCATGGTGTTGCCCCTGGAGGATCTCAAACCGTCAACTTGGACATCTCCATTGGTTCCTTGGCCCGGGCTGACCAGAATGGAGACTTGACTGTTTACCCTGGCAATTACAAGTTGGCTGTTGACAACGATGAGCTTTTGACAGTTGAGTTTGAACTTGTTGGTGAGCCGGTTGTTGTTGATCGGTTGACGAGGCAAGGAGTTTATGAATATACTGTTCCTGTCCACTATAATGCCAGTGCTAATCTGGTGTAAAAGATTGAGCTTTGCAAATTTGGAGTTGTTCAAGTTAGCATAAACGTATCGAATCTGTTCTCCGTTACCACTTTCAAAGTGGTGCTTTGAAACACTTTGATGCGTAACAAATTGAGACCTGGGTTGCACCTTGTCCAAGTGTTACATTCAACATCAGGTTGATCAATCATGATGAATGAATTGATTAAGTCTTGGTTAAGGTAGAGATTGTTATCGTTGATACATTGTTCTAGTGCCTTCATTACTACGATCCGACAACCTTGTACTTTGCAAGAATAGCATCATATTGCTGCTGATTCACAGCCAAGACCTTTCCGTGCTTGATATCCTTTGGGAAACCACTCATATCATCCGGCACCCAAGCACTCATATCATCCAAAGTATCCGCTGTAGCCGGGATATAGGTCTGCAAATCATTCTCATCGATCCAGAGATGAAACTTTCCAGCATCCAAATTGTCCCTGAAGATTAATGGACCCTCGTTGTTTGAGTACTGAGAAGCAAATGTCACGCGAACATCGTCGGAAGCACCTCCCACGTTGACCCAGTCGCCTAGGATGCCGTTCTCAGAGCGCTGTTGGTAGATTGTGTAGTCGACCTCTGACTTGATCCAGCGGTACCAGACATTGGGTCCTTGATCGGGGGTTGCAATGAAAGTCGCGTCGATGACAGGGTAGCCAGGATAGAAGTATAGCTGTGCTTCCGAGAAGGTGACAAAGTCCGTGGTGGTGACGTACATGAGTTTGTTGGGGGGTTGAGGGCCAGTACGGTCAGGGTCGTCATCAGACCAGAAGCGAGAGGCAAAGACGACAATGTAAGCGTCGATGAGAGGCTCCCAGTATGCTTCAGGTGCCCAAGCGTTGCCGGCGGTCGAATTGACAAGATTAGAAGTAAGACGAGCCTCACCCCAAGTAGCCAGGTCTTCTGACTCCCAGATCACAAGTTGTCTTGAGCCGAATCTTGTGGCTGCGTTAAAGTCGTTGGTGAAATTGTTGGCGAGCAAATCGGTTGCGATAAGCCAAAATTTGCTTCCATCTTGGGAGGGCACGATGAAGGAGTCTCTGACACCCTTAGTGCCAACATCGCTGCGAAGGATGGCTTGAGTGTCTGGTGTGCCATCTAGGGAAAGAGCTTGATAGGATAGAGGGTCGTTGCCATTGGACAGGTGCATGTAGATGGCTTCATCATCGACCGGGAAGGAAGTAAAGAAGTATCCAACTTTGGTATCTCGCTTTGTCGGCATGGCTGCAGTTGAACTGACGGCGGTCAAAGCCAGCAGAGATTGAAAAACTTTTGAAAGTATCATTGTTTCGAGTCTGCTTAGGGTTATATCCAAAGAGAGTGAATGATTAGATAGCGGAACAGGCTGATGGTTTTTATATCAACCGATCGTCGCAGTAATTTCTCCATTATCCTGTGTTGATGTTTCTCATGACAGTATGGAAAGCATTTTCGCTTCTTCCTGCATCTCGACAAGCCCGAGCCAAGAGGATATGTCTTGGTATTTGGTATAACAACCGCGACGATGTCATGTCTTTTCAGCAGTCATGTCGCGTTTGAAGTGGCTAGTATGCACGACATACGAGATGATCGGCTTTCAGCCTGAAGTCTTGCACATCGCGAAGTGCAGTGTAGCAGATCCTTCCGCGTCAGGAAGCTCGCACATGGTCCCCACGGGGCGGTTGTACAATAAGTTGTGGGGTTGATACAGGCGCAGCACGATGAAGGTCAATTTGTATACGAGTTGGGCAAAAAAGAGAGACCAACGTGATGATGAACAGAGCGCCAGAGTCGAAGGATCGAAGATTTGCGGAAGAACCTGAGGCCAAACTCACCGAAGGGGAGCAAGAACGAAAGTGGGTCCTCTTCGGACTCGATTCGAGTCTTGAGGACAAGTGACTGAACACATACAGCTGACACAAGAGATACTGGTAGAAGTATGAGTTTCGAGCACCTGAGACTAGCTGTTCGAGACAGGCACAAGTAGTGAGCTGACTTGATTCAATACTTTTGGGCGTTGAGCAGATGCCATGATGGGCGCCGCGATATATATTGTATTACACGCGAGGAACAACCACATACGGCCACAGTCAGCTGAAAACTGGGCATCCCGTCCGCTCTGCCATACATAAGCAGTTGAACGGCAGATTAGTACTACGGTGGGTGACCACGTG
>SWBF01000044.1:0-212408 GCA_023848595.1 Aureobasidium sp. EXF-10727
CCTAACCCTAACCCTAACCCTAACCCTAACCCTAACCCTAACCCTAACCCTAACCCTAACCCTAACCCTAACCCTAACCCTAACCCTAAACCCTAAAACCCTAAACCCTAAGCTCAGTTTAAGATTCGACCTAGTCTTCAGGAATGATCACGTACCATTGGAGAGCACGAACCGATCTCTATCCAACCAGTCCGGGTTAGACGGGTCATATCTCAACGTGTATTTGTACAACGCGACTCCTATGGCGGCCATGCCGATGGCAGATCCTCCGTGGCCACCACCATTCTGATTGCAGATATCAAATAGTAGGTTGCGAAGAACTAGCACAGCGTGGTCATCTTCGGTACTGTTCAAAACATCGCTTCCGTTTTGGGCTGCATGTTGCTTCACTTCCTGCGTTTCCATGGCGCACAGGTTTTTGGCGTGTATCGTGAATTGAGATTTCGGCGATACCTTATGATATCAATCAATGTCACAAGCTCTCCTTCATTGAGTATGTTCCTCATGATATACTGGTCGATTCTATGTTAGGCGGATAGCCTTCGGGATGTGGAATCCGAAAGCTTGCCCTGCACCCACCATTTTGGCACGAGGAAAATACCGACGACCGAGGACTACTAGTGTGCCTCAGTCCACGCGAACATTTCTTCTACGAAGCAGTCAATGAGTCTCGGCTTCCAAGGGTCACCACGGGCAGAGTAATCCGAGTGGATTCGTGTCCTTCGTTCGGGCATATCTTCAAATTGAGACCGCTGGAACATGTCTGAGAACCTTGCCCCAGGTCTCAAGACTATCGCCATGAGAGATACCAGTACCCGAACAACGTCAGGCCAGTACCTGACTGAGGCACAACGTCTGACGTTGATCTCTAAGCCTGTACCAGACCTCAAACCAGGAGAAATTCTAATTGCCCCACTATCTGTGACACTTTGCGGCTCTGACATCCACTACTTCAATCATGGTTGCAACGGATCTATCCAGGTCCGAGAGCCTTTGTGCCTTGGCCACGAATTCTCTGGTGTAATCATGGAGCTTGGTCCCGATGTGTTCGACCGCAAAGTGGGCGATCGTGTCGCCATCGAGCCTGGTGTGGCTTGCAACAACTGTGAGCTATGCTCCGAAGGTCGATATAACATCTGCTCAGGACTTCGATTCCGAGGCAGCGGGTCTGCGTGGCCACATTTCCAAGGTGGACTCCAATCTCGGATCATTCATCCTTCATCCTGGACACACAAGTTTGTCCACCCCAGGACCGTCATGTAAAGAGAGAGATCGTCTGACAGATACCTAGACTCCCTGCTGGCATGACCAGCGAGGAAGGAGCGCTGCTCGAGCCGCTCGCGGTTGCTGTGCACGCTTGTCGTCGAGCGAAACTGAAGACTGGTTCGAGTCTTACCATAATTGGTGCCGGGGCTGTTGGCCTCTTGTGTGCCGTTGCGGCCCGTCTAGAAGGATGTTCTCGTGTGGTCATTGCTGACATCGTTGAGGATCGTGTCGAATTTGCTCTCAAGAATGGATTTGCGGATGCTGGCTTCGTCGTGCCGACTAAGAGAGGCGCAAGTTCAGAAGAGCGCCTCGAGATTGCGAAGCAGATGGCCACATCTGTGGAACAGGTGACATATCCGGATGGTCAAATGGTCGGAAGGTCGGATTACACTTTTGAGTGCACTGGAGTCGAATCTTGCGTTCAGGCAAGCATTATGGTACGTTCACAGCTGTGTCAACATATACCTTGGATCAGGGAATAACACATGACAGACCACAAAAGCTGGTGGTAGAGTTGTGCTGGTCGGTATGGGCACCCCGAACCATCTTCTTCCAATCTCGGATGCCAGTGCCCGAGAAGTCGATATCATCCCCGTCTGGCGATATGCAAATTGCTATCCAGCCGCAATCGAGATTATGCAAAAGAGCAAGGAAGATTCAAACGTGCCCAATGTTGGTCTCATCCTGACGCATCGGTACGAAGGACTAAGTGCTGTTCCTTCAGCTCTTGAATGTGCATGCAGAAGTAGAGACGATATGGGCAATATGGTCATCAAAGTGGTAGTGAACATCACTGATCCGGACGATCAAGATGATCAGGTTTGAGCTCGTGAATCATGTCCTAGATATGCAGCGAGAGACTCGAACACCACATTCAGTTTCTATTCTTTGAAGTCGACATGAGAAACTTACGAAATCATTCCGCCCACGGCTCATTAACTAAAAAGGTGCCATGAACAGTCTCAACGCTACTGTGAATCTCAAGAGGGCAAGAAGTTACTCCGATGTAGCACTACTATTGATTGTATTGAATTTGGGCTCGAAAGCATAATGTAGACTAGGATGTCATCAGCTACAATCAAGCTCCTGGCGTCGACATCTGACGCCATTTAGTGGTGAGCATAACGTGACCAGACATACGCGAATACATCAATTATTGTCACTATAACTTCTAAACAGTCATAACAGACAAACAGGTATTCGCTCTTATCAAAGAGCCATGGCAAGTTAGGTGTCATCTGCTGATTGCTGCGTTGGTCCATCACTAGAACGATGTAAAGAAGTTGTGGTGTGACTTTGCAATTGATGACTTTCCTGCAGCTGAACATGATTCACCTTTTCTTTGTTGGCGAAAATGTGGGCGAGCCAACGGGTGGAACTGGGGAATCTGCGGGGAGCATGCTCAACGTCCATCAATGGCACGAGCAGTACGTCGGGAACGGAAAGTGGATGCCGTGCTCGTTATGTTTTCGCCTCCGAACTGTTACGATTCCCCGCTCGCGAACCTGGTCAAATCGGACTCCTAGGCCCGAGTGTTCCTCCAGATACTGTCGGAGGCCTTATATAGTCGGATCGTATGAGCTGGCACACGTCGAGAGCCTCTCAACATCGTGCAAGAGCGGCCAAGATCTCTCTCTAAAGACGGACAACATACTGATAACACAGATGACTGGCGTAAGTGCGATCATCATCGGTGCCGGTCCGTCCGGCATTGCTATGGCACACAAAATGAAGCATGAACTGGGATTCGAGGACTTCACCATTTATGAAAAGCTCGACGGAGTTGGCGGAACGTGGCGAACCAACACATATCCAGGATGGTAAGAGTCTTCCCAGAGGCAGATCGATTTCATTATGTTCGCAAATCTGACGAATGAGTTGACATTTGTGCAGTAGGTGTGACGTTCATTCTCATCTCTACTCTTTCAGCTTCAACCTCAATCCCAATTGGTCCAAGCAGCTTGCCGAACAGGCGGAGATTTTGCAATATATCGAAGACACGGTCGACAAATTTGACTTGCGTAAACATGTTCACGCCTCGATCGAATGCCTGGGTGCGAAATGGGACCTGCAGAACAAACACTGGTCTGTCAAGTTTCGAGACCTCACGACGGATGTGGTGTTCAGCCGCAATGCCACCATGCTGATCTCCGCCGTCGGTGGTATCTCGGTTCCCAGAGATGTGCGTAGCTTCTGACAAAATCAACAAGCGTTAGTATGCTGATCATCAATCCTCAGGTCACTTTCCCAGGTATGGAGACCTTCAAGGGGCCCATTTTCCACACTGCCCGGTGGGACCACTCCGTTTCTTACAAAGACAAGAACATTGTACGTTGTCCATGCTCTCCTTCTCGGGGTTGAGATCTAGACTCACTGAAATTATTGGCAGGCTGTCATTGGCAACGGATGTAGTGCTGTTCAGGTCATACCAGCGATTGCTAAAGACGTAAAGTCTATCAAGCAGTACGCACGCAGTCCGCAATGGTACCATGAACGTCCCAACCGCCACTTTTCGAACTTCGAGAAGTGGGTCTTCCGCTGGGTACCCTTGGTCATGCGATTACACAGATGGAACATCTTTTGGTCGATCGATAAGCAGTCTTACACTTACCGCGGCACTGATGCTGGCGTCAAGCAGCGCTTGAGGGAAGAAGAGGAGGCTCGACAATATATTTACACCAAAGCACCGGAGAAGTACCACAACTTGCTCGTGCCTGACTTTGAGCTGGGATGCAAGAGAAAAATCGCCGACCCTAGTTATCTGGATTCTCTGAACCAGGAAAACATAGAGCTTATCCCAGAAGGTCTACAGCGTATCACAGAGGACGGAATCATCAGTACGTCCGGGCGAGACGATAAATTTGATATTATCGTCACAGCTACCGGCTTCAAAGTCTCGCAGTTCCTGACGCCAATGGAGATTATCGGCGCGAATGGTTCCACCTTGGACCAACAGTGGAAAGAGAATCGCGGTGCACAGGCATACCTGGGAACTTTTGTCCACAACTTCCCTAACATGGCCATCTTGTAAGTGCAAAGACGTATCACGAGATGATCACTCGAGCTAATATATTTCAAGATTCGGACCAAACACGTTCCCAGCAAACAATTCCGCGTTGTACGCCTGCGAAGTTCAGGTTGACTACACCGCTCGTGCGCTTGTCAAGCCTCTCTTGGTCGCTCGTGCGCAAACAATCGAAGTCAAGGAATCCGTTGAAAATCGCACGACGAACGATATTCAACTTCGCCTACGCAACAGTGTGTTCTCAGGCCGCTGCACCAATTGGTACATAGGAGAGTTCGGGCGTAACGCGGCCTCATGGCCTGGCCTTGCAATCGAATTCTGGATTGCTACTCTGGCACCTGATCGAGACGCTTTCCTCATGGAAGGTGGCAGCAAGGTTTGGCGTCTCAAGAGTCTGTGGAGGACTTTCGGTGGAGTCTGGGTTGCTCTGGGCGCGGTCTCTATGGGAGCGTTTGTCTATAATCAAGGTGTGCAAAATGTCTTTGATGTCTTGACCTCCAAGCTCCATTGGAGATGATATCATGTCAGATGCACAAATCATAGTCAAGCCCTTTTTGGACTCGTGCAATGACCATCGCTGTTCTATGCAAGAACCTTAATCAAGATCGCGTGACCATTCTAGCTTGCCACGACCGCTTGGCTGCAAGTAAAACGTCAAGAGCCCGGTTGGCATTGCCAAATGCTTCTCCAAGTTCCGAGAGAGCCTCACAGCAAGTGTCCAGATGATATACCAAGTCGCTGCGGAACTCGGGAGTGATTCCTGAGACTGTTGCATAGACCAGTATTAGTGCCGCTGTGAAAGCTATATGGACGACTTGACTGTTGGCCCTGTGTAAAGAGTACTGGCTTCTGTAGTAGACAAGGAGTTTTGCGATGTTTACAGCAGACTGAATGCACATCTCGCGGGCATGTTCGGGTCCTCGACCGACAGGCGGTTGAGGTTGTATATAGAATCTTGAACAGAAAGGGCGGTGTAAGGCTATGATCAAAAGTGCGTAATGCATGCTGCGACTCATTAGCTTCGTAGTGAGTTTCTTCAAACGTGACTCACTGCAGAACAAGAACATGGGGCAATACTATCGCAGAATCTAGACTGGACACATCAAGGTCAACATCTGCCGGCAAACCGCGTCTCCAATCTAAGAGTTGCTCGAAAGTCTTCTGAGCGAGACCTTGTAGCTCCAGATTGGTGGTGCTCTCACACGCGTATCTTCAAGCATCATAATCAGTCAACAAGATCAACCTGACCTGGAATGCAGTACCCACAATTGATGTCCCAGGGTAGACATAATAAGGTGGAGTGAAATCCACTTTTCCAAAACTAGATTCTGAGGGTTCGGAAGAGACTGCTTCTGCTCAGTCGAATCGTCAAGTGATATCACAGCCGACCAGGAACGGGGGCTGTTATGAAGTCTGTTCACAATGGGTGGCTCGCATGCAAGGTCTTTGACATCTGCATGAAACGGCCGACCTAGGTAAAGTCCGCAACCACTGTGGGTGAATCGAGTTAGCTGTTGTGAACTGAGCTGTCCAAACATGACTAACCGATCGTTCAAGAAGCAGCCCCAAACGGCCACGTTGCGAGCATTAGCTTCTTCATGACTCATGGAACCTTCGAGGATATGTTTGCGTGTGCTGATATGCAGACCGAGATCAAATGCCAATCTCACGGCCATTCCTACGTGTGGACTGTCAGCGACAAATTCTGAAGCGCAAGCTTCCTTCTGGAAAAAATCGAAAAGTACCACTGAATAGCCAAGCTCGAGTGTCATGCATGAAGCTGGCTTCATGAGAGCTCAATATAGCGAGTCCTTGCACAGTTGCGACCTTTGGTTCGTCTAGCTCCAGTTCGAGTAAAGCTCTTGCCCTTTGGGCAAAGAACCTCGGCAAAGGCCGCGGAAGAGATAAGTGAGGATCGCTCTCGAGAGCCGCGCCTACAGCATATCTGCTCCAGTGTTAGCAGACACCTGCAGCAGTGTCTCATGGGAAGTCATCCTTACATGGCGTTGGCCAGGAATTCGGAGTAGAATTCACTCTGTTTATGATCACGCATATATGCATTTCTTCCTTGCTCAAAGTACTCTTGATCCACAATGTACATGCTTGCGTTGTGCCAGGTAAAATAAAGATTGATGAAGTGCTGTTCCAGACTCGGATCGATGGGTTGATCGAGCTCTAGAAGCTTCAACCGTGCTGAATTCAGCGCGAGCTGCTCCTGATGCGCTCTGGGTCTGGACAAGAGGATTGATCGCCCTTTGGCAAGATGAAGATTCGAGGTAGCTCCGTAAAACCGCCATCTACCTTCCTTGTTTGCTAACAGCCCGCCCATTCGTTCCGAGATTTGACTCGTGACCTCGTCGTGGTCTTCATCCAAGATTGTTCCATCCGCAAGCTCTCCGAATCTTGTATGCGCATCAAACATAGAAGGTCCTGAAACGCTAGCACACAAATCCATCAATGCTGCAGCTGACGCAGATTCCTGTTCGGTACTAGTGAATGACTCATCAAGGACCGGTAGATTCCACACCCAATCAGCACCTGATTCAGACTGAGTGTCGAACAGTAAGTCGTTCGGCCAGTCCATACTTAGAGGCAAACCAGTATTGCTTGAAGATCCAGGCATACGTACGGAAGTGTCAGTGACGGTCATGGTATCGGGAGTCTCGCTTAAAGATCCATTCACTTGTCCGGGACCTACATCTGAAGGTAAGGGGACTGGTAGGCCCGCCGAGGGATTAGATTCTGTGGGCTCGTTCGCCTGATCATCTGAGGGCGATGATGGATACGCTTCCATGAGTGCATCCAGCGTCCATGTTTGTTGTTGACCGTGTGCAGGCGGCACTTTCAGGCCATGCATAACAATAAAATCTTGCAATTGTCGAACACGTGCGGAGAAAATCTTGATGCTTTTCCGTGCCGAGATCCTAGTCAATTTCGTCAAGTCATTTGGTGCGAACACTCCTCAGTGTTCGTTATACGGACCTCCTCCTGTCGGGTCCGCTATCGAATAGACAGCTCCGGTTCCTCGAGAGGCATTGTCCACAGATGGGCGTGTTTCCATCGCACTCCCGATAAGTCAGTAGCGCCTTGTCGTGTCGGACGAGCCAGTCATCTTACCTTGATCTTGCTTCTTCGGCATGCTGTACACGCAGTCGTGGTATGCTGCCGCACACTTGCGCCAGCGCGGCTCGAACTTCGAGGCATGACTCTGGGTCGCGATTATGTAAGTGAAGCAAGGAAGTCATGGAGGGAACGACGCGAGGCGTAACACCAGCGACCTCGCTGTCTTGGCACCCGCGAAGTCCACGTCAGGATTACGCACGAATCTGGTTGAGGGGCTCACCCTGACATATGTCGTTCAGTAAGATCATCTCAATCTCATAGCTCTGGGAATGTTCAGCACCTGCGAATCACATTTGTTGACAGGTTTAATGATACAAACTTCGACTCGAGTCTTTCTATCCTTATGGTACAACCTTCAGGTACAACTCGTCTGATCCTTTGACGCAAAGGCTTTGATCTTTGAGCACACATCAACAAACTAGCACTGCCCGGAGAAAGTGGCCTGGTTCATTGGAATCGGTTCGACAACTTTGTGACCGTTCCAACTAATTGTCGTACTCGTAATTATCAAGCGCAATATGTAAGCAAGCTCTTTTTGCAAAGCGATCAAGCTCGCTGTACGCTGTTCGGCCCCAAACCGTGCACCATTCCGCCCGCTCACAACACCGACTTGCGATGATCCACATTTATTGACCAGTGAGAAAGACAGAGAAGCCCTGTCATGCGCTCTCTCTGAGACTCACGAGGCAGGTATGGTGGTAAGCCATATGTCTCATCCTTGTCCTTGCTCCAGAGAGGTTTCCCAACTCGTCAACCGCCGAAGCCATTCCCCCTTCCTTCTCTTTATCTCTGTTGCAACGAGGCCACTGCGTCGAGCCTAAGACGAGCCGTCTCTTCGATGTGCACCATCGGGACCTACGGCTTCGAGAGTCTGCTGAATCCTCTGACTCGGTAGCCATTTCTCCGCCGGGATGATAAACCACGACAGAATTGCAAAGATGGTCACGATGGCCAGGATGACGGGAGCATCTAAAGAATTGTTGTGTCAGGAGCCATACTGTAAGCGATTGGTCGGATGCGGGCCATCACTTACAATTGAGATTCTGGGCTGTGACCGGGAATTCATATGGCGAGAATAGCACCGCAACGACCCAACCGTTCCAGAAGATCGAAATAAGTTGGAAAGGCTTGCTGAGCTTGCCGAGGCTCCACCGTGGCTTAGGAAACGTGTTTGGGGTTAAGAAGAGTCTGCCGATGCAGATTAGCCCATATGCCGCGGCCGAGGGCACTCCAGCGGCCGAAACTAAGCTTGTAAATGCGGTGCTAGATGGCAGGATTGTGCACGTAATGATCGAGGAAGCGACCCAAACGACGATGACGGCGTTCTTCGGCTGCCCATTCGAGACCTGTGAGACCCAGCCGGAAAATGGCAGCACGCCGTCTCTAGCGACTGCAAAGACGAGTCGAGATGCTGCGAGGACGGTAATGGCTGTATTCTAGGATCACGTATCAGTAGAGCTACGAGTTCGATGCAAGCACCTATAACTTACAAACCACAATGCCACGACGCAGACAATGTTCATGAATACGTGGCCGCCCTGCCCAAGAATGACGGCGTAGAGGGGCACGAAGGGTTGCTGAGACCCAAAGAGAAAGAAAGTATCGGCGTCTGGCTGCATATTACATTAGCTCTTTCGATCAGAAAGACAAAAGAAAAGAGCATGTGTCACAACACTTACTACACAAAACAGGAACAAGACCACTACCACAAAGCCGCCGATGCCGCTGATGACAGTACTCCAGAAGATGCCTCTAGCCGCGTTGATGCTCGCATTCTTGATCTCCTCAGCCACATGGCCCGAAGCATCGAAACCAATGAGAATGCCGGCAGTTGCAAGGTACGACAAGCACCAATTCCAGCCGGCTGGTGCACCTGTACCGTTGTACGTCGTCATGAAAGCCTCCTGGGCGCTTCTGAACCCATAGGTCTGGCTGGTGCCGATAGGCAGCTATATGAGGTTGAGCAAGAAATCAAAAACAACTAGAAACGAGGAGGCGTAAAAGATCCATCTGAAGTAACGAGCTATCAGGTTCAGAAAGGTCAGTTTTGGAGGATGTCAATAACTTATGAGAGAGCTTACGGGGTACCAGGTTCACGATGCACGCCACCGCGAGCATGACTTCGGTGCAGATCCATTGAATGACCCGGAATCTGACACTAGACGTGTCAGAAGGAAAATCGACATCGAAAACGACCAGTTCCTGGATGTTCTCCAATCAGTCGTGGATTTGGATGAGTCCATGAGTATAACATCTTACTGCCAGCATGTAATTCACCGCGCCTTGGGTATTACTGGCACAGAAAGTTGTCCATGCGGTCGTGCTCCACCAGGCCACCACAAAGCCGAAAAAACGACCGTAGTAAGGTCCGCCCGCTTCAGCGGCCCAGAGGTAAATCGATCCGGCCAGGGGCAGGGAGGAACAGATCTCGGCAATGACTGCAGCCGTCATGAAAGTAAAGACGCATGTGATTATGTAGCTCGTCCTAGGGGCCATCTCTCGTCAGTCGGGTGAATCATCAACACAACAACAATCATCCGCCTACCAGTATGCCAGGTTGCCACCACTTGCTATACCCGTACTAAACGTGACACGGACGCCTCCGACGAGATATAGAGCGGCTTGCAGTCAATCAGACAAAGCATCCAGCAATGGAAGAAGAACACTAACCAAAAGTGGTGGAAGAGTTATGGAATAGGGTGTAGGTACGATGTCTGTCATATGTGAGATGTAATCCTCAGATCGAGGATCGAGTGACTTACAATACAGGTTTGTATCCTAAGTGCTCCTGCATGCGAGATTTGAGTTACTGATGGGATTCTTCTTAGTCGTCCTCCGGGCTCCGGGACGCCATGCAATTTCGAACGTACCAGGACTTTTGCATCTTCATTGATCGACTTGCTCGCCTCCTGATCACTCGCTTTCTCCGCTTCTGGTTGTCCAGACGGCTGTGCCAGCATGTTGTCGTGTGTTGTGCCGAGAGGTACTCCAACTTGGACTGATTCGTCTTTGAGAATTTTCTACACGTTGACAAGTCATCTCAGCGATATCGCTAGGTGCTGACTAAACCACGTCCCTTGACCATGATGCCATTCTCGCAATTCGGATTCCGGTGATCTTTTGCACCCTCGGAATTATAATCCCGTTTTATGTCAAGGCGTCATTATAACGCTAAGCGCAGCATCGCACACAGAAGAAAATCTGCGCAACTCTTGTCTTTACCGTCTCTTTTACCATGCCCGCTACATGCCTACTAGGTGCCCATTAAGCACCATAGAGCCATTAAAAGTTAAAACAAGTATAATTTATACTATACTTAAATTGCTAAATGCTTTCTTAAAAAGTCTAATAGAACTACTTGCACGGCGCTTTAGCAAAAGCTCGGTTCGTGTAAATCTTGGTGTGAATGCGAAGGAACAAGGCCCCCGGCTCGGAATGAGAGCGCAACGACCAAAGAGTTCATCAAACATAATCCAAGCCCTGCAACGATCAGCGTAGGTAGATGCTCCAAAGATCCTCACTAGAAATACTGCCGACCCCCCCACATTTCGAACCTGCCTGCATGCATGCTCTTGACAGACTTGCCTCGCTGATATCTCTTCCTTGCACGATCCACCTCCACGACTTGTAAGCAGTCCCTGGAAAGCACGCCAGACTTCGTAACAGATTAATTGATTCGATACGTCGACTACCTACGTCAATCATGCCATTCGAGCACCCACATCCACCTCCTTCAGGAGAGTCGCCCCAACTACTGCGACGCACTAGCACTCTTCGAAACCTTACGAGTATACTGTATCACGGACACTACATACAGAGCAGCGGTCAACATCACAGTTGCGACGCGGGACGCGATCAACGCAGATATTCCATTGGGTGCATGGGCTGCGGCCGCCGAAGCGTCGAGTGCAGCACCCACGCCTGGAGACATTCGAAAAGGTACTTTTGCGAAATCTGGTTGGACCAAACGCACTGGCTGGCAAGGCGCAGAGAAGACTGGTCATGACTCCCCAAGGAAAAAAACAAGGGGTGGGTTTGTCGAAAACAAGCCAGCTGCCGACGATGTTGGTACGCAGTATCCCTGTGAACAGCGCAGGAAAAGCCATGGGTGTGAGCATTGCGGCGTTCCACTTGGATCGAGCAAAGCCGCCAAAGTTGGTTCTCATGCAATTCCAACAGAAGTTCTGCAGCTTGCACCTATGGAGAATCAATGCTCGACACAACACGGTGATGACAGTCGAGGCCTAGACGCCTCTTCAGATGGCCTATCATCCCCTTCTGATGATAATCTGCAACCCAAGATCTCATGGACAAGGTCAACGATCATCGGTTTGCAAGTATTCTTAAGATGGCTTCTTACACCCCTTGGATTCCTTGTCACAATCTACGCCTTGAATGTCGTGGCTTGGGGAGGTATGCTGTTCTTTCTCCTCCTCAATGCAGCTCCAGCGATGTGCTGGGCTTTGGACGAGCGTCAAGAATGGATTTACGACTGCGACAACTTGCAAAGCTCGCGATGTATCTGGTTAGAGATTGACAGTCAGATCTTGAACGCGTTGTTCTGCGTGACAGCCTTTGGCCTGATACCTTGGCGATTTCGAGATCTATACTACCTCCTTCGCTGGCGCCCGATGCCAAATAGTTGCGGAATACAGCAAAAGTTGTATGGTCTACGGACTCTCGGTGGCATTTATCGAAAATGAGTACGGTTGCCGGGATCTCATACTCTCGATGACTTTAGCCCGGCGGAGTACAATGCAGTAGCATTCACGAACAGAAACCTGGCATTGACTAGATACGAACTACAACTACCTTCGGTACAAGCGGCCGCATTGGATCCCCGATTGCCATGGAAGCTTGAAAAAACACCACAAAATCCCCTCACGGGTGTGCGCGCACCTCCGGCAGCCCTTTGGAAGATTGACTTCTTCGTCTGGTGCAACGTATGGAACACCCTTCTCCAGATCTGCCTGTGCGGCTTTATGTGGGGTATGAATCGCTTCGATCGGCCTTCATGGTCGACAGGTCTCTTCATCGGGCTCTCTTGCATAGTCTCTGGTGTCGGAGGAATAATGAGCTTTCTTGAGGCTAAGAAAATCAAGCAGATTGAGGGAGTGCCACCGGTCGCAGCCGAGTGTTCTTCTTGGAACCATGTCTAGGAGACTTTTTCACCTAAAGGAAGCCGATGCCAGTCATTAGCAAGGTTACACAGATGACAATCCTGCGACTGATGGTGTTTTGGAAACTCTGAGATTATTATAGATAGGTCCAAAGTTCTGACAGTCAGATTTCCTGTGTGATACATCACTCCAAAACGAGGTTTAACTCTGTATTGATAGTGGGACACCAATCACGCGTGCTTATGTTGTTAAGATGCAGTTGATCTCAGTCAGATGAGTATGTCGACTCACCAGAATGTGTCTATCTTAACCTTGAATTTGGGAATCAGAACTTGGGTACAAGAGGCAAAATATCAAACTGTCTAGTAAAGGCCGGCCGGAGTTAATAACATAGGCTACTTTGGTCTCTATCTAGACGTTCTACTAAAGCAAAGTCAAGATGGGTTTAAGATAAAATTAACCTACATTTCCCGTAATTCTGTAGCCTTCTTGCGCACCGGTATATTAATCGCATTGCTCTAGCTTTTATCCTGTCACGTCTTGCACACTATGCTGGTCCTCCCTCAATACCTTGCTCAGAGCCGGATAATCACCTTGCTCTCTTCATGCCTGGAAAATCTGGCATAGTACTCCGGCGCATCCTCGATATCGATGACGCTACTGACGATAAAACTGGGATCTGCTCTTCCTGATGCGACGAGTGAAACAAGTTCAGCAGCGACCTCTTGCAAAGGTAGAATAATACCGCCACGCAGCGTGATAGCTTTGTTGAAAACAGTACCGATGTCGAAGTCGAAGGTTCCATTGTTCTGCAGGCCAACAAAACCGATGCCGCCTTGATTGGCAGTCACGTTCACGAGCTGCCGCATGGTGAGAGATGCATCCATGGTGCCATTCGATAGACGGGCTTCGTAGCCAACAGCTTCGACTCCTCTGCGCACACCCCTTGGCTCCAGAGCGAGGATCTGCTCGACAGGATCAGAAGTATTGAAGTTGATTGGGATGGCACCGATGGAAGCTCCGAGGTCGAGACGCTGTTGGACATCATCGACAATGTAGACACGGGATGCACCGCGGAGGACAGCAGAGTAAGCTGCGAGTAGACCAACAGGACCAGCCCCGAAGACTGCTACGGAATCGCCGGGTTGGAAGCCTGACCATGTAACTCCGGACCAAGCTGTGGAGAAGATATCAGTGATGAAGAGATAGTTAAATAGGGTCGTTTCATTGGTGGAGGCGTTTATAGGGATCGGAATCAGGGAGTTGTCGGCAAAGGGAATTCTTGCGTATTCGGCTTGCGACATGGTCAGTTGACTGCGCTGCACGATGCGGTGGGTGTGACTTACTCTGTAGCCCCGGCAATGGAGCTTCGGGAGTACCGTCCTGGACGCCGCCAAAGCCGATAGGAGCGGTGTAGTGATCAGGCTCGACAGTATAGTGTCCGTTGTCGAGGTTGTCAGGGACGACTACATAGTCACCCAGTCACCCACGTCGAGGAACTGAACAGCATCTCCAATCTCTGTGATGTAGCCGATGGCTTCATGTCCGTATAGCAATGGTGTATCAGGAGAACCTGACGCGACATGATAGGTATGAAGATCGCTTCCACAGATCGCGGTGTAATTGATCTTGACAATCACATCGGTTGCATTGAGGATTGCCGGGATTGGAACGTCGATGACAGAGACGTTATAGGCTTGCCCGAGCTGAGCTACTGCACGCATGAATCCCGCCATAACAGTAAGGAGCAAAGTTTAAAGTCCAGTGTCTGAAATGTGAAAACAGTACTCTGCCCACAGAAAGCGGACGTTCGTTCTCTTATACTGTGTTTCGCAACCATTGCCGGATATCTTATCTCCAAGCGCTGAGCTTTCGCCGCGGGAACGACGTCAGTACATACGTGGAACATCTTGGATATGCTTGGCCGCAGGGATCTGTCGGCCGAAATGCCAGATCACTCGATTTTCGGTCGAAGCTCGAATGTTCGCAGCATGGACGGATGATACACGCGCCTGACTAATGCCATGGGCCGTTGTCCCCGATTATTCAGAATTTGCAAGACACAGAGGAGATAAGATGAGCCTCATGACGAGGAGAGTGGTCGAGTTCGAGCTCCACATCAGGCATGTTTGGTCGTGCTCAATTTGCACGAAGGGGCTACAAGGTAGGAACGGCTTCATACTAGGCAGGTGATTGCTTTGTACCTTTCCACTATATAAACAGCAGCTCTCAGACTCAGAGCCCTTGAGCTGATCAGTCGTGATCTCTTGCAGGAGCTTATGATTGTAATCGTCCAAGCCCAGAGGGATATAACCCTTTGGGGCCCATTTCCTTGGCGACAAGAACAGAGTATGTCCATTGACTCTTTTGCCTGCGACGATCCTCAAATGACACTCTCCAGCATCTTCCAACGTTGCGAACTCAACCCCTAAGCTCTTTACATGATCGAATGCTTCTTTGAGAAGAATCTTCGTCTCCACGTACCTGCTTTGGTGTCAGTAAGTTTTGGTGGGAAAGGAGAAGGAAGGTAGCAGTCCTACTAAGGCGATATTATGTTGACACGGCTACCATAATGATGGACAGTCCTTCGCAGCGCATGGTTCCAATCAAACATAGTTCTGACCTCACACTCTCACGATCTGGATATCATGGACGTGTTTGTCTGGCACTTTGCTATGGCGGAAGATTATATGCCGCTGCTGCAACAAGGTAGACAAGAGGCCGTAGCCATCTTTGCACATAGTCTCATCATGTTGAATGCCGTGGGGTGGTCAACTTGGTTATATGGCTGGGACACAATTTTGTTGGCAAGATCTTACGATGTTTTGAACCACCAGCACCATCTGTGGATTCAATGGCCAATCGAGGACATCGGTTGGGTGCCTCCATGTTTCCGACTGCTGAGCGGTGAAAGTCCTATAGTTTGAGACAGTGGAGATACTTTGTGAGTATAGAAGGATGCGTTTTCATTCTGTAGAAGGATACCTGAACTCAACATCACTGATGTCGCTCTGCTTTACTTCTTTAGGCGTACAGATACTGACCTCCACGTTCGACATCTCCGCTTCAACACCATCGTAGATCCAATCTTGCGTGGTTTCGATACAAGATGCATTAAGCTCACACCAAATCGTGGTAGTTGATGGATGGAGTGCGTCCTTGATAGTATAGAATTTCCAGTATTCATGTCCATAATCTTTCCCCGTCGTATCGCCTTGTGCTTCTTTGGCTTGGAGATGCTTCAAAAAGAATGGGTTCGGAGATGCTTGAGCTTCTTTAAGAAGGGCGGAATCGTGGGGTGGATCGATTTTCTCAAAGGTTTGCTGGTAGTTGGCGACTATACAAGCCCGCGCGGCCTGCAGCTTCATCTCAGGCCGCAGTCGCGCTAGTTCTTCATAGACGCTAGAATAGGCGGGCTGTGGGAACCATATACAATAGGGCAACTCGTCCACGGGAGTTGTGGGCGTGATTCGGGATAGATCATTCGTCATGATGAACCGGGCATTGATCGCCCGTCGTATGCGCCAGTCGCTCCTCTCGTCACTTGGTTGAAGTGACCAAAACTTGGCAAACAACGGATCGTGGTAGATGCCTCGAACCAAGCACGCGAGCTCGCCTTTAATCTTTTGCGGACGTCGCAGGCGCATGTATCGATCGATGTTGCCTTGACACGCCGCTGACAATATGAGCAGGTCTTTGTCGACTGTAGGAAGATCTGCCGGAAGTGGAGAATAGAGTAGTGGTACCACCACTGATTGATCGACTGAGCGAGGCTCGTTCTGCTTGAGATCCACTGACATGTCCTCGCAGATGTCGTACAACCGTCGCTCGAAGCCGTGGCGTTCGGGCTCTCCCAAACGCGTTCGTCTCGGTGGCTTGAACGCTTGCTTCGACTCCAAGAGTGCCGTCACACAAGTGTTGCCGTTCATCGGAGAGATCGGTGGGTTGTCCAAGGAGAGAGAATTTGAGTAGTCGTCGAATACAGCGTACTTGACAGGCTGTTTGACGATCGCTGAATGAATGGCCTCGCTTCCGCTCTCACGAGCTTCCTCGGCAATGCCTACTTCGGGCAGGATATCAAGTTCCTTGTAGAGATCGTCATAATTTGCCACGGCACAAACGCGGCCAACTTGATACTTCATTTGAGGATATCGGGTGATGAGCTTCCTGCATGTATCGCGATCGGGCGTCGAAGGATACCATATGCAGTACGGAAATTCTTCTAGGTCGTTCATGTCAGGGATGTCTCTGTTGTACATGATAGCTTGAGCGTTGAGTGCGCGAGTGAAGCGAGGCGTGAGACCTCGAAGCTCATGGCCAAAGCCTGCATTTCGACGAATACCCGCCACGACACAGAGCTGAACAACCTCCAGTCCAAGGAAATCAGGTATGCGAACACCGTTGATGGCATCCTGGATCGGTCGGTAGTGGAAACGGAAGTCTTGCAAGGCAGACTGTCGCGGATGAGCCATGGCGTTGAGTTTGGAGCTTAGATCAGGGAATAATTCTGACAGCGAGACGTGTTGACTTTGGCTCACAAATCCTTGGTTTTCTGGAAGATCACATGAACCCTAACACTCGTTTTTCTTACAGCCATGACCAGGCTGAGATGTGTTGAGATTGCAAGTGATGGGCTTGGAGCTGGTGCCTAGTTACCACTACCGGTACAATAGAGTGCTTGCATGGTGTGAATTCTTTAAATTGCTTTTTGTTTCCTCAATTCAAAAACTGTTTTGTGGGG
This sequence comes from Aureobasidium sp. EXF-10727, assembly GCA_023848595.1. NCBI lineage: Eukaryota > Fungi > Ascomycota > Dothideomycetes > Dothideales > Saccotheciaceae > Aureobasidium > Aureobasidium sp. EXF-10727. The sequence goes on from SWBF01000044.1 coordinate 17,276, forward strand.
TCTTTCTGCTTACTTAGCAGGTTAGATACAAGTGGGTCAATGCACCTCGTCGAACAAGGACACCGCGTCAAGTTCTTGCCAAAAGCCATCAACGAGAGAGTTGGCGTTACCGCACATGCCATAACAGGATATTCCTAGATCGTGTTCAAATATCTCAGAAGCGTTAGAAAGTCGTCTGAGTCTGAGAGACGCCGAACGCTGACTAAGTCGCGTCGCCCGACGATGACGCTTTTCTCGCATACCAGATTCCTTGCAATATCGGAAACATAATTCCGCTGGCAAAATTCTTACCAGAGCTTGATGTAACGTTCGTCTTTGCTGTATTCTTCAATATGTCGACTCTATGCCCACCGGACACCATGGACGCGTCGGAAGGTGGAACAGGTGTGACTCACACTGCAACTCAGCCGCGAAACGCTTTCCTCGAACATCCTATGACGATACTCTCACGGCGCCCCGACCTACATGACCTTGTCGCTGGCGCAGTGGTATTTCGAAAACAGAGCCTCACGACAGCCCATCCCGAAACCCTGCTGGTCCGCCGTAGCCCAGAAGATTCATTTCCATTAAGATGGGAATATGCCGGTGGTGTGTTTAACATTGACTTGGACAAGAATCTTGCAGAGACCGCTCTACGTGAGCTCCGAGAAGAGACTGGTTTAATCGGCTGTCATGTCATTTGCCCGATCATCTTATATTCTCGTTCGGTGAACGATCGCGATGATATAGCAGACGCCAGACTGGCTGACAAAGACTTGTCTTGTGTCTTTCAATGGGACGATCAAGCCTGGGGCATCGCCACATTTCTTGTAGAATGTTCGGATGACGATGTCAAGATTGATGAAGCTGAGCATGTCGACTGGGCGTGGGTCACCGAGAAGGAGGTACGAACCGAAAAATTCTCTACAGGAGACCACAGGATGAAGATTGTGAGCAAGGAAATGAAGGATATGATTCTCGAGGGCTTCCGCCTTGCAAAGGCGCTCAAAAGATAGGAAGGCATGATATGCGCTATTTTGCAGCGCAGATTGTGGCTTTCCTACTTATCCATGGTGTTTCAAACGAGCTTTGCCTTCTCCCGCGACTCAGCCCGTCCACAAGTACAACGGCAATCGACGACCACTTCAAGCGCTTTCCCTAATTCGCTCGAGCAGCAAAGCATGAGCAAGGAAACAAGCTTCGACAAAAGGAACAAGATGTCGGACAGACCTCCGGTGCTCATCGCTGGCTCGAACTGTCATGTCAGCACTTCTGCTTCCACTCCTGCTGGATCACTTGTTGCTTCAATACCTCTCTGCTCCGACTATCGTAACGCTGAGACTTCCTATGACAAAGCAAGAGCACCAAAGGATGGGACTGCAAACAAGATTTGCAACTACCTAAACACCTACGTGCTATATACCATCGCAGGGAGCAGCACAAGCAATCAAATCCCCTAATATTAACATAGCTCTCTATACATTGGACCCTAGACCAGCAAGTACGCCACAACGCCACTGGCCTCAGGTACACATTAGCGCATTCAAACGACAGTGAAACAACTGCTGTTATTACTTCTCTTGATGTACTTCTTACTCAAGGTCCTCCTGCCATAGCCTTTGCGACATTTGACTGCCTTCTAAGCCTTGACAAGCGACATAAACAAAACAACACTTCCGTATACCAAGCCCAACTCCTAGGTCAACGCGGTGTGTCTAAACACCTGTCTGTTAACCACAGGAATGTATATGATGGGAATATGCGTCAGCAATCTAGCACAAACTAAGTAGAACAAGAAGCGGTTCTTTATCAGATTGTAGATAAAGTTGGTGGACTTGTCCATATTAAAGAGCCCTAGAGTGAGGTGCTTGGCCTTCTAGGCCATAACTGATAATAGCACCGTGAGTACACTATATGCTGTGCCTCGAGCGCGATACGGCAAGTCGCAAGATGAGTTATAGGATTCGTTGCAGTCAAATCCTAAGTCACCGTTACCGACACCGAAAGCGACAATGACATATGAAGCCAGGCAGAGCGCTCCCACGAAAGTGCCGTAGACAAACTTGTTGACAATAAGCTCCTTTGTGAACACGCCAGCTTTGAGGCTATGTGGAGCGCGGATCAAAAGTATTAAAACGCTGATCTGGCCACATTAGTCCATTTAAAATACTGGTCTCTGGCCAAGCTATACTAGAGCTTAAGTGATTGTCAGTAAAGTCTGATGGTTCCGCGTTCTGCAACACGCCTAAAGAGATTTGCGCAGTCGAGTTTCCGATATTGATATCTTCAGCGCTCTCTGGACAGTAGAGCGAATTTGAATCGAGTCCTGATTTTTCCCAGACTTCATCTCGAGCCTTGCGAATGATCTTCCATGCCTCAACTCCGCCATCCGTTAGTGGTCGCAAGTCGATGTCGCCACCTTCGCTAGAAGTTATACCCCCATCACTTGAGCTTTCGCACATCGAAAGTGCAAGGTCGACCAGTTTACGTGTTTCGCCGGCCAAGGGGTCGTCGGGATGTTCTTCTAGCTCAGTGACGAGGGCGAGAATACTATGAAGAGGTTGATGCTGCCCTGGCCATGACCAATGCCACGGCTGAAATTCTTGGTTCTGAGCCAGCTTGATGAACTCGTGAAGGAATAATCTGCAATTTCCTACAGCACTATGGTCCGTCAGCTGTGAGACTGATCTTTTGGCGACACTTTCGACTTACCCAGGCTCCTTGTTCTTCATATATTGCAACATGCCATGCTGTTTCAAAGGGCCGTACATGATAGCAAAAGGTTTTGCGGCAAGCATAGTCAAAACCTTTATGGCGAAAGAGGCAAGAGACGGGCTCAATTGTATGTCTCGTAACTCATCGTTTGTTATTGGCTGGCCGCTCGTGTTCTCTGGTGGCAACCAGGTGATGCTCAGAAGCTCCTCTTTACGGCGGTCCATCTCGCGACTGATGATACCAGTGAGCCGTAGGAGTTCGTCCACATTGGCTTCGTGAATGTGGTAGCCGTTGACGATACGTAGAATATCGCTCATGTGTCGATAGAACGTGTATCTGCCACCAACAAAGACTCCAAGGACTGTTTTCGAGCCTCTTGGCATGGTCTGTGGTTGACTTGATAGCGTGATAGGCTCTTCGTGTTCATCAGGGTGCTCTATCTTGTATAGCTGACTCTCAATCATGGGAGGAAGGCCGCTTGACAATGCGATCTGTGAGTCCAACGTGACAATTGACCACCATCTGTTCCAAAGTTAGCATGATGCTGGAAACCCGGCGAAAGCGCTCGAGAGTGACCCTACAGATGTCTGCGGACTTGAATGTCTGCCGAGCTCACGATACCAAATCGTGCTGGCTCTCGGTGGAGTCCTATGCTTTGTCAGTGCTGATACCTAAAATATTTCTTATAGTCGTTCGAGGACTACCAAGCATTTGTGCAACTCTGAAAGCAAGACCGATGAATGAGCAGCAGTGGAGCGGCTGTTCTTCCCGCAACCAGGTAGAGTTCAAGATGATGAATGATGCAAATGTCCAGAGAGAGGGCGACTTTGGGAAGTCGGCCAATCGGATTGCGCATACCGCTTGGTTGTACAGTCGAGACGACAACCTCTCTCGTGACTGAGGTCCGAAATAGTGAACGAGTGTGGATCGAGGTGAAACAGTGCAGCCCGCGAATACAACAGCGGCATATATTGCGAGGAAGTGGGCACCAGGTGAATAGTTAGTGGTCAAGCTTGCACGCCTGGATTATGTCGTTAGATCAAAGTCTCAGATGACAAGCGGGGACCAGGATGCTTCACCATAATGAGAGCTCTTGTGCTTGTCGAAGAAATAATTCCATGTTGAACAGAGGTCTGACGGTGTGATAACCTCGCAGATACGCGCGAATCAGCTCTTCACAGCATTGATTCATGGGAAGGCCGTTCAGGATGTTGCTCAACGACATATCCTCGAGGCCAATGCGGAGCTCTTCGTCTTGCGACAAGCCAAGAGGCGACATCTGGAAGATATCGCCATACAATCTCTGAGCAGCATCCGCCAGAAGACCACGTGCATGAGAACTCGTCGAGCCCGCGGAGATATGATTCGAGCCGTGAGTCGAAGATTCGGTGGCGGATGGGCGATGGACGGTGTACCTGCCTTGGCGTTGGGGGACATTGATCTGTCTTGAGTGTCAATCTGATTGTCAGAATGATCCGAGGCGCATGAGCCTACCTCGCGGCCCAGGCTTGCGAAAGATGAGGGCGATCGATACGTGCTCTTAGTCTGAGCACCCAGATGTAATTGACCTGGATCCGCGGACGTCGAAGTCGAGATAGGGCCTGTGGAATTTTCCGGAGTGTCGCATGTCTCTAGTGCCACCTTCAGTAGCTGCATACAACACGCCTTGGACAAAACGCACCCTGCCCGAATTCTGGTGGCATATGGTCAACGCTGCTGAGTCTCCGGGGAATTCTCATCTGCTCCAGTACATGCTGCGTCTCATCTTCGCTTGTTTTAGCACGAGAACGTCATTGAGTCAAGTGTCCAGGACGTTCGCACCCAATATCGTAGTGTGAGACGTGACAGATCGCGCGTGGTATGTGTAGTGACATTGAAGTCCAGCCTGGATGCATCTCGCGCACGAGGGCCTCGCCTGCGGTCAATGGGATAATCAGCATTACAGTGTGCGCATCAATACGTGTTCATGCTCGGACCTTGTCGCAGCTCACTTTCCTCTGGGCACAACGCGCGCAAGCGCGCGGCGGCCTCGGCCGAGAGCTCGAATTCATTGCTGGCACAGGACGGTGCGACTGATGCCACACTCGAATCTTGACTCAATTGCAAGAACGAAAGAGCATGATTGGCTCTCATTTATTGTGTTGTCAATGGGACAACACCCAGACAGGGTTGCGATCAATCGTTGAGCCCCACCTGCTTTGGCGTCGGCAGCACGTACCAACTACCTCCAAGCGCGTATAAGCTATGATCCGACCGCCGGAGTTGAGATTTACCCGATCCCCGGGCCGACTGCAGTGGCAACCCCTGCTTAGCTGAACCCTATATTGCTGAAACCTGAACCTTCCAAAGCTGCTCGATACCATTTACAATATTTCTCGGGGGGTGCAAGCGAACATGGTACAGATTTGGGCGTGTCTTGTTGGAAAAATCCCGGTGTTTGCTTGCCTCCTCTTACTTGCTAACTACCACTCAGACCCCGCTTTACAACACTTTTTGAGCCCCCCACCCCTCGGGGAGTTTGCGGGGCCTTATTTAGTGCGATAGGTGGTTAAGAGCAGAATGCATAGGTGGAACTTAGCAATGACCTGAACCTTTACAAAGCTGCCGATGATTTAACTGTGACAGACAGCACATCATCACACACAGTCCTTGCAGTCCTTTGCGATGTTTGGATTTCTTTTAGGCCGATTAATAGTTCTCCAAGTACAGCTCTCGTTACTGATCTCGACTCGAAGTCTCTATATCTGCAATCATGCTTACATAGTGCTGCTTCACCCAAGCTCAAGTCGGAATCACATGTTTGTCCAGATGTATACAGACAAGCTTCTGCATATTACCACTTACTACTTGATTCCGTCCTCCGACCTGGGTCCCATGTCCCACTTCACGTATAGCTAGACAGTTTTTGATCTGCGTTCGATGGCGGACATCCTACAAGGCGTCGGGCCGTAATAAAGTATAGAGTGTACGAGTATCTATCCTTGACCGACGCTCGTTCATATAAAGATGAAAAGTGGATCGCTAACATGTTCCCTATACTGGACACGACTATTTGCGGGAGAGCGCAGCCTTAAGCAAGCTGGCAAGCTCTTGTTCAACCTTAGCGAAGTAATCTTGTAAAGGTGTCAGCACTGGCGATGTACATGTGAGAAGAGTTGAGGGCGGGTGACCTACCATACACTTGTTCGCGAAGGGGCTGAGCCACATCTTGAAGTGTGGCGCTAACGTTCTGAAGAAATTGATCGTGGGCACCTTCATTCTTGATCAGAGACCATAGTGCTTTGGGCTGTACAAAGTCCTTCTCCGTGACTCCTGTCGAGTAGATTTGGACTTTGCCTTGCCAACGCTCGTGCGTGGGTACACAATGTCTGTTGCTCAAGCCAACGGGTCTGAGCTGGGACCTGACGTAATCGGGCTGGCTTCCGTAGTTGCCATCTATGCGCGCTCGACCATCACGCTCGTATGGATTATACACGTTGACGTGAGCACGATTGGATGGAAGCTGCTGATAGTTGACACCAAGGCGATAGCGAGCAGCGTCGGGATAGGCGAACATGCGGGCTTGGAGTACTGATGAATGCATCAGTGTTCTTGGTCATGCTGGTGCGCTCTCAGGATTCGGCTTACCCATATCTGCCGATGGTCCAATACCCGGGACCATATTCGAGGGAGAGAAGGCAGCTTGCTCAATATCCTGGAAGTAATTTTCGGGCTGGTAGAGGTCAGTTTCGCGGTGTATATTCAACTTGATCGAGATCTTACATTGCGATCAAGTGTCAGTCTACCCACGCGTCGGAGGGGGTAAGATTCATGCGGCCAGGTGAAAGTATCATCAAAGATATCGAATGGCGCACGGATTATCTCATCTGGCTTCATTACCTGGATGTAAAGCAACCACGTAGGATAGTCGCCTCGCTCGATCGCATTGAACAAATCCTTGATATGATAGTCTGGGTCCGTTCCAGCAAGTCGCACTGCTGTATCTGAGTCCAGAGTCTCGATACCTCCTTCCGGTTTCCAATGCCACTTGACATAGACAAATTCACCATTCTCTTTCGTCAAAGTGTATGTGTGTACGCCGAATCCGTTGATGTGTCGAAGGGATGCTGGTATCCCTCGTTGTCCGAACAAGTGCATGAGAGCATGAATACCCTCCGGATTGTTCACATGATAGTCCCAGAACATGGTATTGTCAGGTACATTGGTCCTCGGATGTTTCTTATGGCTGCGATTCATGCTGGGGAACTTGATCGGATCCCGCACGAAAAAAACGGGAAGGTCGTTAAAGACGAAATCCTGGTTACCGTCTTCTGTGTAGAACTTGGTCGACCAGCCTCGAACGTCCCTTACTGTGTCGGCAGAGCCTTTTTCACCGCCGACGGTGGATATACGTGTCATAATCTCGGTTTTCTTCCCTATCTCCGAGAGAAAGCGGGCATCAGTAAGATCAGTAACGTCGTCGAGAACTTCAAAATGGCCGAATGCTCCAGCAGCCTTGGCATGAACCATTCTGGCAATTCTTAGCAAGAGGATGAAGTTGTTGAGCACGACATGACACACCGCTCTGGTATACGCTCACGTGAAAAGTGAGCGAGAACTTCTATGAGCTGAGTGTCACTCAGAACAGCAAGACCCCCGTTCCCTGAAGCGAGCCGGATTTCTTGTGCTGAGCCCGGGTCAGAGCATGGTTGTCCTAAAGCAAACGGAATCAGTGATGCTCTGCTCGAGAATCTCAAGAGTTTGATTTCAGCCAACCTTCGCCCAGAGTGTAGAGAGGGCTTTTCAATGCCTAGTATGAGACGAATCAGCGACTTGTCATTGCATCTACAAAGTATGCCCTTACTTCCATGTTGTTCTCAAAGAAGAATATGTTCTATCAAGGGAGGTGTTGTATGAATCAGGTCGCGACGTATCATTCAGAGTGCATCAGATTCGACTCTTATGTCAGCCCAGACGTTGCGCGGTCCTCCTGATCAATGGCTATGAACCGAGCTTTCGCGATGGGGACGCGGCGTCAAGACAGTTGGGAACCACAATCAGCATTTGCTGTGGGTTGATGCACATCGCCGTGTAGTTTCGGCCCCGAGTTCCAGCTTGCTCCTTCGCAGACAAGGATAGGGGCCTAGGGTCCTAATGGTCAGCTGAAACGTGTGATAGTTCATTCGTCCTTGTGGACGGATCACAACGTACACACGCAGGATCACGTAGTCGACTGGCCTGTGATAGCGTACATGTTCATAGCTTTCCCGACATACTGAACGCAGACGGGCGTAGACATGTGTCGATCCTGAGAATGTCTCGGCGATCGTCTTGCAAGGTCTTCTGAAAACGATTGGCCCGTGCCTTTCGCGTGCTTCCAGATCTTTCAAGCTCGGTCGATATCGTACTAGACTTGCACGCAGAAAATCGTTGTCCGAGCTAGTGCAAGTACGAGTTGTGTTCATGCCGATATGATTAGATGCGCCGATTGAACTCGGTCCAGGGATGATTGTTGGATGATTTGGGTTAGCAGGCAACAGCAAATGAAAGTTGCAGGAGGGGTTGTATGAACTCGGACCGGTGAGGATACATGGCATCATGGTCAAGCCCCAATACAACATGCAGCTCGCGTTCGAGCTTCGTCAATGTCATCATGCACTCCGCCAGATGCATTACCCAAATCTGGACATCTCAGCTGATAAGTCGGTCCCTGATGCTTACTATGAGGTGGGGACAGGCTGGTCCCCTGTAGGAAGTACCTGGGAAGCGGCATGCGAAGGACTGATTGAGGAGTATCTGTCAGTCCTGATGGTTTGATTGGCCCGGACGCGTCAGCCTGGCGACTGTAAGGGTGTTGATACTCTGCATCTCAGATGGTGGAAGGATGCCTCGGCTGCGCTTAATGAGTTTCCTGTTCGGTATTAACATCAAAGCCAACGTCGTTATGAAGCTGTGCATGCGTCTGTAATCACTACTATCGAAGCTTGTACCCCATCTTAAGTGCTCGAGATGATCTGCAATCCAGTAGTTGTGTCGATCCAGGTTTACACATGTCAAAGAGCTGTCGCAACGGCGCGCTTGACTTGTTCTAGCTTCGGCCCCGAAGTGCTCGGAGATCCCAAGCCACTCCGTATTAGTTCCGATCTAAGCAAAACAAGGAACCAGGCGACAGAGGATGGAATGTACCCTGCTTGTCTGGGGACTATGTTAAGATCGACAAGGGTATACATTGATAACTATTGGATTCTGTCTTCTCTGTCCATCCGACTACAATTCTTCCCTACCCCAATAGAACACGACATCATCATTTTCCATTTGCAAGAATATGGCACCTAGCATCCAAGTCAGGCAATCAAGACCGATGGAATCGGTCAATCGGCCTGATGAATGGAAGATAGAACAAGGTCTCTCCGGGGCTAAGCTGCCTTTCCTGGATCAGACCGGCGATGTTCAGGTTGAGATCCTGCCTATGGAGTGGGCCAAGCCATGGAAAGATGAGGCTGCTATTGAGGCAGTAGGAGACCGAAATGAGTTGTTCAAAGCTGAGCGCGAGGGATGGAAAGGGTAAGTGCCTCGAAGCAGCCCACGCTGCACAAAGCACTGCTGACTCAGCTCGTAAGCTACGTCGAGTGGGAGAAATACCCCGACAAGAAAGTCAAGGGACATCGCATCCTCACCTCTCAGAATTTTCCTCCAAATCCTGAATTTCAGATGGGTCCCATTCCTGACACCAACCCCGTATTGCCCGGGACTCACTGGAAAATGTGGCATCACGCCATCGGTGGAGAGCTTTACGATGCTCCCGACGACTCTTGGAAGACCGTCTTGAGAGAGAAACACTCAGAGATGCTGCATCTCTTGCAATTCCCATACAATGGCGAGGCTCCTAAAAGACTTGTCACCGACAAAGCCATCACTCCCAACAGTCTGCACTTTGTGAGAAACCACGGTGGCATTCCCATTATCGACGAAGACAAATTCTCCTTCGATGTAGATGGTCTCGTGAACAGTCCCCGCAGTTTCACTATGAAAGATCTGATGGACGAATCGAAGTTTCCACGGGTCAAGAAAACCATTACGATGCAATGCTCTGGAACTCGTCGAATTGAACAGATCACACTCTATGCCGGCCAAGGTGATGAAGTCCCGCAGGCTCCATGGGCTGAGGGCGCCATCGGGAATGCCGAGTACGTTGGCGTCAGCCTCAAGAAGGTCATTAAAGCCTGTGGTGGCCTCAAAGATGGCGGTAAGCATCTTGAGTTCTATGGTGCAGATACATACTTCAAAGATGATGAAGTCATGAACTACGTTGTCAGTGTACCTTGGGGTAAGGTCAGGGCTAACGAAGTCTTACTATGCTGGGAGATGAACGGGCAGCGTCTCCCTGCTATTCATGGATTTCCTCTGAGAGTGATGGTCCTTGGGTAAGTCTTGCAATTCTTTCGCGCAGTGGATCGTGAGCTGATTTTCAACGATAGTTATATTGGTGCAAGAAGTGTTAAATGGCTTTATCGCATCAAAGCAATTGACAGCCCAAGTCTCGCTCCGGTGCAAAGCAAGGAGTATCTGTATTTTAACCAGCAAGTCGGCAAACACAACCAAAGACCGACCGATGGCATTCAGATCCAAGAGATGCCTGTCAGCTCTGCTATCATGTCTCCTTGGCAAAATCAAGTCGTTATACACAATGGCAGGATACACTGCAAGGGGTGGGCCTACTCTGGTGGAGGTCGCTGGCCTGAGCGTGTTGAACTGTCCGCGGATGGAGGTTTCAGCTGGTACCCAGTCCCACTGGAGAACCTTTCTGAGAAGCGGAAATGGTCCTGGCGAACTTGGTCCATGGATCTTCCATGCGATGTGGAAGGTTGGATCGAGATCGTCTGCCGCGTGTGGGACAATTCTCTTAACACACAGCCACTTAGCGTCAGAGCGGCATGGAACTGGGGTCTGCACGTGACAAGCTCCGCCCATCGTGTAAAGGTGTACAGTATCAACAAGACTCGGCCGCTGACGGCAAAGAAGCTGTCACTTTTTGAGAAAACTGGCAGCCCCTTAGCTCCAATCACCTGGCCCGAAGAGTTTGTGACACAGGGCTGGGACGAATACAAGAAGTTTTGGGAGGAGCACGATCCAAGAGATGTGGACGAGTAAGCGGTTTTATGTAGATGTTCTTTTCAGGTTTCATTATTGTTCCAATATGTATCCTCGACTCGTTTTTTCTGACACCGAAATCTGCTAGACGGTCCATACAAGACGCATACTTATCTTTACCATATTGACGCAGCTTCCGATAATGAGCTGTGCGTCTCTTCCAGCGTGTATCTAAGCATGTGCTCTAGATGGAATATTATATGTCATGCGATGCCCATGGTGTCGCTGGAGCACAGTTCCACCTTATCGTTGCATTGTGCATCCGATGTCCATGTGTTGCTGACTCAGCGAGGTTTAGATATTCTGCAAAGTCCTCCAAAAGTACCACTTTTACTAGCTCTCCAAGTCGTCCGAGGATGGCCCAGATTATCGACCATACTATCAGTGGTTTCGCTGATGGTCGCGATGCGATTGAGCTAGCTCGCATGGAACCTGGAATTCATGTCAGTCTTACTCATGAGAAGCTCATCGCAGCCAGTGCAATCGAGCTTGTCAAATCCCCCAAAGCAGGCGCAGTGGTCGTCTTCCTCGGTAGGTGGTGGTTAAATTACTCTTAGCATACCTTGGCCAGCTGACTGGTCGAACCAGATTTTACACGAGACAGCTTCGATGGGAAGACAGTCACACATCTGGAGTACTCTGCCTACGCGCCTCTTGCACTCCAATCGCTTCTCCACATCGCTCGCGAAACTCGAGCTGCTAATGCCGCCATCGCGATTGCAATAGTGCATCGTTTAGGGAGAGTGAATGTCTGCGAGGAGAGCATCGTCGTCGCCGTGAGCTCAGCACACAGAGCTATAGCATTTGCAGCTGGAGAGAATTGTTTGGAAAGAGTCAAGAAGGAAGTGGAAATCTGGAAACAGGAATGGTTCGCGGACGGCGGACTATGGAGAGCAAATAGAGATGGCAAGACTGGTATACCAATATAAATCGAGTGATGTAGCTCTGGATAGTGAAGGTGCACATGAAGAGGTTTCACGAGTTCTGCACTCTGTCATCGTCCAGTCTTACAAGTCAGCACCTTCCAGTTTACATGACTTGACATTTGCTAGTTGACGACTCTATAGCAATCTAGCCTCCAGATCATCCAGAGCTCACAGGCGGTATCACAGCCACCTCATCCCCAGCCTGTATCTCGAAACAACTGAGCTCCTTGCCGGTACCTTGCTGAAACTCGATGTAGTCGAGGTTGACTGTGATCGCAGAGCTAGTCAAGATTCGCTGTGTGATATCTGGATAGGCCTTCTCCAGCGTCTCAAACAATCTGGCCGAGCAAATTGGTGCTTGAAACAGTTGACATTGTTGTTTGGTGAAAGACATGGCTGACGCGAAGAACAGCACGGTAAATTGCCCGCAAGGCGCGGATGTCGGACACATGGGTAGCTACCACTTCGGGACTGAGCTGGCAGTCTCGCCGGGAAAGCAGAGCTCGAATTATGTTGTCAGCCTATGCATTACTGGACTTGTCCTGACGGGAATCAAGATACCGATATTCGCCGTGCGATGGTCAGCACCACTGGATAAACTGGATTGATAGCCGAAGCTGAAGGGATGAAGCTTTACAAGACTGAGACAATCCTGCTATTCATCCTTGGCCTTGTACAGTATAGACTCAGGACACATGCATGATGCAGTACCAAGCAAGCTTTATTCTCTGTACACGGCTTTGCAAGTGCATCAGCCCATGAAGACGGAAGACTCATTTACGGTGAAACTGAAGGGAGTACCTCGGTCCGAGCGCCCCTCAGACTGGCAAGTTCTTGCGGCCCGAAGTGACAGGATGGTCTAGCTGAACGGAGGGCGAAACTATAAACGGTTGGGAGAGGGCATTCGAGCGCATCAGCACCCGGTCACTGCTGCCATTCCGAACCTACTGTCCATGCTCGTAGATCGCGCAGGGACTTTCGAAATGTGCAAAGATCGACATGCGATGTCGTGAGAGACGCCATCTGGCAGCTCGGGCCCGAGAGACTCGGTGCCGCGAAATCCTGCGGTGAACCGCTGGGGAGCTGTCTTACCGACTGACTCCACCTCGACGCCACACGCAGTACCCCACGTTTCATCGCCAGGTCTGGGATCAGCCAGGGTTTTACGAACCTGGCGAATACTGTACCTCGTGGCGGCTTGCACTTAGTCTTCCATCATGATGTAGAGTGAGTTTTGACACTGCATTGGGATTTCCTCCACTGCAGCTTGCACATGCTTCGAGACAATCTTTGCGACTGCTCTTTTTCTCTCTCGTATCTCCATCGTGTTTTTCGGCCTTTGCAAAGATGCTGTCGTCCATTCCGCGAAGTCCTCGTTTTCGCAATCTTATCCACCAAGCAAACCAAGGTGTCACACACGTCAGGATCGCCTGCCATGGCCGGATCAGAACGCTCACTTCGGGGACTTCTGATGTCAAACGGAATCGTTTTCATGCAATCAAGAACGCGAAACCCTTTTCGGAGTTTCTGACAGACAATTTCAGCAGGCAGCACGATTACTTGAGGATATCTCTGACAGAACGTTGTAACTTGCGCTGTCTATACTGCATGCCGGAAGATGGTATTCAACTTTCGCCGGACAAGGATCTTCTCACTTCGGCGGAGATTTATTACCTCAGCGCTCTATTCGTGAAGCAGGGTGTCACAAAGATTCGCTTGACGGGTGGTGAGCCGACTGTAAGGAAGGACATTCTGACTCTGATGCAAAGACTTGGAACGTTACGAAAGTATGGGTTGCAAGAGATGGCTATCACGACCAATGGCATAACACTCCACAGGAGACTTGATGATTTGGTCTCTGCAGGACTCACTGGCGTCAATATATCACTCGACACCCTCGACCCCTTCCAATTCCAGATTTTGACAAGGCGTCAAGGGTTTCATGCCGTCATGAAAAGCATCAACAAAGTCAAAGAGCTCAATTCTCAAGGGGCTGGGATTAAATTGAAGATCAACTGCGTGGTCATGCGTGGCCTCAACGATCACCAAGTCCTGGCCTTTGTTGAGATGACAAGGACTGATGATCTTGAAGTGAGATTTATCGAGTACATGCCATTCGGAGGCAACAAATGGAACCGAAAAAAGATGATGAGCTACTCAGAGATATTGGCTACCATCAAAGACGCGCACCCCGACATTCATCGGCTCAAAGATGCGAAGAACGACGTCAGCAAGACCTGGCAGGTTCCTGGTTTCCTCGGTCGTGTTGGTTTCATCACGAGCATGACACACAACTTTTGCAATACTTGCAATCGGCTCCGTATTACCTCTGATGGCAACATTAAGGTTTGTCTTCACGGCCAAGCGGAAGTCAGTCTTCGTGATATCTTGCGCAAAGGCAATGAGGGCGAGCCGCTGGGGAAGCACCACTTGGATTCTCTTGAGAATTTACAGAGCCAGTATCCACCAAGTATCACAGAGCTTGAATTGCTCCGTGTGATTGGGGGGGCTGTGAAGGAGAAAGAAGCTGGACATGCTGGTATGGACCAGCTGATGAACATGGAAAATAGACCTATGATCTTGATCGGTGGGTAAGTCACAAGTTGAATGATTTTACACTTCGGTCCCTCAATGTTCAGAACTCCTCAACACCGATTCCACTTGTGGCTCAGTTTGCTGATATTCTTATAGCTAGTCTCGAAGAAGCTGGAAACGGATGGCGTACTTGTGCGAGACCGAATCGTCGTGGAAGCCTTGGGGTTTTCGCCTCTTCTCGTGTCTTCCGAGGATCTTACGGTGGGGTTCGTGGACAGTGGCTACCGAGGCTGCGTTTCTTCTCGACTCGACCTTTCCAACCAGATCTTGCCCGATCGAATCATGCCGAAAGCGAACCTAGCTCGGATCTATTCCAAAAGTCACTGCCTCCGACACACGCCGCAACTCCACCCCCAACGAAGCTCACTCATTAATTCATCGGGTGAAGCACATATGGTAGATGTCGGCGATAAACTTTCAACCCGTCGAACAGCCATCGCTTGTACCTTCGTAAAATTCTCCAACTCTCGGCCTGTCCTGCTCATCAGCGAGAATAGCAACAAGAAAGGCGATGTTCTTGGTGTGGCCAGGATAGCAGGACTGGCTGCAGCTAAGAAAAGTCAGATCTGATACCTCTTTACCATCCAGTCATGATCAGTAAAGCTCGGATTGACATCATTGTGAAGCACAATGGACACGACCGAACCGCTGGTAGTTAGGAAGACTATGGGCAAGTGGCGATAGAAGCTCGCGTCGACTGCGTAGGCCAGACTGGTGTAGAGATGGAAGCGATGACAGCAGCACTTGTGGGTGCTTTGACGGTCTACGACATGTGCAAAGCAGTGGACAAAAAAATGGTCGTGAGCCAGGCATGGGTACTTTATAAAGCTGGAGGCAAGAGCGGGACATTCGTAGACGAGCACTGGAAGCCGAACGGATCGCATGTCTAGATCAGCGCGTACAACCCATTGCGATTATTTGAGCTCATAGCATCTGGCGCAGTTTATGTGAAAAACTCCAGGGACGGCTGACATTTTGTGGCTATTTCTCGAGACCCATGCCCTAGGCTTTCGCTATCGCTTGAAATTGTTCTCGGCCCACTGCGCTGAGGGTCCATAAATCATTGATCGCTCTTGTTCCAGTACCGCTATCTCAGAAAACATTTTCATCACGTGAAAAGTATGACTTGGTCTTGGGGCAGGATCCACAGTGTAGTCGCGCATGAGGAAGTGTCATGATGAAGTCCCTGTCTGATGTGGGATGTCAAAGATCCACTCCCGGTGACGATACAAGATGTACAAGATAGTCGATAGCGTTCAGCTCTAAGTAAAGCGATATGTGCGTTTACAATCGACGATTTTAGCACGATGTATTGCAAAGTATCGTCACGCGGAGCGCTGGTATGGCCCGAAGTCAGTGGAGACAATCCTGCTGAGAGACAAGCCTCGTTCGTTCTGCCAATTCTCCGCGATAAGCGCACTTAATCTTTGGACTAGAGATTGATGACCGAGCTGCGGTTCTCAGCTGCATCCTGCGACAACTCGGGGCCGAAGTTGTGACAGGCATGTTCATGCTCCGACAGCCCCGCAACGGCCCAATTCTGGTTGTCACACCGAAGAGGAGTATGCGAGCTCATCATCCTTCCGGTCTTGAGGCAAATCGCTCTGATGGCTCGGCTCGCTTGTTGGTAGTGGGGTTTTCTGAGTCTCGGACGACGATATCCAATCAAATATTGCGTTATGAGATTCTGCGTGGGCGACCACCCTCAATCCGGGCCAGCTGCCATGACCTGCGCGTAGTTTGATTGAAACCCTCAGCTTTATAAACCCAGTGAGAGATGGCCAGAAATTAGTCTGCACCTGCTCCCAGTCATCAACCATGTGGATCAGTATCCTCTCTTTCTTCGCACTTGTCCCTATCTGTTTGATTTTAGCTCAGAGCAATAACGAGCAAGTCATTGGTGTGTACATCTTCCACCGCCATGGAGATCGTACCGCAAAGTCCACCCCGCCAGCAAATCTGACCACACTTGGCTATGACCAGGTGTTCAGCGCAGGCCAATACTATCGCAATCGTTACATCTCCTCCGATGCCGACTTCTTGATTCAAGGCATTAGTAACAACATAGTTGTGCAGTCTCAAATCTCGGTGTCTGCTCCGCAGGATGTCGTTTTGCAGAATTCTGCTACTGGTTTTGCACAAGGACTATATCCTGCAGTTGGCGAAACGCTGGCCACGACCTCGCTGAGGAACGGAAGCAAAGTCGATGCACCGTTGGATGGCTACCAGCTCGTCCCAATCAACACGGTAACGGCAGGGATGGGCAGTGAGGACAATACTTGGCTACAAAGTGCGAGTGGCTGTGATCAAGCTATCACAAGCTCGAACCGCTTCTTCTCAAGCGCCGAGTACAACAACCTGTTGGAAACTAAGCAAAGCTTCTACAATGACTTGTACCCGTTGATTAACAGCACATTCAACGAATCTCAAGTCAACTTCAAGAACGCCTACTCAGGTATGCAAGTGCTCTCTCATGTTCAATGTGCAGTCCTCCTGACAACACCTAGTCTACGATCTCATCAACGTCGCCGAGATCCATAATTCCTCCTTCGACAAAACTGGCCGCATCACTCAAGACGTCTTCCACCAAATTCAAACCCTAGCCGACACCCACGAATGGGGCGTAGCATACAACGAGAGCGAGTCCATCGCTGACAACGTTCGAGGAATCAGTGCCATGGTGCTTGCAGGACAGATTCTCGACTTCTTGAACGGCACTTTGAGCACAAACGGGAAACAGAAGATCGCCATACAATTCGGAGCATACGCCACGTTCTCCTCGTTCTTCGGCTTCGCGGACTTGCCACAGGTAAATCCTGATTTCCGTGGCATCGCGACATACGCTTCCTCTATGGTGTTTGAGTTGTTTACGAACTCTTCGGACACTGCCAGCGATCGCTCCACGAGTGATGCGTACGTGCGATTCCTCTTCTCCAATGGTACTGCGAGCACCAATAAAGCGCCCAGCGCATATCCGTTGTTCGGATCTCAGCAAGAAGCACTTTCCTGGCAGGACTTCGCTGCGAGTATGCAGAAATTCGCTGTCAGCTCGACGGATCAATGGTGCAATGTTTGCGGAAACAGCGAAGGCGTCTGTGCTGCTTCCAAGACAAACTCGTCGAGTGGATCCAGCACAACGGCGCCTTCAGTATACGCGAACGCTCAGGCGGGTAATGGACTGAGTCCTGCCGTCAATGGTGTCATCGGAGCTATGGTCACTCTGGCCGTAGTTCTGGGGCTTGAGACCATCATCGTGCTCCTTGGAGGGTGGAGAATTGTGCCTAAGAGACGTCTTCAGGTCGCCGATTCTATTGCAGCCGAGACTGCGGTTGAACATTCCCCGAAGCTCAACTGAGATACTCTTCAGCGTTCTGGTCGAGGTCATTTCGATGGTGTATGCTCGCTGTTTCGTGCTATAAGGGGGTTTGTGATTGTCGACTGCTGGATCTGGACTGTACTTGGCTACATGCCTTTCTACATGCGCCGCTCGAACTGAAGTTTCGCTCCTAGACAGTATCTAGATGTAGGAAACGTATCGCTGAACATCATATCATCTGCTTTGTCCCATGGACATGAGAATTCATTTGAGAAGCAAAAAGATTCTTCGAGGTGCAGACAACATCGCCACCTCTAACTCTGCTCTGTCTTCAAATTTCCAATGTATCATCATTATTACGTTCAAGAGTTTCTCTCCAAAAGAGTGTGGTCAGTGATAGGATAAGCTCAAAAGCACACGTCTACATCAGACCGCCATACTCTGCTCCATTTCCCTCCCTCTGCATCTCCTCATCCTTCTTGATGTACTCTTTGAAGCTTGCTTCGTCTTTCTTAAAGTCCTGCTCGAGCTTCTCAAGTTCAGATGGTTTCTTCTCCTGGTCCTGAGAGACACCAGAAGGCTTGACTTGGTCTTCGCTTTTGTCTTTGTGATGGAACATCTCGTCCATAAGACCGTGCTTTTTGTGATTCTCTGCCACACATTAGAGTCATGTTGCATAGAAATTCTCCACCTGTACATACGAACAGACATTGTCGATGGACTGGGAAATATGTGGTTTGAATGATTGGCAAGGCCGTAATTCCTCCAATTAATGCTAGAAGGGGGTAGCGACGTATTATAGCTTGTGAGGTTGCAACGCACCGATCGCAATGATGAGGTACTTCTCTGATTCGGCCCCGAACCCTGCTAGTGTTCGTGGGGATTTGTAATGCGCAAGGTAACCGTAGCCTCTACCACTCTAGGGTTCAGGGATGACCCGAAACTCCACCTAGAGAGGTCAGAAAGACTCCCACGCCGAGAAATGATCGTCCCGGAAGTTATGGCATCCACAATCTTCCTGAAAACAAGGTTCATCTTATCGAAAAAGTCGAGTTCACTGCTATGCTTATTTCTCTCGGGGGTTGGAATTGTGAGCAACGTGAAGCGTTTTTCCATACAGCGTGGATCGGCAACCAAATTCTAAGATAGCATAACAACCTCAAACTTGTGGTATAATCAATTTGAAACATATGGGACAGACAACTGGAGGACGCAGAGTGACATGAAGCTTTCAGAAATATCTCAGGCAGTATTCGCGTTGTTCTCGTGGTTCGAACTTGTCCGTTCAGTGGCTGCGAGTGACACCCTGACTGACCCTCGCCAATCATCAACGGCTGCATCAAGTAGACCTCACGCAACCGTCCTCACTCGCTTTCTGTACCCACGAAGTGGAGAGGATAAGCGTAAGCATGGCGAAGCAGCTGGATTGGTCTGTTCTATGGTGAGGGCTCAACTACAGGCTCGGTCGACGAGTCTCAAAACAATCTTCCGCCAGCAGCCGAAGGGAGTGGCGTCCAGGTAGGCACACTGTCCATGCCTTACTTCGTCTCCCACTTACTCACTGAGATCAGGTGTACTATGTTGACTACAGGCTGATTCCTGAGGATCGCTATCATGGCGCGACACCGGTGTCGAGTACGCTTATAAGTCGAAGCAGGCGAAGCATAATGTGGTGTGGTATTGTTACAAGGCCTCGACCCGTGGTTTCTTGCAGATGACTGCGTGGTCGGAGACGGCCGTTTTGTGCGTTAAGGATGTTGGTGCCGATACGCTAAATTGGAGCTATGGATCATAGAACGAGAAAACGAAGGAAAGGGTTTTTCTTCTGCATCTTGGCTGTATCCCTAGATATCCGCCCTTGACATGGACGGATTAGCAAGTACTAATAGAGGATTACATGGTATAAAGGGGCTATAGCTATAAGGATAACACTAGACAAAAGCGTAATAAGTAGATAGGCTACTAGAGCCTATTGCAAATTAACATATAGTCTACCGTTAATAAGAAGTTAGGCACTAGTCTATATAAATGTTAGCAGATTTAGACGGTAAGATAGGGCTAAGACTTATAACATAACTACTTATGTTGCTAGTAAGAAAGACAGTAAGACTAGCTATATTATAAGGTTTAGCATTATAACTAAGCAAAATCCTTTAGTTAACGGCCTTAAGCTTAAATAGATTTACTAAGTTGTTAGCACTTATAAAAATGTAAGTATAACTAGGTAGCAGTGCATTATATCTAGTCTTATGCTTTATAAGGGCATAGGTAGTAGACTGTATTATGCTTAGAATGCTAGCCTTAGTTAGAGTATAGTACACTTATTATTTGCTACTAAGCAAAGCGCTAATAGAAGCAACGCCGATGATTAAACCTTTTCTTTTCTATGTAACTATCTAGCGGGTAGCGGCTTAGACGGACTAGAAGGTGCTGCAAGTATTAACATAGAGTGTTCTAATCCGTCCTAGGTTAAAGGTTAAGACACGGCTAGCAAGAGGGTGGGCTATTAAAGCTTACGTTAAGAAGTTGTAAAAGACGCTCACGCCGGCATTTGCAACAAGGACGTTAAGGGATCCATACTCGTCCACCGTTGCCTTAACTAGATCGGTTGCAGTCTCGGGCTTTCCAATGTCGCCGCCCACCCTAACTAGTGCCGCATCGCCGGACAGGTCGGCTTTAAGGGTCTTGAAGAGGTCGGTCGATCTGTCGTCGCCCAGGTGGTTCACGACGACTTTAGCGCCTTGTCGCAGGTACTCGATGGCGATTGCTCTTCCAATGCCAGAGACACCACCTGTGATTACGCACGCTTTGCCTGCGAGGAGCCTTGCATTCGGGAATGTTGCCATGGGTGTCGTTGTTCGATCTGGTCGCAGACGGTCGAGTGAAGCCACGGATGCTCGGGCGACTGGGCGGGGTCACGAACAAGGTGTGATATACGTCTGTCGCATTCTGCACCGATGGCCTAGGGGGGAATGAGCTCACATGCTCTGTTGTGAAACCCTTGATCTTGCAGCGAACGCTTCTCATCACTGTATTTCATCTCTATATGCACGTATAGCCTCCGTCCATAATGATGTTTGATCCAGTCATGTAACAGCACGCGTCGCTCGCAAGGAAGACATAGAGCTGCCATTCGTCAGTCTCGAGTCGGAGTTTTTTTCTGCATCCAACACTTACCGACTTCAACTCGGCGGGCTGAGCGATGCGACCACAAGGTACCATCGAGAGCCACTTATCCATAAGCTCTGCAGGCTGTTTCGAAACCATCATAGTGTTGATATATCCTGGAGAGACCGAGTTGACCCTTGCGAAAGACGCCCACTCGACCGCTAGACACTTGCAGAGATGCATCGCTGCAGCTTTCGACGCGTTGTACGCGGCCTGCCTTTGCGGCCCATTGACAAGTGTAGCAGATACCGAAGCTGTGACAATCAAGTTTCCCTTTCCTTGCTTTTCAAAGATCTTGCCCGCTGCTTTCGCTGTCTAGAAGACTCCATCGTAATTTACGCTGTTTATTGCTCTCCAGCTCTGCGCATTATAGTGCAACGCGTCGAACCTCGAACAGACACCCGCATTGGCTATGACAACGTCCAAGCATCCGAAATCCTGCACAATCTGATCGATGGTGTCTGCAATCGGTTTTTCAGCCCGCAAGTCCGACATGTAGGCCTGTACCCTGACATTGTAGAGCTTGCTGAACGATTCTGCAACCGAGTCTGCCTCGACCGAGCTGTGATAGATGAGTGCCACGTTGGCTCCTACCTCGGCCATACCGCGAACAATTTCGGTACCAATGCCGCCAGAGCCACCGGTAACTGCTACAGTCTTGCCTTGGAGCGAGAGTTGCGAAAGAACATGTGACCCGGAGTCTGGTATGAAAGAAGCCATTGTTGGAGAATATCGGCGTGATCGAGCGTTGTTTGATTGAGAGAGTACAAAAGTGATTAGATACTGTGGCCAGCTTTTGTCTTGGATATCGCCTTTTATCTCGCAATTTTCAATCCTGCCTTTGTTGTAAGAAAGCAGGTTGCAAACGCGATATGCTCATTCGAGCAAGCGTTTACCTTCGCGCCAGACCTGGCCTCTAAACTCGCAGACCTCGTTGCCGAGCTCCCACCTCGAGACGACTAAACTATCACTGTTCAGAAATGTCAAACTCACATGATGATCTAGGAGAGCGAGAAGCGAGGGTCCACGGGCCGAGAAGAGGTTCGCTTCGACGTGAGCTCGCTTCGAAGGACCTCGTCTCATCGCCCGTCAAGACACAGTAGCGAGCACGACGGTGCAGTGCTTCCAACATGCGAAGTTTGGTGGTTGGGCTGTAACGCGCGAGAACAAGCAGCAATGGGTCCATCACATCGAGGGCGTCATCAGTCAGCTTGTCAAAGTCCATTGCAGTCATCACAGCGGTCTGAGCATCGGAGCCATATACGTCCGGCCCAAGAATGCCGATTTCCTTTGCGATCGTGGTTGCGGTCTTGAGATGGTCCCCAGTAAGCATGTGAACAACGATACCAGCTGCTTGGCACTGCTTGATCGCGCCAGCAGATTCCAAGCGAGGGGGATCGTAGAGTCCAACAAGACCAGCGAAAGTGAGCGAACTCTCGGCCTCAACAAAAGCCCTCTCAGCGATGGAACTGGTATCGGTCTCCCCGAGATGACGGTATCCAAGACAGAGAACACGTAAGCCCTCACTGGCCATGGTATCGACTTGGTGCAGAATTTCGCTTCGTTGACTGTCCTCTATACGAAGTAGAGGCAGGAGTGCCTCGGTAGCACCTTTGGTGAAAGAGACAATACCGTGACTCCGCTCAGCGAGACTGTATACAACAGACATGCGCTTGACAGAGGAGTCAAAAGAGTGCTCGGTAAGCAGAGACATGTCGGTTTGAGAGAGGGTTTCGTCTTTGCCTTGTCGGACACGGCGCGCCAGAACGTGCAGAGCTATCTCTGTAGGCTCGCCTGTAGCAGACCATAAAGCTTGATCATCCTGAGGCGGAATTACGTTGGACGTGTTGCACAACGCGATGGTCGAGAAAAAGTAACGGAGCTCGTCAATTTCGTTGATCGAAGTGGGTTCCAGATGGACACTGTCGACCAATACGTCCCCACGAGTGGGATCGAATGGACTGAGTTCGTTCACGACTGTCAGACGTCTTCCGCTTGGAAGGAGTGCTTTCCTGGCGAGCATCTTGCCTTGAGTAAGTGTACCGGTCTTGTCACTGCAGATGTTGGTGACTCCACCGACAGCCTCAAGCGCGGCTTGCTTGCGGACAATGACGTTGCTAGCAGCCATAGCTTTTGAGCCGATGGCCATTGTGATGGTCAAAACGGCGATGAGAGACTCTGGGATGACAGCTACAGCGACGCAAATGCCGTAAATCAGGGTTTCGCCGTCAACATCCCAGAGACTAGTCGAAAAAATGATGATGGCCAAGAGAATCGCGAGTGCAAACAAGAGTAAGGCAAAGTAGGATAGTTTGACCTGGAGGGGAGTGCCGATAAGCCCGAGTGCACTCTTCAGGCCGTGGATCACACGCCTGATCAAGCGAGAGATAAGGGATGAGCTATCTTCGTAGCCTTTGTTGTCACGTAGCAGCTGGGCGATCTTGCCAATTTCGGTGTTCATACCGGTTGCGGTGACGATACCTTGGGCTCTTCCACGCGTAACTGCGGTGGAAGAGTAAGCCATGTCGACACGATCACCCAAAGAAGCGTCAGTGTGAGAGAGATTCTTGAGAGCGTCCTTGGTGCAAGGTTTGGACTCGCCAGTAAGCAGCGCCTCGTCGGTGGCCAGATTGATACTTGTATACAGCCTCAGATCGGCAGGTGCAATGTCACCAGTGGCAAGCTGTACAATATCTCCGAGGACCAAGTCTTCGGCTTTGATACTGAGCATGGTACCATCCTCGCGGATCACACGACATGCAGGCGCTGCCGTTGCGCGCAGAGACTGAATCGTCTGTTCTGCGCGGTAATCCTGGAAGAAGCCGACAACAATGTTCAGGACAATGACAGCGGTGATGACGCCGCCTTCTATGAAGTCTCCAGTGCCGTAGGATAGTGCCATTGCGATAGCCAAGACAAGAGTCAAGCTGTTGGAGACCTGTCGAAGAAGAATCTTGTACCAGGTCACACCTCCAGAGCTCTCGAGCTTGTTATGACCATGCTTCTCGCGACGCAAGACGCAATCATTTTTCGAGAGGCCCTTGCTGTCTTGGTGTAAGTACGGACATGGCTTCTCAACATATCAACTTACTCGGCATCGGTTTGCAAACGTCGTGCAACTTCAGCTCCAGTCAAGGTATGAGCAACTGTAGCAAGCTCATCATAATCATGGTTGCTTCGGACTGCGGTCGTGGGTTTGTGTTCTTTACAGCGAGTCTCGCCCCCTGGCTTTTCAGTCAGATATTGGGACGAGCCCGCGCTTCGTATAGGCGGTTCATCGACAGAGCCATCGATAGTTCCGATAGTGCTGCCACCGGGAGGTGTGTTGCTCGAATCGCCCTGTGTGTGGACTTCATGAGGATTGACATAGGTTTCTCCCATCGATGTTGGTTAGAGATTTATCAGAAGATAGACGACTGTGTTCTAAACAGTCCTGCGTTGTGGTGGTGTTCGTAGGGAATGGAGGGTGGTCAGGTCTAGCGTTATAAAGGCATCTGAGGTTCTTGAACGCGGCATCTTATCGTTTGGTCAAGGATGCATGTGACGCGTTCAACAAGTCAATATGGTAGTCAAGACTGTGGCCGGTCTTGGATGACAAATGGGGATACAGAGTCTGGGGTGGCAGTGCTCTTGGAAGCTTGGAGATCCTTTGTATCGCCGTGGCGCTGACTTGGCAGTGCTGGTTGTGACACAGGCAGTTGCGTATCTGGCAGTACTCAAGTCTTGCGGGGTATTTTTGCCGAGACGTGGAGAAGTGAAACTCCAGGTTTTGTGGAAAGGGAGACAAACGTGAGGACAATCCAAGCAGTGGCGTTTCCGTGTTTTGACTATTCTAAGCTGTATGTGGCACGCATCACTTTGACCAGGCGCGACTGTTCAATTGCAAAGCCTGCATACTGTGTTGAAACAGATGTCTCTGCGTGGACCCCACAGTACTGCAAAAGATGTATCGATCCATCAAATCGAGGAAAAAGTGAATCACTGACATGTAGCAGTGAGATCCAGCATGCATAGGGCCACACATTGTGCATCGGTAACGAGCTTCTTAGATCAGAATCGTCGAACCGGGTGCACGACACGTCGCCGAGCCCGCCATTATATTTGCTCTGGCATGAAGTGCTCGACTCAGACAATACAGTACCGGAGGCAGGCCATCTCGACCGACACTCCAGGTCCAAAGGCAGTCGCGACAACCACCTCTCTGTTAGGAGATCTGGAACGCAGTCTGTCGAGTATCGCAAGCACAGTCGGACTCGAAGAGTTCCCCCGAGTCTTGTAGATATGACGTGTCGCACGCAATTGCTCATTCCTCAGGCACATGACCTTTTGCACCCCATCAATGATGGCCAGGCCGCCAGGATGCAGCGCCCAGTCAAAGTCTGCGAGATCTAGACCATTGCGACTAGCGAGTATTCGATTGGACAACAGCAATTTATTGAACATTGGAGCAACAGCAGCAACAGCATGCCTGGGAACAGCCCTGCTGAGAACAGTGCGATACCCTATATCACAAGTCAGCATTGTCCTTCCCAACTACTATATCTGGTCACCAGCGCACCATTTGCTTCTGCACGAAACTCGAGATCGCCAGTAGTCCCCGGAATGGTTGCACTTTCCCAGTCCACCAGCTCAAATACTGGCTTCATTCCCTTTTCCAGACCCAGATCATTGCAAAGGATAAACGCGGCGGCAGCATCAGAAAACAGAGTACCTGCGATACTGATCTGTGAAGGATCTGCACATTCTGCCGCAGCATCAAGCTCATACCGGATGCCAGGAGTAGTAAGCTCACACGCAAAACAGAGTATCCTGGCGGGTCGGCCTCTCATAGTTGCTGCACATGCGAGCTGAGCTGCAGTCCGCATGATAGCCAAGCCACCTGCGCATCCAACACCGTGAAGAAGAGTACGGTCCACAGAATTTGGCAGGTTGAGCTTCTCATTTACCAGAAGGTCAAATCCGGGATTTCCCTGGTTGGTACAGGTAACAGCGACTGTGTGGGTGATGTCGTCAGAGCTCCAGCCTGATTCTTCTATCGCCTTGTTGCAAGCTTGTATTGTCAAGTTAACACCAGCTGTACGGAATAGAGCGTCCATGTCTGCAATTGTTGGAATTGTGAGTTCTGTGCCGTAACCGGTCTTGTAGTCCCGAATAGCTGGGCGTGTTTCGATTCCAGTCATTCGATTGATCCTCAGTAATCTCTTGATCCTGCGCGATTTTGTCAGTGACTGCAAGAAACGTATTGGTGTCTTGCGTACCCAGGAGTTTGCACATCGTAGAAACGTTCTGCAAAAGCGTCCAGACATTGAGAATCAAGTATGTGGGAAGGGTATTGTGTACCAAGCCCGGTGATCCATAGACCAGGCGGTGTTCGATTGCCCAAGTCCGCGTCGCAATGAATCATGATAGAAGGAAAGACTTGAGAGATGCAACCTGGTTCTCGGGTTTTTTTTAGGGATGATCTGGTAATATAAACAATACTTCTACATTAGTGCTTCGGGGAGAGCAATAGCGCATCAGCGACAGTGGCTTGATTATCAGTATTCGATTGGTTGCACGATCGGGATTCTGCATCGAACTACCAGGACTTCAGCCTGATCGCCTGATAGCGCCCTTGACCGCGTTCAGCACTTGCATCGCATCAACGTATGAGTGGTCACTTTACATGATCCTTCTTATGCATGACCGGGTATGAATGACTGCAGCCATTACCAAGATGAGACAGCCGAGGTTGAGCTTGCACACTAAGAAAATAATGCACCATTGCTCTACACAGGTTGTGCCTGCGGCCGGTGACGAGCGTGTGGCTTGCAGACTGCCTTTGTTCGACGCTGATAACACTTTCAACATGCTGTGAGCCTGGACCGAGCAGACGCGCGGATGTGCACGCGACTTCTCGGGTTTGAAAAAGTCCTGCATGCAATGCGACTAGGACCAAGCCTGTGAGCTCCGCCATGAGCGCTTCAGCAATCCGAGACACAGATTCGAGATGCATTAGATTATGCGAGCCTGAGATCAATCGTAAGAATATGGACGGTTCCATAGAGGCAAATGCCTGTAGCAGACTTTGTACAATCGAAATACGAGCGGAGTCTGGGAGGTATCCGGCATAGCAGCCTGCGCCAGGAGCGCTAGTGGAATGGGCAGAGGGTCCAGACCACTCGGACGAGGCAAAGGATCATAGTGATTGAAATGTAATATGACGTTCGTATGGTTTGTGCTCAAGATCTAATTCATGGTTCGACTAGGATCCTCGTGCCCATGCTTGATAGTCGTAAACTCGAGCACCAAAAAGGCAAGGTAACCCACGAGCATCACCAGACCAGCGAAACGACTCCATTGAGCACCAAACCAGACGACCAATGTCATAAAAAGTGAAGAGCCCAAGAGTACAGCCATCTCAGCTATGTCGACAGTACCTCTGTCAAGATCGCCTGCTGTAGTAGCCCATAATACACCCATACACAAAGTCAGCAGAAAGATGTTGCTCCCAACCGTGTTTGCAACCAAGATGCCCGCCCGATTGCGACTCCCGCTCATGACGGCAACGAACTTCTCTGGCAGTGTTGTCGCAATAGAGAGGAAGACCACTCCAAAGAGCACTTCTGACATGCCACTCTCCTCGGCGATTGACGATGAGGCATTGGATAGGACAAAGCTGCTCAGAAGAATTGCCAGAAAGCCGGACAGTAAGATCGCTATGTGGTATGCTGTGCTGTGCTTGTGACGCGAGCTTGGATCAATTTGCTCCGTTGCCAGAAGAGGGGTCGTTGAGTTGACACGGCTACCCATGGCTTCGGTGTCGATGCTCTCAGCATCGTTCTCGTTGTCGCTATCGCTGTCGCTGTCACTGTCACTGTCGCTGTCTGATTCGGGCGCAGTCAAGCGGCCCTTAAAGATCAGATAAGCAACAGAGCCAATATACAGAACAAAGATCACAATCAACGCGATACCGAAGATCCTCGTCGCCAGAGAAGAGCCAAAAGCTTGCAGAACAACGACCAGGAGAGTGACTAACAGCATGCCCAGAGTATACACCCTAGCACTGGTATCGAAAACCACCACTTCTTCATTGCTCCTAAATAGCAGACCCAACGAAAAGGCACCCAGGATATTCGAAATGCCAGAGCCGATGATGTTGCCGATGGCAAGAGACGATCGATTGCGTGAGATGCACACGATGACCACGGCGAGTTCTTCCCATTCTGCACCAGCAGTGAGTAGTCCGATGACTGATTCTGAAATGCCTGTACGTTTGGCGACAATAGCGGTATGGTCGACGAACTTGTCGGCGCCAGCCTCGAGGACAAATAAGGCGCAGACGAAGCTCGCTATGTCGTATGCAATCTTTCCAGCATTGGTCATTGGTATTCAATCCCTGATTCTGGATGATGCGAGAGAATGGTGAAAGGTCACAGAGCCTCGATCGTGATTGCCCGTCGAAAGTGGTCGGAAGTTGTTGCGCCCTGGCCAAAAGTCGTAAACTGCCTTCAGTGACATGCCGCCAGAGCGAGCCGCAAACTTTCTTTGCTTCTCGACAACGTCTCATCAGCGACTTGTCCAAACATCAATTGGCATCCAAGGGTGAACACAGAGATGCTGTACCGAATTATGTGATTACAGGATCTGATTGGTTGTCGCGCTCCAACCAGCAGAAAATCCAACACCTCCAGATGAGTTCCGCCTTTGGCAGACTCCTGGTGCTCGTCATCTCGTAGATTCCAGATCCAGACGTTGAGTCTGAATCACGATAACATCACGAGTTCTAGCCCTAATAACAATCTGTTAAAGGTAGGCATACTGAGGTAGAGGCTCCGAAAGTATGTTTTCTTGCCGCGTCTTATCTCTTTATTGGAGAGAAAACGGCTTTATATACGTTATACACGAGAACTCTATACAAGTACAGCCTGCCACATCGCAATTCTCATATGTTGAAAAGCACCCTATCTCTACACTTTTCTGTCTCGGCGTCAGTGAACCAGTCTCTCCAATTGCTCGACAATACTCATCATGAAATTATCCCTTATCACCCTTCTCATCACCACCAGCATCGCTTACGCCCAAGACTGGCATTTTGTCGCCTTCACGACACCAGATGGGCAGGAATTCATCAGCCAATCAGGCAACATGATCGTGCCCCCCATCCACGAAGCAGCGACAAACTACCTCTGGCCAGGCCTGCAAAGCACCGACAACTCGGGCGTATACCAAAACGTGCTCGACGGCAGGTCAGGAAGTTGGTGGTTTGGGACTGGCTGGTGTTGCTCTAATCCCAGTAAGATTTCTCTAATCTTCTTGTGGGCCTTTGTCGTTGGCTAAAATGGTTCAGGTCTGCCGTGGGGTGGAGGCTTCAATGCGAATGAGGGCGATGTTCTCTTCTTTAATAACTCGCGCGACGCGAATGCCACTCAATGGGTCAGTGTGATTGAAAAGAACTGTGGAGAAGCGTCTGCGACAAACTCTTTCCCCATCGCCGATAAAGTGATGAACGATGCACCATTTGCAGCAGAACTTTATGGAGCGTGGGATTTTGGGCCGTTGGTGTTTGAGGACGTGATTTTGGTATGTGTGCACATCTCGTCTTCTTTGAATATGACACAAATACTGACTGAGCAGATTGCTACGGGGAGTGATACTGGGTTCTGCACTCAGTATCCTTGGAATTACAATGGCGCGACTAATGTCAGTGTGGTCGGTGTGGAGGCGAGCGTGGGTGTGGACACGGTCACTTGCAGCATTGAGAGCATCACGCTTTGGGGACCTTCATAGTTTTAAAAGGACCCACATGTATTTGACACTAGCATTTCTCGAATCCTTCGTCGTCCGTTATTGCTCTACCTTGCAGTAATACCACCATCAACACTGATCACACCGCCAGTGATAAAGTCATTCTCCAACAGAAAGTCCACGGCCTTTGCAACATCGGCACACGTACCGAGTCTGTTCAGGGGATGCATGGCGGCGGCTTGTTCTCTGGTGTATGCGCCACCCTTGTAGCTCTCCTCCAACACAGGCATGCCCGAATCAATAACACCAGGAGCGACGGCAGAGATGAAAATGCCTTCGGTCGCGTATTCAAGAGCCGTTGACTTGGTGAGGCCAATGATCTGATACCGTCTGTCAGAAGAGGTTCATAGAGTAAAGTCTGGAACATACTACCCACAGCGTGTTTTGTGCTCGAGTAGGGAGCAGCGTATTGGACGCCAATAAGGCCGGACATGCTGGACATGTTAACAATAACACCTCTCTTGCCAGCATCGCCTTGCTTTTCTTGCTTCAACATCATCTTTATTTGCTCTTGCATGCAGAAGAAGGTTCCTTTGAGGTTGACGTTGTACATAAAGTCCATATCTTCGACGGGTGTAGTGTGAAACGGCTGGAAGGTACTTGACATGCCGGCATTATTGACGGCGGCGTCGAGGCGGCCATGTGTCTCGGAAATATGTTTGTGAAGGGCGGCGACGGATTCTTTACTGGTAACGTCGACGGGATGGAAGGAAGCACTGCCGCCGTTCTGTATGATAGACACGACAACCTGAAGGGCTTGCTGTCAGATAGGGTCCATGTTCCGTGAGAGTGCGTCTACCTTGTTGCCCTTATCCTGGTTTCTGCCAGTGACTATCACATGCCAACCCTTCTTCGCGAGAAGTTCGGCGGTCTCTTTACCAATGCCAGTGGTAGCACCGACGATCAGACAGGTTCTCGGCGCAGACATGATTGCTAGGATTCAATTTGGTAGGAGCAGGGAGCGATGGCAAGTGATGAGTGATATGAACTCGCGGGACCATGCCCATATATAGGTATCCAATAACTGCATGTGGGGCAAGGGTCCAATCGGCATGCCTCCCTCAAATGCAATATAGCGGTACATGAAACTGTGGCGGCGGCAGTCTTACGCCAAGAGAATTAGAGATGATCTGAAAATGACTCGCTTGTATATGACTCGGCCGTGAAATCGAAAGATGGACCATATTGCAGTAGCCATTAGCTACTTTATAAAGACGATTGGGATATTATGATGAAAAGCGTGCTGTCTGCAGCTGTGGAGGGGTATACAGAAAAGGATCCACAGTCTGCTGGGCCTGGGAAAAGCAAGACGATATGCGCTAGAAAGGCATGAAGGAGGCCTCAAGCGGCAGTCGTAGCTTGAGTCTTGGGCTTCGAGTCCATGTTGACATCGCCGTCCTTGTCTTTTGGTGCAGCAGTATCGACACGCTCAGGACGGTGAGATTGAGCTCCGTCCATCATACCCATACCGCCACCAGCTCTGAGTTGGTTGATGGCGCGAACAGTGTCGATGGCCTTGTGTAGGGTTCTTCTGGCGTTGAAGTTCTTCTTGACAGTAGGCAGCAGATCCTCGGTGCCTCTTTCTTGTGCAGGACCAGCGATCCAATCATGGCTCAAGGCCTCGTGGGATGTCATGCGTTTCGTGGGATCGATGGTCAGACAGCGCTTGATAAAAGCTCGAGCGGACAGCGACACGCCGCGCCAGTATTCGAGGGGGGTGAACGAGTAGTCAGCGACGAGGATGGCTTGCATCTCTTCGAGGTTGCTGTCGCGGTCGAAGGGCGTGTAGCCACAGAGGAGGAAGTACGTGATGACACCGATGGCCCAGACGTCGCTGGCAGGACGTTAGTAGAGTCAGCATTGGGGTTCCAGGTAGCTTACACAGGCTTGCCGTGGCCGCTCTTGTTGAAGATCTCGGGAGCCATGTAGCCCGGGGTGCCGCAGGTCGTGGTCAAGACGTGGAACTGCTCCTCGTCCATGATGCGAGACAGGCCAAAGTCGGCGATCATGAGGTCGGCATTGTCCTCGGGGGTGCGGAACAGCAGATTCTCGGGCTTGAGGTCGCGGTGTACAATGCCGTGGTCGTGGAGGTATGCGACGGCAGACAGGGTGGCGCGGATCAGGTCTGCGGCATCGCTCTCGTAGTATGAGCCCTTGCGACAGATGCGGTCGAACAGCTCGCCGCCTAGAGCCAGGTCGGTCACGAGGTACAGGTTGTTCATCGTCTCAAAGTAGTCGACCAGGGTGAGGATATTCTGGTGGCCCATGGACACGCGCTTCAGGACGGCAATCTCATTGCGCACCATGTGCTCGCGACCGGCCATCAGGCGCTTGTTGATGACCTTGGCGGCATAGTAGCGGCCAGTGTCGATGTGCACGCACTCCTTGACGACCGAGTAGGAGCCAGCGCCAAGCGTCTTGCCAGTCTTATAGCGACACGGTTGAATCTGGGCCTGTGACATGGTCGCGAGTCTCTCTTCTCAACGCACGTGGGTGAGACGCTTCTTTTGTATTACGAGGCTGCGAGGGTGGGGTCGTGATCAGGAGAGGACGGCTGGACAAAGGGTCGTGTTTCACGTAGAGGGGTGCTGACGGACGCGTGGGCTGATGGCGATGGCAATGGCAATTGACGTCGAGAAAAGTCGCTATCTGGCCTAGAGTCGAAAGTGAAGAATGGTCTGGTCGAGAAAGTTGGAACACTCGAAACGGAAAGAGCAAAAGGTTGGTGCTCGGTGCTTGACGTGCGGCAAGGGCATCCCGCTGCTTGGCTTCTCCGTGCGGGGATCGCTCCTTCCACAGACCTCGTTTCAGAGCACGACCTTGATTTCTGCCCTGTCACTCGCTGCCTGTTTGCTTGATTTTTATTACACCAAAAGCCAGCCAGCCAGCCCTGACATGCTGCGTCGAGCTTTCTTTTAAATCTCCTCGAGCCCGTCTGATCTGATATGTGATGACCCGCCTCAAAATACAAGACCAAGCTCTTGGCCGCTTCCTGCATAACTGTTTGCGGAGCACTTGTTGCTGCATCACGAGTGTCAGAATGTCGCCGGTTGTCAGTCTAGCTTCAGCTCTGTATGCGAACTATTCCAGGTACAGTATCGATGTGAGTCCCTCTCCAAGCCACGCGGTCCCTCCTGCCTCGTGAGCGATCCACATTCTCTTGCCTCGTCGCTGCCTGCTCCATTCCTGTCCCTTAAACACTGCGACATGCGACTGCATGTTTCTCGTCTGCCCTACATCTGTCATTCTTCCTGTCCTTGCCTCCAAAGTACACCATCGTACGAGATCCCATCATGAGCTCCCTCGAGTCATACCTGCGCCCTGCGCTGCAAACCGCCCAAGACGCTCTCGTCACCGTCGTCGACAGTCTTCAACTTCGCAAAGACGCGCCCTTTTCTCCAAACATCCCCAAAGAGCTTCTCGAATCCATGCCCGACCTTTCAGGCCGCTTACTCTTGACCTTTCCATGGACCAAACCAAGACCAGTCGACCCCACGCAGCACAGTGTCTGGATCTTTGATAACACGGCATACCGCGTCCAGCCGTGCGCTCATCCCTCACGCTACATTCCACTTTCTCTAACTCTTACCAGAAGCCAGAACTCCAAGGTGGACAAGCACCAGGCAGACCCCAAGCTCATCGCTGCCCCGAACGAACCTCTACCTCCACCATCCTGGGAAGTCGAGTATGTTGCCGCATACTTCTCGCGTGAGACCTGCCGCGACGCATCGCACGTTATTGCCGATATTGCTCGTCTGGTCGGTCTTGCCAGAGGAACTGCCAGCAAAGAAGAATGTCTGGGTCAACTCAAGGACAAGCTCGACATCACTTCGATCGAGAAGCGCCTCCAACCTTTCCTGAATCCTATCCTGCCTCGCCACACCATTCGTGTCAAGATTGCCGACACCGAGACTCAAACGCTGGGCCCGTCAACCTCGTCTGGTATCTCCTCTGATCTGCTCCGCCTGCACTTTGATGCGCCCGCTGGAACACAACTTACAACAACGTCCGTCCCGGACCCTTCGCCTTGCTTTGCAATCCCGGGTCATACCGTGCTGGCCGAGCCCACAGGTTGGGGAGTCATCTCAGACATCGACGACACTATCAAGATCACCGGCACCCTTTCTCCCATCGCCGTCCTCAAGTCAACTTTCATCGATGCGCCAACGCCAGTCTCTGGTATGCCCCAGCTGTATGCTGATCTGATGAAGCTGCTCGCCAACCCCATCTTCTTCTACCTCTCAGGATCACCTTACAATTTGTATCCCTTCTTGCGCAGCTTCCGTAAAGAGCACTTCCCTGATGGCACCATGATTCTCCGCGATGCTTCCTGGCAGAACCTAGGTGGCTTGATCAGCAGTCTGTCAGTCAACGTGAAAGATTACAAAGTGGACAGGCTGGAGAAGATGCACACATGGTTTCCCGAACGCCATTTTATCTGCGTCGGCGACAGCACGCAGAAGGACCCAGAGTCCTACGGCGAGATTGCCAGACGCCATCCTGGTTGGATCAAAGCCATCTACATTCGCCGTGTGCCAGACGAGAATGAGGTGCAAGGTGCTTTGAATCCTGACAGGAATGCTGCTGAGCGCTTCGAAAAGGCTTTCAAGGGCCTCGATCGCAAGATGTGGTTGGTCTTTGACGAGGCTGACGAGGTGAGGAAGAACATTCAACTGTTGGTCAAGTAGTGGATATGTGCTTATCTGCAAACTGCTGGTCGCGCTCTTCTCGTCATCATCGTACATTGTTACGTCCTTACTACTCTTACAGGTCGGAAACACTACTTGTACCAACCACAGCATTAGTCTCTATTCCACATCTTATTACATTTGCGACACTTGTCCTGTATCACTTCCTTGCAAAGCACCCAACTGATCTGTCAGCTTGACTCCTGCCTCTGCCAGCCTTTTCAACCAGAACCTGGTCTGCCGCTGCAGCTGGTCAATGCCAACCTCGGCCACATCTTTCGTCCGCTTCAGGACTTGTTGCCGATTGTTTGCGTGGTTCAGTCTTTGCCGTGCAGCCTCGACATCTGCTTGAGCCTGTGTCATGGCCACTCCTGCGCGTGAGTACTCGGCTCGTACCGTGTCCACCAGCGCACGCGAGAGCGATGTACCGATATGGCCATACTCGACGTCAATCACGTCTCTTGCTGATTTCGCCTGTTCCAGATCATGAAGGGCGCGTGCTTCTTTTCTCTGTGCTGTCCTCAAGGCGTTTTCCAAATCACGATCGTTGGCGCTGGGTGAAATCCCAGACACTACGCTGAGGCCGTTTGTCGCCATGCGCAGTTGATCGAGAGCGGTTTTTACAAGTTGTTGGTGGGCTTCGATGCGGGCGAACAAGTCGTCGAATGCCGTGTTGAGGTTTGAGAAGATGCTCCCGGCGTGGGGATGTATGCTCAGCAGTGCCCTAGCTGGATCTTGGGATGGCGATCGTGGAGGCATGTTGCTTGGTGAGGCTCGCATGTTCGCGTCGCTCTGCTGATCATACCGCTGAGGGACGGTCAGGTTCGCTGTGTTGCACGCCCCTAGCTCGGACATGTGGTATGAGAAGTCTGTTTGGTGAATCTGGTGAGTATCGAAGAGGGTGTCCATGCGAGGTCGTTTGGAGTCCACAGGCGACACGGACATGCTCTGAAAGGCTTCTGGACTCGGTCGTTTGAGCGGCTGCATGGAGGATCCAGTCTGTAGAGGCATCGGGCTTTGGTCGAGTGTGAATCCATTCCAGGACTGTAGAGGTTGAGCCATGGACTGATAACTCGGTTCGCTCTCGTCGGCTTGACTGACGACTGTACTCGTCGCCGCAGAGCTTGATCCTCCTCGCTCCCTCGACTGCTGCCTGGGTTTCCTGCCCGTGTCAAAGTGCGATGCACATTGCTCTAGATCCTTGAGACTGAGCAGCCTTTCTCCACCTTCAGTCAATTCCTGGAGGAAGTCCAGTGCATTTGCAAAATCTGTAGATACAGCGATGCGCTCGATGATGCGAAGCTTGGTGTTTCCAAATTCCGTCACTTTTCCGCTCTTGGTTGTCCGCATCGAGGTCGGTATGCAGGAAGGGAAGTCTGACCAGCCGGGTTGTCTGCGTATGGTCTCGAGGTTTCCATTACGGCGAGCTGCTGTCACTGCCCCAGTCTTTTGGTGGTCTGGCGAGGCGTCAAGTGTGTTGGTTTGATCTTTCTCAGTCATCGTCCAAGAGCTTGACTCCGTTTTATGCATCTGTATTGGGCGACTTCAATGATTGTCCCGAACCGATTATCAAGACCTCGTGTTCGGGAAAAGACAAGGAGGGGAATTCATTTTGTACGCGATGGCTAGGGCATCGGTCAAGTATAGAGCAGCTTTGCTCCGGCTATCACGCTCGGGAAATCGATTTGCAAAAGCATAGCCACGAGCTCCATCGGCAACCGACAGCAGAACGGCAGCGACGTCAGGGCTTTGAACCTTCACAGCAATCATCCCTTTGCATCGTTCGAACGCGACGCAATTTCCTATTGCAGTGTCTGGGTGGCTTAATGGCGGCGCTATTCCGCCGAACCAAAGGTGATGCTCGTCACGGGGGCTGATGTACGTAGACTTTTTCACAGAGACCATTTAGGGCAAGCAAAGGAGGGAACCTGATGGCCGCGCCTCGCAACAGTTGCGACGAAAACTTGGGGACAAAAGAGACGAAACAACCATCCCGAGAGCAGGACCAACGGAGCCGCAGCGGATCTGATTATCTGTAGCGGATCAGAGCGACGGCGAATACGAGAATGCTTATTCTGACCTTTGGCATTGCTTGATTCTGTGCTCCAGCTGTTCACTCGAGATGTCCGGCGGCCCTTGACCATCCATCACTTCCTATCGCTCGACCATCACACCAGAACTCGCCAGCACAATTCCATGCGTGGACTTTTGCAGCTTGAAGTTCTCTCCCGACATGCGATCCGATACCGCTTGCTTCTCACCTCGAGTCAGGAACGCGTGTTCCGCCAAAAGGAGCCGCAAAAGTCAGCCGTCAATCGCCGGTCTAGCGAACGAGCCAATCACAGCGTCGACTTGAGAACTACAGGTTGAGCGTGACACCCTGATCTGGTTGTTTCTTCTCAGATTTCTATCGCATTGAGACAGACAACGCCCCAGTGTTGGGCCAAAATGGAATTGTGCAGTATAACATTATGGTCTCGCAGTACTTCAAGTCTGAGATAATGATTCGAAGGTAGATGGCTCGATAGTCGTTCGCTTTTGCACACTGCCAATTGCGCGAACCCTAAACTCGACGCGTTTGGACTTGCCTTGGTTGGCCACGACCAACAAACTCATAACAAGCAATGATAAGACCAATGCTTCTTGTAGAGACGATCGTCAGCATAGGCAAGAAGAGGCGAGATCAAAGGCAGTCTCTACCGGAGTAGGTTGAGTCTCATCGAATCCTGTTCATCAACGCCTCGACTTCCGCTATAGAGCTACCCCACATTTGAAAAATGTACGCGTTGCATTCGCCTTGGCATAGGAAAATTGTCGCTGCACGGCTCTGTCTCCCGGGAGATGCACCGCAAGGATGACGAGTCGAACATGGTTCGATAGACCTTGTTTGGGATCCATATTGCCGATCATGAAATATATGGAATATATTGTGATATTTGACAGGCAGGCTGAGTTGCTGGCGTCACGCTTTTGTTGCGTGGCTGTTGGTGCTTGTGCCCGCTCAGGGGATCTCATACCACTCTTTCTCGAGCAGGACGTCTGACAGAGTCAGTGGAAGTCAGCAGGATCGATCACAACAAGGTGTTCAAGCACGAACGCAATGATACTCGGGCCTTTCGGCATGCTTGCCGGTCTTGGTATGGACACAGGTGAGTGTATCGATACCTTCCTCACTGGTAGGTGATTTCTCAGGTGGCTCAGACACACGACTCTCGTAGGCTCCGATGTCTGTCTGTCGGTCGCGGTGGGTATCTACGACATCTTATGCTTGCGCTGGTGCATATTCTGTGTGTTAGCCAAGTGTCATTCATTCGTGCTCTTTTCGATGTCAATTTCACTTCGATTTCACACTGTTCACCTAATACTAATACCTGCATCATTCGCATTTGACGTCCACATCGCGGTATTCACTGGACTCTGGGGTCTTCTTTCGCAATTATGTTCGACTCAAACTTTCTAATCGGCCTGTTGTTTCTATCCCTATCAAGTCAAACAACAGCGACAGAGGTCGGCGCTCATTTCGATATCAAGAACACACAAGCTTTCGAGCACAACTTTGGCTCATATCCCTACAAAGGCTTTCAGTCTTCTGACCTCGTCGCACCAGTCCTTCGTCGACCAAACGATTCACCAGAGTGCCATGACGACAACTACATATTCCTCTCGCCTCGAGGATACCAGGTGCCACACCCTTCGGTCACGATCATGGACAACGATGGTGAATTGGTCTGGCAGCACAACGTTGAAGGCCAAGGATATAACCTCAAAGTCCAGGAATTGAATGGAGAGCAGGTCCTTACGTTCTGGGTTGGGGATGATGGCATTGGCGGGCATGGCGAGGGTGACTATTATGTGGTTCGTATTCTGTGCTTTTTCGTGAGTCCAACGCGGTTTTCTGACAAGATGAACCACAGTACAATTCCAGATACGAGCAGATCGCAAAGATCTCTGCGATGAATGGGTTGCGTGCGGACTTGCACGAGTTGACCATCACGCCAGAAGGCACTGCTATCATGACTGTCTACGAGGTTTATCCCGTCACGATCGCTGGCTTCGTGGACGATACAGATGTCATCTGGGTCTGGGACTGCCTCTTCCAAGAGATTGACTTAAAGACCAACGAGCTCGTCTTCCAATGGCGCGCGTCCGAACATCACACTTTGAACGAAACATACCGCGAGATACGCAATGAGGGAAGAGATCCATCTCGCCCTTGGGACTGGTACCACATGAACAGCATCGAAAAGGACGAACTGGGCAACTATCTTGTCTCAGCTAGATACACCCATACCATCACGTACATTGATGGGAGCACTGGCGAAATCATCTGGATACTGGGAGGCAAGCGAAACGCCTTTGACGATCTAAGCGCGGGCGGCAGCAAAGCCACCAACATTGCATATCAACACTTTGCTCGGTTCCACAACCTGACCGAGTTTCCATTCTTATTGGCAAATGAGACCAGCTTACATCCGACAAAAGACGTGGATGGAGTGACCAAAATGCTGGTTTCTGCCTTTGATAATGGTGCGGATAACGAAGGGACCGGACATCGACCCTCGCGAGGCGTCCTCATTGAACTCACTTACCCAACCACAGCTGCACTGACAACGAACGGCAACTATACAGCAAGACTCGTCCGAGAATACGTGCACCCCGCCCAATTCATCTCCTCAAGCCAAGGCAGCATGCAAACCATTACCTCAAACGCAACCTCCGACCCACGGATCCTCCTAGGATACGGCTATGTAGGCGTATACACCGAGTTCGCCGCCGACGGCACAGTCCTCTGCGACAACCGCTTTTCCGCAATGTCGTCCTGGGGCACGGGTGACGTGCAGTCCTACCGCGCACTCAAGAGCCCCTGGAAAGGGCAACCATCATGGCCACCAGCAGTGGTTCTAGACCCAGAGACTCAATCATCGGTGTTTGTGAGCTGGAACGGCGCCACAGAAGTTGTGGCGTGGAAGTTGCAACAAGCGGACCAGAGTCCTTGCGACGATGAGGTCTGGCAAGATGTTTCCAGCACGGCAAAGACGGGTTTCGAGACCGAGGTGACGATTGAGGATTGCGAGTTGCGATTCTTGCGCGTTGTTGCGGTTGATGCGGATGGGATGGTGCTTGGAGTCAGCGAGACCGTTGATCTTGGATGGATAGTGAGTGTCAATGGTGTCT
The DNA here is from genome assembly GCA_023848595.1 of Aureobasidium sp. EXF-10727. Lineage (NCBI taxonomy): Eukaryota > Fungi > Ascomycota > Dothideomycetes > Dothideales > Saccotheciaceae > Aureobasidium > Aureobasidium sp. EXF-10727. Next base: position 56,755 of record SWBF01000044.1, read on the forward strand.
TTGATGGACTAGAGATTCATGCGAGTAGCTCTTTGCAGTTGGCAATGGTCTCTGTGGCAGCTCTAGCGCTTTTTGTCATGGGCTATGAAGGCTTTCGGCAGTTCAGATGCTGGAAACAGACGAGGATGTTGGGATATGAGCAGGTGCAATCTGTATAGCAATACTACGTACTCTGCTGTGATCCAGCTACGTTAGAAGATTCTCATTCCTCGATGTCTCAAGCGGCCTTGGTTGTCGCACAGGTATAGCAGATGCCTATTATCAACGCTTCGACTCTTGATCGCATGAATCCTGCTAATCAATACTCGGACTACTCACAGTCAGCGATCCAAAAGCGATACAATCACCAAAGCAAAAATCGATTTACTTTATCAGGTTGGAAAATCGATTCCATCTGCATGTCCTCGACACATATTCTTGGCACGTTTTATCATGTCGACCGTTGGGCGTTTGTCAAACAGCCACGAGGCGTTCCACCACCGCGTGGCTCTCGCCTTGGCGGAAAGTCAAGACGTACGCAGAGCGACGTAAGCTTTGCTACGTATACCAGAGCCTTGGCATGGCGCAGTAGGTATGGTGATATGACTTTTGAATGCAAATGACTTTAGTGCTGCAGCGTGTCGATGCCCAAGGCGTCTACAGCGTGATGCATCTGCAGCCACAAATTGACCCATCGAGTTCGACAGAATAGTCTGTCGGCCTTGGTACGCATGCAGTTCGGATTCGAACCTGACTCTTTGTAAACTGGACAAAGGCCAAGGCTTCAGACCTCTTCGACAGTCGTTTTCTCAAACTTCTTCGACAACAAGATTTTTCCGCCGCTGAGGTCGTGGAACGGATTATTCTCTCCACCATCAGAAGCATTTCCAACATGTTCGTCAATGCCCAACTTCATGTAGAAACCCTCTGCCGCTTTTGAGCTCACCAGACTAACACGGATCCCTTCTTCTTTTGCTTGCTCGAGTCCCCATCGGACCAGCTCTGTACCATAGCCACAGCCTTGATATTGAGGTGCTTGGAAAAGCAACACTAGATCCCAGGTCTCATCATAGCCTGGCTTTTCAAAGTGATGCTCCATGAAGGGAAAGGACTTTTCCATGTCTCTCCAGCCAGCGGCATCGGCGGCATTGTTGGGATGGAGCAGCAAATCGATTTTGTGGTAGACTGGGAGGACCAATCGACTCATGAGCCAGCGTAGCCAGGATTGGCGAGCGTGTAAGCGTCTGCCGCCTTCTCCGGTGCGCATCCATACTGCCATGCCAGTGATTTTTTCGGGGTGATGTTGAGGGTGAGAGACCCAGACCTGACATTCAGCATCACAGTAATTCTCGCGCAGATCGTGTAAGAAGAAGCGCTCGAAGCTTTTGGGGTGTTTGGATCGATGAGGGTGTAAGCGTGTGCCATGGAGCTCGTCTTCCCAGAAGGCCAGCGCAGCGGTACGAGCTGCAGGCTTGAGGTCGGCCCAGGTTGCTGGACGGATAGGCATAATTCCTGAGATGATATTCGAAAGTAGATGGCACTTCAGGTTATTGGTAGAATTTTGATCGCAGCCCTGTCGAGTTTCTGATGGTGAATGAGAGGGTATGGTGGTAAGTCAACAGCCTCGGACGTGACCTTGCCTTTATACATGCTAGATCACGATGCATGATGCACTTAGTCCTTCAATTATTGTCTCAATCCTACCACGATCCAGAATCTTAGAGCATTCGCCAGGCGGTAAACCAGACAGGGACGCCGACGTGGTGTTCGGAGCCCGCGGGAGTGAAGTGGGCTGCTCGTCTACATACAATGAACACGCCAGGGAGAAGAGAGGCCATAAAAGTAGCTCAGTACTTGTAGTCCGAGGAACATGGCTGCCTTGGGACTTGGCAAGCAGCGCATCCATTCTTCGAGCGCCGGGGCCCGCGGACAGCGGAAAACAAGGGATGGTGTGGTTTGTTTGCATGGCGGCCTCAAAAAGCACTCGAGCATTGTGATACGAAAGATTGCCGCCAAGTCGGTTGTGTCTATGCTAGTGCGGGTACGGGAAAGAAGTGGACTCGCAGTCGTCTATGAGGCCTGAGAGTACGAGGGGATAGGCCTTCGAGCACAGACAGAATTTTCGAGATGCAGACGCATGTGTGTCGTGTACTCGTGGCTCGCAGGGTCGTATGAATGCGATTGGATTCTATAAGACATGGAGGCCGCTCATGGATGGAAATGCTGGGGATTCTGTCGACCTTCTTATTACTCGTTGTGTATTCTCGAGTCCGTCTCAAGTTCACGTCAAGATGGTCTCGCTGCAACAGGTCAATGCATCGGATGCAAACATGCGTTTGTGTGTTGCGACTCTGCTGTGCCTCGTGTTCTTGCTGGCATTGATGACACGGTGGGATTGGAGACTGGTGCCTGGCGGGATACAACCAGGCTCACTGTCCATCGGTCAGACGGATACCGACTCTGGATACTTGACACTTGAATGACCAGACTCGATGCTATGGTGAGTGATTACCAGATTTCATCAGGGACAAGACTGATAGACACGGCTAGCGTGGTCTGGAGATGTGAATGCGAGAGCTGTCAGAGTCGTGGTATGTTCAGGTGGCCGTGTTGGTGGAAAGAGACGGTCGTTATCAGCTTATCGCAGAGGTCAACAAAAAAGGGCGGGCCGAAAATGAAGTCAGATGGCCCAAGCTTGTCCGGTGGTTGAAGGCCGAAAAACAGCCCCTCATCAATTCACGAGACATCACCTTTCTATACTGTGTCCACCACCTGTTTCCTTTTCACATCACTCGACTGTAAGTGCGCTGTGCCCTGATACCTCATCTCAATTTTCAACCTCCGCATTCCAAAGTTTCTTGCCGTTCACACCGCCAACTCTCCCAAGTCAGCACTGACAAGACAGCAGCAGCACATCAACATGGCCAAGGTCGCACAGAAAGCAGTCCTCATCTGCATTGACGGATGGGGTGTTGCCGGTGAGCACTCGCCCGACAAGGGCAACGCCATCCTCAACGCCGACACTCCCTGGATGGACGAGTTCGCCAAGGACGGCAGCAACATCACCCAGGGCTACACCGAGCTCGAGGCGTCGTCGCTCGCCGTCGGTCTGCCCGAGGGCCTCATGGGCAACAGCGAGGTCGGTCACTTGAACATTGGTGCCGGCCGTGTCGTCTGGCAGGACGTTGTGCGCATCGACCAGACCATCAAGAAGGGCGAGCTCAACAAGGTCGACAACATCATCAAGAGCTTCACCCGCGCAAAGGAGGGTAACGGCCGCCTGCACCTGCTCGGCCTCGTCTCTGACGGCGGTGTCCACTCGCACATCAACCACCTGATCAAGCTGCTCGACGTGGCCAAGGAGGTCGGCGTGCCCGAGGTCTACATCCACTTCTTCGGTGACGGCCGTGACACGGACCCCAAGTCTGGCGCCGGCCACATGCAGACCGTCCTCGACCACACCAACAAGATCGGCCTCGGCAAGATTGCCACCGTCGTCGGCCGCTACTACGCCATGGACCGCGACAAGCGCTGGGACCGTGTCGAGCAGGCCATGAACGGCATCTTCAAGGGCGAGGGCGAAGAGTCGTCCGACCCTGTCAAGGCCATCAAGGCCCGCTACGACGCTGGCGAGACTGACGAGTTCCTCAAGCCCATCATCGTCAACGGCAAGGACGGCAGAGTCCAGGGTGAGTTCTGTGCCATCTTCTGAATCCTCTAGTCACTAACACTCTCTGCCAGACAACGACACGCTCTTCTTCTTCAACTACCGCAGCGACCGTGTCCGCGAAATCACCCAACTCGTCGGCGACCAGGACCGCAGCCCCAAGCCCGACTTCCCCTACCCCTCCAACATGCACGTCACCACCATGACCCGCTACAAGACTGACTACACCTTCCCCCTCGCCTTTGCGCCCCAGACCATGGACAATGTCCTCGCCGAGTGGCTCGCCAAGCAGAAGGTCCACCAGTGCCATGTCGCCGAGACGGAAAAGTACGCCCACGTCACCTTCTTCTTCAACGGCGGTGTCGAGGTCCAGTTCGACAACGAGCACAGAGACATGGTCCCCTCGCCCCGCGTCCCCACTTACGACAAGGAGCCCAAGATGAGCGCCATGGCCGTCGCCGACAAGCTCTGCGAGCGCATCAAGGAGGGCAAGTTCGAGTTCCTCATGAATAACTTTGCTCCCCCGGACATGGTCGGCCACACTGGTGTCTACGACGCCGCCGTCATTGCTTGCACCGAGACCGACAAGGCCATCGGCAAGGTCTACGAGCAATGCAAGGAGAGCGGCTACACTCTCTTCATCACCGCCGACCACGGCAACGCAGAGGAGATGCTCAACGAGAAGAACACGCCCAAGACCTCGCACACTCTCAACAAGGTTCCCTTCGTCATGGCCAACGCTCCCGAGGGCTACAGCCTCAAGAAGACTGACGGTGTCCTTGGTGATGTTGCCCCTACCGTCCTCGCCGTCATGGGTTTGCCCCAGCCCGAAGAGATGACTGGCTCCAGCTTGTTGATCAAGTCGTAGGAGGTTGTATATACGAATTGGAACATTTTGGAAGCGAAAGACACTTAGATATCCCCGAGCTATGATAGACTTCATAGACGAAATGACACTTGACGCATAGAAAAGTTGACCCTGAGAACCATCGCAGCGACAAGTGAAGTGGCTCGACCATCCGACGTTGAACCCAAAAGGACTCGTATACAAGACCCTGAACGCGCAATCCACTGGGCCGGACGTCCTTGGCAAACATTGCACCCTTTGAACCTGCCATCTTTGTCGCAACTTCCTTTGACAACCTAGATTCCCAGCACCTCTCGCTTCTTCTCGCCATTCGCTTCGACTCATTGACATTGCATCCCGCTCACTTCTATACGAGCAGCAATCACAAAAGACCAGACTCCAGCTCTCGAAGCGGCCATTGCGACGGTTCTCTACACTCAACAGCCAACCCGATTGACGCATCACTGAAATGGTTTCTTGACTTCTCCGAACGCCACACGCCTTCTCGCTGAACATGATATGACGACTGGACTCCCTCCCTCGGCCAATACCGACTCGGTCCTCGATATCGAAAAGGAAATCGTGGACATCAAACGAGATGCGAATGGGAAAAACTTCTTGCTAACAACTCTGGCCTTTGCCCGTGCAACCAATGGCGGATATACTCTCGTCGATCGACCACGCATTCGCAGCATTCCCCCTCTGGCCATTGGTCTCCTAGACTTGGCCAACTCGGGTGACTTTGCTGCCAATGTCTTCAATCGAGTACCCGTTCCCGTCTATGCCATCGTCCTCATGGCCATTGGAGCTACGGTCGCTCTCATCATGTCCTTAGTCGCCTTCCGGGACGCCACTCACAGCTGGAACAATGTCAAACTCTTGAGAGAAGAAAGAACTCTTTTAAAAAGCATGAGTGATGGCAGGTCAGCCGAGCTGGAGATCAACCACCGAGATCTGGGAACTGAAATATTCGATCGCGCTGGTGTCGACATCGCCATGGGAGTCGGAGCCTTTCTCATCTCAGTCGGCACTTACATGGCTATCGGGGGTGCCAATCGTAAGGTTTGGTTTGCGAGTAACCTGTTATCCGGCTATGTGGGCAACGCTTTGCCTGCTGTCTATGGTATCTGCAATGTTGGCTGGTCTGCCCATGTCTGGCTCCGCGCACGCAAACAAGTATGTGCTGTGTCGAAACATCTTCGGGACGATGCCGTGAGTCAACTTCTTCTCGTCCGCATACGCAAGACTCAAGGGCATGCCATCCTTACCGCTGTCGTCTGTCTCATCTCGGGAGCACTGTCTATGGTCACTCCGACCCACTGGTGGCCATATCCTATTCTCCTTGTTTGCGGCCTGGCGTTTCTTTACAGCACCTGGGTGTACAGGACTCGGGTCGGCTACGAGCGACCCTTGCACTCAGAATACACTGTTCTGGACAAAACATCTCTGATTACAGAGATCCGCTTTCTTCAGTCAGTCCATCTGGTATTGCGAGACCCTTCCGACGTCTGGAAGGCGCTTGGTCTGGAGGACATGTCAATGTCCGATCTACTGCTCTTCTTTGCCCGATGCGATCTCTTTGAGCGGCTTTGCTCCCGTCTACTCAATGAGTCATCTCTCATCAAGCAACATTTTCAAGGTCTGGCGGTAGCACCCACAGTACTCAGTCCGCACACTCTACTGCGACTGGACAAGCCAGAACAAATCACTGAGGTCTTCAGTTTGGCGCGATCTTGTTTCGAGCAGGATGGGCTGCAGACCATCAGAAATCGTGAACGTTACCTGTTGGAGTGTCTCGGCGCTTGCTTGCTGCACCGAGAAGGAGACAACAAGGATGGTTGAAATATCATGACGGAACAGAATACAACATTCGAGCACACGATATCAAGTGCTTCGGCCGTAGGCCAGAGTCTGAGGGAACCAACCAAGACCGTACCATGTTGTCTTCTTCTCTTAATCGAGACTTGAAAACACTCACAGCGTCCGTACAGCGTCGCGCATCAGCACCGAACGAACGAGAAGAAGGATGTGATCGCCAATGACTCAAGTCACATAACACGTCCTGTGCATCAATGTTGAAGCTTACCTGATTGGGGCTCTGCATCCACGTTGCTGTGTTTCGCACGGTTCAACTCGAGCTGCTCGTCGCCGATCGTTGTTTCGCAACGCTTCAAGCTTAATTACAAGACTATTTGACGCCTGTCCAATGTCAGTTTGCCATGTGCGCCTTGAATCGTTCCTGCGTTGTGCTATACACGCACTATGGATGTTTGGTACACGATCGGCAGAGAAGCGTGGAGATGGTTCCGCGCCGGGCCGCGCGAAGATCGTCGTCACAACGTCTATACCGTCGGGCCCCACCCGTACTTAAGCTGGCAGGACCTTTCTGTATAAAATGTTCTCCGACATATGCTGATCGGCTCTGTGCGTTGGCCGAGAATGGCTAGCTGCTATACCGTTTGGGATGCGAGATTTCGAAGACATGGCCAACACGAGCGGACATGCGGTGCATGGTCTCTACAGATTCTTGAAGTCTTCTCTTGGCCGACGATACTGCACTTGCATTGACTTGATTCTGGCAAGAACGTCTGGCTATCCCAATGTGACCGCTAGAGATCTGCCTCACCGCATACAAATCCGCTTTCCAATTGTCTTTTGTGTGTTGTGCAGATCTGTCGACACGAGAGTAAGGCACAACTCCTCATCGAGAGCCACGCATATATAAAGAGGGCCAGGAAGCTGCCATTCTTCTCATCATCTAACTCTCAAATCACTTTTGTCACCTTCCAGCTCTCGACGCCCCAGCAACTCCATCCCCAAGTCAACCTTCGCAACCGACATCTCAAGATGCACTTCTCATCCATCTTCACCCCCGTCGTGGCCCTCCTCGCCACCACTGTCGCCGCCAGCCCCATCGAGAAGCGCGCAGTCACCTCTGATCAGATGGTCCAAACCCTCAAGGGCCTCACCCAGCAATCCAAGAGCCTTGCCACCATCGCCAGCCAAATCAACCCCATGAACGGTGTCCCTCTTCTCGGTCCCGGTGCTGGCAGTGGATCGACCAGCTTCAACGACGTGATCACTGGCTTCCAGGGCATCATCCAGACTGGCTCTGATGCTATTACCAACATGGAGGGCACTGCAAGCTACACTGACACCGCTGCCGAGCAGCAGGTCTGTGATGCTTTCTCCGACGTAAGTTTTTGGAGTCTGTTGACTGGGTTGATGGTGAATGGTCCGCTGACAACTTCTCACAGTTCGTCATTGTCCATCAAAATTTGCTCAAGATTGTCATTGGCAAGTCTGGTCTGCTGCAGGGTGTTTTCCTTGGCCCCGTCGCCGCTGTACTCCGTTCGCTCGAGGGTGTTGTCGATGTGAGTATTCTTATCCATCGCATCTCTGTGATGTGGAACATGGTGCTAACGATTGTGGTATACAGTCTCTTGCTTTTGGCGTCATTGACTCAGTTCCCGTTTGCGCCGACAAGGCCACTTCGGAGAAGGGTAACTTGGATGATACTCTTGCCAAGGCCATCTGTGCTTATACTCCTGCTGGCACCCTTGGTCTCAACCTTTTCTGCTAGAGAGTATGCAGAGAAGATGTTAGGCGTGCGATGGTTGAGAAGATGAAGAGGGACAGAAGAGGTTGTAATACGGTTATGAAGATAATATGATCAGTCAAGGGAATAATGAATGGAATCTGTAATTTTCCTTTTATCGGTGTATACATCTTATGCTTGAGATGCTATGTATAGAGGACAATTGTGCAAAGGTATCTAGCTGTCATAAGCGCTTCTGAAAGGACTATCGTGTACAGTCATTGCAGACTGGAGCTTCTACTCGTTGTGTCACTCTTACTGGTTGGAAATGTCTAGCGAAGCAGCAGATCGGAGTCCTCCTTGTGCGTGCCACACGGCGGTTTTTTCCTTTTTTGCGAGCGAGGGTGCCTTGGCTTGTTGACGGTGTTGCGACACATACGCTGGTTTACTCACATGTGGATCTGAAGCAGAGATGGGTCGTCCTTGCGTGGTGGCTGGCATGCTTTGTAGCCGCGTAATCAGACACCGAGATCATCAATCGAGGTCAGCAATGAGGGGAGGTGGCTGGTCGACATGCTGAGTCCCACTCGACCGATGCTGGGACTTCCGTCAAGTGCCGCCGCTGTTTCGTTCTCTATCTCCAACTCTGGACATCGGTGTCTAAAGCGACGGGCTGTCGTGTCTCATCAGCATTGTCGTGTCGTTACAGCTGTACATGAAGAAGTAGGTGTCCACGGAGCGGTGGCGTGTCCCATCTACACTCTCTACAAACATTGTAATGGTTGACGACCACCGAACGTCATGATCTTGATGGATTGAATGCCTGCAATCATGGTAACTCAGAGGACAAAGAAATGTGCGCTGCTTTCGCAAAGGAGGTACAGCAGGCAATCGCGTCGCTGGACGTCCAGCAGAAACCCCTCATCTTTCCATGCTTGTCATCGAGGTTGGGATATATGACCCCTCGGTAGAAGACACAATTTCGGTTCCCGCCCTTGCGTTCTCGCTTGTCGAGAGCAAATGCGACTGGCACTATCTTACTACGTTCTGGGATAGATATGGTGAGAAGAGGCATGAAGCCAAGATGACATCAGGAAAGGGTTTGGGTGGAAGCAATTGTTTGACCTATCACACCTGGAAGCCGACGCACGTATGATTAGTGGGCCATATACGGTGGCAGTGAGTGGAGCCGGGATAAATGCTTTCCCTACTTCCAAAAGGTTTGTTGGTAAGTTCCTTTGCAAAACGCGGATGATGCTGACAAGAACAGTCTGGCAAGATGCGCGATACATACTAGATATTCGATCACGATCACCCCCTCGATGTCGTCGTCGCATTGCGTGAGGGTGTGCGATTCGTTGATGAAATCATCCTCAGAGGTGATGGCATGAAGGATCTCGTCATTGGCGAATATCCCGAGGGTAATGGCGGCATCTTTGAGGGAGAGAAAGGCAATCGGATCCAGCGACGGAGTCTAGGGTGCTCGGGAAGGGGAAAGAGATGATGGTAGGAGCGTCGAGGGCGATCACAAGAACGTGTTAGGCCTAGACAAGATGAGACACAGCGACGAGGGTATGGCTGTGTGATTGGATGGCCGTGTAACCAGTGAATACCGTATGTTTACCTTTCCCCATTGCTTCTCCGCACCAGTAGCTGACCTTAGCCCTTTCAGAACCCTGCGGCTCATGTAGAAAGGATCCCACCAGTGAAGATAGCGTCGTCAATGGCCGTCTTCAAGTCCATGGCACACGCAACTTGTGTGTCATTGATGCCAGCGTGTTTCCCTTATCCCGGACGCGCGCAACCAGAATCCTAGCTCTATGGTTGTTGAGAAGACAGCTGACTTTATCAGGTAAGATCACCCTGCTTGTGTATGAGCCGAAGAGGAGTTCCGCAACCAGAGTCAAGGATCTGATGGTGTAGATAGGAGAGGTCCGGAGAGACTTGTCGCGAGTCGTATGATTCCGAGACTTGTAATCGAAGACTCGTTTCCGTATCCCGTTTATGGCTTGGAATGTTCACGTTTGGCTACGAGTCATATATCCGACGCTCTCGAGCAAGGTTGCATAGAGATGTGAGATGGGTGTCAAAATCATCTTGGAGAAATCCCACGGTTGCTCGGGCTTTTGCATTTGCCGCATGCTGCTTTCGATGGAACGGCATACTTGTTGGATATCAGCGCGACCGCCCCAGCAAGACTGCATTACCTCATCAAAGGGAAGGTTGCTGGTGTCCGGAAACTCCGCAGATGAGAAACGAGCTTCTACATCGATGGTCTCCATGTCCCCGAACGGCTCCTCGCCGGTGAGTATCGTGTATATCGTGGGACCGAGTGCGAGAATGTCGTCTTTAGCGTCGCGAGGACTGTCAAACGGAACTGGACGGCAGAAACGCGTGGAGCCACAGACAAGAGCCTGGGCACCGTGCAACGAGGAGCCGGCAAAATCGCAGACTTTGAGATCGAATTGCTCGTCCAGCAGAAAGTTGTCGGGCTTGATGTCAGAGTAGATCACGTTCCGACTATGCAGAAACTGCATGCGATTCAGCGTTGACAAGATTGTTTTGTTTTGTGGTATGCGATACCTCAATCGCGTCTCCGGCCTGCTTGATTCAACGAGTCTTTACTTCAGAAGAGCATTGGTTAGAGGCGATGAATAACTTCAGATTGCCGTTCTTCATGTATTCGGTCCTGAGAATGGACTGTTCGTCGTCCCATGACAAGAATCGAAGCACTCTGGGATGCGGACCAAGATGTTGGTAAATGCGGGCCTCGATTTTGAGCTCTTGGAGTGAAGCATCGTTGTCTGGCCATGGCCGTTTGATGGCAGTCTCTTCGTATTGCTCAACGAGTCCACTTGCCCCATGTGCGAGATACGTGCCCATGGAGTCCATAGCTTGAGCTATGTCATTGGCGAACGGAGGCAAGACGTGGTCGGACGAAGTCCAGACGGGACATCTTTAAGGCTTGGCGGATTCACAACATCCCAAAGGACCGGGACTTGCGCTGCACAAGTTTCCTGGAACCATGAAGCGGACGATACGGTCAACATCTTGTCATCAATTCCTCCATGATTATGCGGACGCAGACTCTCAGACTCTCAGAGTCCCTTAAGTCCAACAGCTCGTCCGCTCTTGCCCGGACGCCAAGATCATTGGCTAAAACCTTGACTATAACCGGCTATCCTGTATAGAACCAAGGCTTTAAGGACTCAATCGTAAAGACGGCTGCTGGCAGTGTCAGACTACGTTTACAGTCGTCAAACCAGACGACTTGACTTTGTTTCGCCATTTGGTGGTCATTTGGTTGTCCCTAGGTCAAACGAACTGATGCACATGCCGTCGGCTGTTCTGTCCAGGCTTGACGCCACAAGCTCTTCTTGACTGACAGCCAAGCTTGAGAATCGCTAGGATGTTGAAACTGCACTCTTCGACGCGAGTCTTGGTGAGATGCCCAGGCAACTCAGCCCCTTGGTCTTTCTGGTGGAAAGCTTGATCCGCTGTTCACTGTTGCAATAATAAAATGTGGTTGGGTCCCCATCCTTATCCAATCTGATCATCTTGATTTTGATCTGATAACTTTGCCTCAACGACAACGCGTCTTGTTTCCTTTTTCTTCGAAGATGGGCTTTCCTGGACGTAGGTCTTGCTGTGTGATTTGCTTACAGCTATGGTTTACTGATCTTGATTCACAAAAGATGGCACACGCGAGAAGAGGACCAAAGCTGAGAAGAAGCTTGTGAGAAAACTTGGTTCGTGACCTTTTTGCATCCTTGGAAGATGATGGCAGCTGACACACCATCAGATTTCTTTCTCATGGTATCTTTTCTGGTTTCCTTTCGTCTCGGTTGTATGACGGTCTTCTGACATCTGCGCAGACTTATTGCTGTGCCTGTTACTTTTTTAACTACCTCGATCGCCAATCGTTTGCCAATGCTTACGTCTCTGGCTTGCGTGAGGATTTGAGTCTCGTCGCCAACGAATACAGCATTTTGCTATCTATGTGGACGGCAGGTAGCGTTGTCGCTGGTGCGCCTCACTCTTTGATCATCCAGAAAGTCGCACCTCGGATTTGGCTTCCGTTGAATCTGATTCTGTGGTCCGGAGTCACAATGTGTCTTGCCGCATGCACAAGCTTCCAAGGACTGTGTGCAGCCCGCTTCTTCCAGGGATTCCTCGAGGCCAGTGTCTATGGAGGCAGCATGTATGTGTTTGGCTCGTGGTACACGCCTTCCGAAATGTCCAAGAGAGCCGCCATCTTTACTGCCGTGGGACAGGTCGGTAGTCTGTTCTCTGGGCTGATGATGACCGCGATGAACAAGTCTCTGCATGGCAGTGGCGGTCTCACAGGCTATCAGTGGGTGTTCATCATCAATGGCCTGATGGGTATACCATTTGGTCTTTTTGGCTTCTTCTTCTTCCCCGATCTTCCCGAAACTACTACGGCTTCTTATCTCAGCAAGGAAGAAATCCAGCTCGCGCATGAGAGACTTGGACCCAAAAAAGAAAACAATCACGACATTCAATGGAAGTCGTTGGTTGGCAGAGTGCTCAAGACACCCTACATCTATCTACTTGCCTCCTTGTCTGTCATTTCTGGCATGCTCGAGGCTTTTGCTTTCCAAGGCATGTTGCTGCTCTGGATGAAGTATAACAAAGCCCGATTCAGCCAAACAGCCATCACCACCTACCCCCTAGGCATTCAATCCGTGGCCATCGTGTCTCAAATCGGCGCTGGCTTCATTATAGACAGAACAGGCGAACGCTTACCCATGGTGGTGTTGGCAGCTGCCATTCAACTCGTCACGGCAATTTTGCTCTTGCAACCGCATCTTCCCGATGGCGGAGTGCTTGCTGCACACTATCTCAGTGGTACTTCATTCATTGTCAACCCTGTCATGTACGGCTGGGCAACCACCATTCTCCAACGCACGGGTGATGATGCAGTCAGATCGGTGATTCTGTATACCATGGCACTGAGCGGGCAGCTCTTGTACACGTTCTGGGGTATCGTCATGTATCCTGCCACCGATGCGCCGTACTGGAAGAAGGGTGCAATCACGATGGTTGTCGTGTGTTTCGCATATGTCGCTATCGGGTTCGGGGTCAAGAAGGTGAATCATTCCATCTGTCTCTCGAGCTGGACTCCGCTAATCCTACTTCAGCTTGATGACAGAACGAGGACGCTACGCTCGGATGATGATGACGAAGACATGATTGAAGAAGTGGTTTCTGAGACCCAGGTCACAAAATCTGGATAAGTCTTTGATGAACCTGCGTAGAAGAGAGAGTCGATCATGTTGCAGGAGAAGAGTGTAGTCAAAATTCCCGAGACCTCGATTGATTTTGATCATCCAGGACCAAAATCTGCTAGCTACATTTGGACAATCTCATATGGCCAGAAACGCAGGACCACATCCCTCCCATCTCCTTTTGTGCCTCTGGACTCTGTTACTGTGTAGGAGGGAACAATTCTCCCATGCCCAACTCGGCGTCGAACAAATCCATATGCAAAAAGTCCGTCAATGGTCGATTCTGCCCAGCAAGACTGCACAAAAACGCAGACAAGGCATCTTGATCCTGACCCACCCCCGCCAAATCGGCTTCATAGTCAGTTTCGGCAGAGGCGAGCGATAGAGTGCCATCGCCTCGGCAATGCCAACCGCTGAGTGTACGTTGCGAAGTGATGAATGCAGCAGCGACATTAGCAAAGGCGGCACAGACATCGTGCAATCGCTTTGCGGCTGGAGAGAGGAACTTGATGTGGTTCAAGGAGTGCACCGTTTCTTGTAGGAGTCGTAACTCGTCGGTATCGGATGTGGCAATGGCGTGAATGAAGACGACGGTGAAGGGTGTGAACGATGGGTATAGCAAGATCCTGTTCTGGTTAGCCCCGCGTGATAGGTCTTCAACGGTACAAGAAGGCTTATACCAATTCACATATTCTGCCTGTTGTGGCACCGAACGATCTCTGTATTGCGCAAAGCAGCGGAGATGGTTCTCAAGTCCAAGTCTTGCGGCTTCATAACATCTCGGACTGATCTCAGTGGAGCTGCTTGTAAGTGGTTGGGCACGGTATATAACCGTCAGCACAGAGTAGCAAACAAAGTCAGCCGAATGCGCCATTCCTATCAATCTTTCTTGGTAGTAAGCACCACTGAAATTGATCTGGACTGCTGTCAGTCTTTGTCGTTCAAACGGGACTATGCTGCGGCTCACCGAGAGCAGTTTATTTCGAAGTGCATTGACCTGTGCCGATAGTTCGTCGACCATACGACTGCGCTCCTCGAGCGATGAGCTCATCGCAGAGGCGGAATACAACTTGTCATATACTTGTCCCTGAAGTCTTGCAAACAGGATAGTGTCAAGTGACATCAAGTCCCAAGGTCTTTGTGCTGGATGTGATGATGGCGTATAGAACTCGGCGTCTATGTCAGAGTCTGGGAAATTCGATCCTCGTCCTAGGTTTAGTGACAGATTTTTGTCCAACATGTACAGCTGCCAGAACAAGTGTCGCTTGATGTCTGCAAATTCTCGGTCTTCGTAAACAAGTGACGATCTGCGATGGAGGCCGAGTGTATGGCACATGGTGGCGGCAGCAGAGAGGAACGTCCAGCTCAAAGACAGTTTGCATTCCTCTTGGGCCTTGATAGCCTGGACATGTAGTCAGCATCAATTGCATTTCAACAAATTAGCTTTGCATACTCCCACAAGCAGCGCTTGGATGTTGGGTATCACTGGAACTGTAAGAGTCTCGAACTTCTCGAGTCCAGCGCAAAAGCGTGTCTCGCAAAGATCAATGATTGCCTGAGCGTCATACTCGCGAAGCGCTGGATCTTGTTGACTCCAATAGTCGCGAATGACAAAATACAGAAAACCGTAGAAGAATGTCATGCTACCTGCAGGCAGTGGTTCAAGCGGGAAGTAGACTTTTTGGCAGAGTGCCTCAAGTTGTGCTACTCCTCTGTATGAGAAGGCGACCAACGATACAGAAGGACGCGCTGTACGCATCGTATTAGCACCTGCCACACTCGACCCCAATCTCGAGCTGGCTTACCTTTCGCAACTTTGATCAGAGAGATCACAAGGGGGGCAGGCGGTAGCTCTTGTTGAGAATCTACAGAATCAGGTGGGACTCTTGTGCTGAGGTGTGTTTCGTGGGTTCGTGACAACGCTTCGTGTCTCTTCAGGCTGTCTTTCAGCAGCGAGAGGGCGTCAGACAGCTCGCTCGATGGCGCCCCTACAACTGCTGTCGCTGTGACATCGGCGAGTTGGCCTGCCTGTATCGTTTGACAACCAAAGGATGATTCTCCCTCATATATGGAGATGGACTTGTTCGAAGGCGTAGCTGCGTCGATATCTCCTGACACAATAGATTTGGCCTGAGAGGTCGGGACAATTGAGCCCTTCGCAAGCTGTTTGAGGCTGCTCTCAATACCTTGCAGTCGTTCTTGTATCAGAGCGATCTGTCGCTCATACTGACTAGTCACTACGATCCGAGGCCTATGCTCTGCAGCTCGAGCAGCAGCGGCTTGACACGCTATACCTAGCGTTTGACAACTCGCACAAGGAATTTGCTTGTCACATTTGATCTTTCTGAGCCGGCAATTCTCACACTGCGAAGGCCGTCAGTCTCGACTCACCCTTCTCGCGTTCCTACAATGGACTGACGGCTTTCTGCAGGAACGAGCGCGGCGTTTCGGAGCCAGACATTACAACTTGAAACGATCGAGTCTACTCCATGGAAGCCTGTGATGCTTGAAGATAGGAAATTGACAAAAGTGAGATGGTCGAGAGATGGCAGTCGCGTCCTCGCGACAAAAAAGGGTCTGGTCTTGGCGTGTCTCACCAGCGCGAGCCATCCGATTGACTCCGCCGAACTCTCCTTCCGGACACGATGTACATCGAGTATATCGACCCGATGATAAAACTGCTAGATCATTCTTGTGTTGGTCACCAACGACCATCGGTTTCCAGTCTAGCTATAAAGTCAGGAACAAAAGCTAGATTAAAATCTAGGAGTATTTGCATGGCCCAGGACCTCGTGCTTGACCAGTCATCGAGCAAAGACTTGCAAAAAAAATGCTCAAGCTACACATCGAATTTTGGGGCCAATGAATTCTGGCCGTTCCTCTTTACACTGGAGTGTGCAGAGGCGCAAGCACTCTCAAAGGCATCCAACCCTGGAGTGCCCGTCCACCACGCAAAAGCGCCCTGATTTCGCTCGGATGCACCCAGAAGAAGACCACCATAGTACCCAGCATGAGTGCAGCATCGAGGGCGTACAGCATCCACTCATGCTCAACAATATACCCAGTGCTACCTCCCTGAACATACTCCAACAGTCGATAGAGTGAGCGAACCAAGATCATGATGCTTCCAGAATACAGCGCAAGAAGGTGTTTCTTCCAAGGTAGAGGCATAGTGAGAACCTTGTTCGTAGGATGACTTGCCATGCGACGATGGAAAATCACAGCCGATACCATAAAGAAGCCAAAGAACAACAATTGAAGCACCAATCCTCCAATAATGATCTTGGTTCCGATGGACATGCCTTGAGCAAGCATACCACCGCCAGCGCTCTGTGCGAGAAACGAAAGCACATCTCCCAAGACGAAAATCTTGGTTAGCAGTTTTCGCTTGATCAAAGAGCGAGATTCTCCTTCGGTGAGGTCGAGGATGCGGCCAAGTTCCATGTATATGCTTGCTGCGAAGAGAGTGGGTGCAAGGAGCAGGAAGAGAGATTGGAGAATGTACGGCATCAAGGTATAGTCGGGATCTTGGCTTGCAGACTTTGCTCTGGCAGCGTATCCGATCACTTCGACTAAGCAAGACGTCAGCTTCTAGGTATTGGACAGTACAGGATATGTGTGTACGGACAAAGACCGCCGATGACGAAGGGAATGAAGAACCAGGTCCGCGTGCGGAAGAGTTGCCAAGAGTGAAGGAGAGTGACGACGATGAAGACGAGGCAAGCGATCGTAGCAGCGCTTTTGGATGGTGTGTATTCGTAGTATGAGAAAGTCATGCTGATAGGACACTTCTCACGATAGACAGAGTGATGAAGCAGTAGTGGATGCGTCCAAGCTGGACAAGACACGAGGGAAAGGACTCAAGGTCATCGAACATATATGGACAGCAGCATGTTTAATCACACAGCCACTCACTAGTAGCCCTATGCGTATATGTCGTATCACCGTATGCTCAAGGTGGTGCTGGATTTTCAACAGCGGCCTACCGAAGTTATGGTTACCATCGTACTGCGTATTCAACGCGACGTATAGGGATTAATGAAACAGGACTCATGTTGGTCAAAGCAGATACTTAAGATCACTTGTCACGGCGAATATCGTGCGTAAGATCCCTGGCGAAATGAATCAGGGTAGAGAATGCTTCTATCGTGAAAATAGGCTTGAAAAAGTTTGCCGTATCGACCGTATTCGGAAGTCGTGTGCAGCGAGACAGACAGTTGTCGGGTAGGATCTCCAAGGGACGCTCGGTCAACGACGTTGAGCTGTGCGACTGGAATAAATCGCGACGATGAGACCGGTCGTGGAAATAGACCAGTCGTCCCTTCCCAACTCTTCTCTTTGGGGACGTGGACACTCACAACGACTTCAGCTTCGCTCGCCAACCTTGCGATCTTGGATAACACAACCGAATTTATTCTTTGTTGTCTCATCATCCCTCCACTGGAAATTACATTCGTCTGTATTGCTACCTTGATCGCCTTCGCTATCAGCAAGATGAGATTTCCCAAACAGGACGAGAACATTGCTTTACCCATTCGTAAACGATTCGCTGGCCAATCGCTGAACCCTACGGCTCCGAGTTTTCCTGCACCTGAAGACTTCAGTCGTCTGCCGGCCCCATAGAGAGGGACTAAGAAGCCGTACGGTAACGGCAACAAACACGACCGTTCTCGAAGTGCCCGCACGTACAATGATCGCTCCTCGTCTAATGGGATCCACAACAAGCGGCAGCAGGTCGACAGAAGAATTGAGAATGAGCAGCAACATGTCGACAGAAACATCAGGAACGAGCAGCAACATGTCGACGGAAGCATCGGAAACAAGCAGCAACACGTTGCCAGAACCATTGAGGATATTTGGAAGGACACTCCTAATGTCATCATTGGTCGGAGCAAGGAGATCATACAGGAGCAGCCAGATGACACCGTTGAGATAATCGACAATATCGGAGAGTGGATTGGCCCTTTGGATGTCAGTAAGTCTTCTCCAGACTTCGCGGAAGCATCAACCGATTGTGACTGACAACATTTTTACAGCAGACCAGGTTGACCAGGCTGGTGTCAATGATCCCGTGCAGACATCAGAGAGGGCTCGATCATGTCCTTCCCTCATTGACCCCTGGGATGGCCGACCCAGGCCATACCCGGATACCCTGACCGCCCAATTTGAACATCAACCACCTGATACCGAAACTCTGCTCGAGCAATCTGGGCCAGGTAAAGACTCGACCGAGTTTAGCGACTCGAACAAGCTCGTCTACTATTATGGAACGGTCTTAGACGCTCTACCCTATGGGGAAGAGTTCAAGCTTAACGAGCCTCGCCCTTTGAGCATTCTTGTTCCATCAACTTTCGAAATCACTGACTTCTACTGCGCGCACTACACAATCATCGGTGGAGTCGACTTCAGTAAAGAGTCACAAGTCCATTTGCTCAACTTGTGGAGGGTTCGGGTAATCCAGAAAGCCCTTGTAGCCATGGGGTTATACCTGGATGCTTCAGACTATCCATGGTTGGATCCCATGCGATATCAATCTTGATTGGATATTCTCGCTTACGTGGTTTTGAGGCGGGTGACGTTTCCTGGAGGCAGCGAAGACGCTCTTGAGTTCTACTTGGTGGAAGAGAGTTACTATCATTTCTATCTCTTACCACAGTCCAACTTACAATCGCTAGCTCGTAATCAGCATGCCCTTGCTTCTTCAGTGTGCCATTTTGATGCGCTCCGTATATCATGATCTCCAGATTGACAGCCAAGGAATTGGTAGTGTTGGAACAGCCCACTGACCTCTAGATCTCGCTCTCCTCTCTGGAATCTGCATGATCAATCTCTCTTATCATCATTCTCAAGCATCTTCTTTCTGTGGAAATGACTTACCCTGGCTGTGTAGTGTCGATATTCTTGTTCTAAACACGAGTTCACTGTTTTGCACCAACTTCCAGTGCAGCAGATACAGACATTGACTCGACAACCGCATGACTGATTCGACGGCTCATCACCGTGATCGCTGCTCTTAAAGTCATCTCACAACTCTGCACAATGTTCAAGGACTAGATCTACGCGACCCTACCCATACAACTTGGCTTTGAGGTCCAGTGACTTGCTTACTCTGTACGCCACCATATGTGGCATGAATATTGAACAGGGCAATTATACCGCATCATCAAAAATCATCAACAATCATCAACAATCATCGCCGCCCAGAAAGGCAGCCTAGCGAATCCTTCCATTGCTCGTCAGAACAACGACAAAGCTTTTTTCCATCTCGATGACTTGCATCGGAGAGATCGAGATTCGGGTCAAGTTCGCGGAAGACAATCGACTGCTCTCTCCGGTCTCTAGTGATTGGTCTTGATTGTTGAAAGAAGCCAAGCAGTATGAGGGAAAAGTGCAAAGAAAGATGAGATGACAAAGAGGTCATATCGCCGGATGCGGTTGACTCGACTTCTTTTTGTGTTTTTCTCGAGTGGCTACACAATCTCGATACCATCTTACATACCTTACGATACGCACCAGTATATGCAACTGACCAACCTCGACCTCAAGAGACCACCAAGCCCCATACTACCTCTGACTATAGCATGGCTCCCGCCTCTAAACCCTCCATTCTTGCGGCCCGCCGCCCCGGCAAGGAGTACCCACCCATGACTGCCGGCGCTCACAAAGAGGCCTTTGGAGACACGCGTGTCTCGCTTCTGGATGTCCTAAAGAAAGTTAAACCACACAGTCCCACCACACAAGCGCTCGAGGAGAAAGCTGAACGAGAGGGGCAAGCAGATGTAGATGGTATGTTTCGGTGCACGAAGCCAGAGTCTGAAAAAGCACTGACGAGGTACAGACGAAACGCCAATGAAAGCTTTCACAGAAGAGGATTGGTATCGGATACAGGATGAGGCTATACCTCTTGCATCCACAGCTGCCGAGGGAAAAAGGAAAGTAGAAGGGAAGCAAAGGGATCAGAGAGCCGCTCGTCGCAGAGGCAAGCAGTCTATTGAGTTACCCATTCGCCGCTCAAGTAGACGCACTGCAGAAGCCTCGTATGCAGAGCCCGAGTCCGCGTCCGGAAGCGCGTACGCCGAGCCCACTTCCGCAAGCTCCTCTGGTTCCTCAAAGCTATTCGTGAGTCCTACAAGCGAGAGATCCTCACCCCGGTCTCGCGGAGTAAAGAGGAAGCGAGCTGTAGAGGCCGCTGCAAAAGCAGCTGCGACGAGAAGTCCAAGTCGCTCTGTCACGCCAGCACCTCCGATCAAAAAACGCAGTACCCGCCGCACCACACTCGACGACAGCGACGACGAGATGGCTGAAGCAAGTCGCAGTCGATCTGTTACGCCAGCACCTCCGATCAAGAAACGCAGTACCCGCCGCACCACACTAGACGACAGCGACGACGAAATGGCTGAAGCAAGTCGCAGTCGGTCTGTCACTCCCGCACCCCCGATCAAGAGGCGCAGGGTTGCTGGCAGGCGTGGTACTGTGCTTGAGGATAGTGATGATGAGATGGCTGAGGCGTCTGCTAGTCGTTCTCGGTCTGTTACGCCTGCTCCACCTGTCAGGAAGCGTGCCGGCAAGCAGAGTATTCGGCTTGAAGACAGCGATGATGAGATGGAGTAAAAGGTACTTTGGGGTAGCGGTTGGGGACCTCGTCATTGAGCGTTTTGGGCAACAACCGCCTGGCCGTGTCGATGGAGCAGCAGCGGGACACAGACAATCATCAGCATGACCTTGTGTGCACACTCTAGAGTTGAGGGGGAGTGGTGATGTGATAGGAATAGTGGGAAGTGTGCTCTTATATAGCAAACGACTTGAATTGAGTGAGACAGGCTTGGTCAAGACTGCCCTGATGTGATCCTCTCTTCATCATGGATCTTACCTGATTTGCAACCTCTGCGCCTCTTGCACCGGCAGTGACGTGAGGGTTTGCACTATTGAAGAGACAGGAAATGGTGAAAAGGATAAGAAGAAAAAAAGAGAAGATCGAATTTCACAGTTGATTCTTTGTCTAGCTGGTTCCGGTCTTGTGAATTGCTTACCGAGACAGAAGCCCTACCTGAAGTTTGACAGACGATCATTGTGAAACATCACTACATATTATGACATGGGAATAGGAATTATGTGAGAAAATGCAGTGTTTGAGAAAGGTGAAGATGTGAAGTGAAGGTCGAGGCTTCACCGCCCGGCGTCGGTGCCTCGGCTCATGTTTGCCCCGACTCGACCGTGGCCCAAACATTCGAGGGGCTGCATCATGACCAACTTGTCCAAGACTCCTTTCGACACGACCATCGACGCCCTCTGCGTCTCTGTATCGCAAATATGAAGTCGCAGATACAATACGCATTGCTGCTGCTGGCACTATGTATGTGCGCATGCGCGGCAACACACACGTCCAACTGGGCCGTCCTCGTCTCGACCTCGCGTTTCTGGTTCAACTACCGCCATCTCGCAAACACCCTGTCCCTCTACCGCACCGTCAAACGTCTCGGCATCCCCGACTCGCAAATCATTCTCATGCTGCCGGACGACATGGCCTGTAACCCGCGCAACTCGTTTCCTGGATCCGTCTTCAACGACAAGTCTCGCGACTTGGATCTGTATGATGCCATGGGAAGTGGTATTGAAGTCGACTATCGCGGCTATGAAGTCACGGTGGAGAACTTTATACGTCTGTTGACGGATAGATGGCCCGAGAGTTGGCCGAGAAGTAAGAGGTTGATGACGGACGATAGGAGCAATATCTTGATTTACATGACTGGACATGGAGGAAACGAGTTTTTGAAGTTCCAGGATGCAGAGGAGATTAGTTCACATGATCTGGCCGACGCCTTTGAGCAGATGTGGGAGAAGAAGAGGTAATTACTTCGTTTCCATGCAGCATTCGACGGCAAGAATTGACTCGAGACAGATACAACGAGCTGCTCTTCATGATCGACACGTGCCAGGCCAACACCATGTACGGCCAATTCTACACTCCCAACATCATCGCCACTGGCTCTTCCGCCCTGCACCAATCCTCATACTCCCACCACGCCGATCAAGACGTTGGTGTCGCAGTCATCGACCGCTGGACCTACTACAATCTCGAGTTTCTGGAAGAGCAAATCGGCTCCACAAGCAGCAACGTCACTCTCGGTCAACTCTTTGACTCTTACGATCCCGTCAAAGTTCATTCTGATGCTGGCATCCGCTATGACCTATTCTCTGGCGGCGAGCACGAGGCAAGAAACAGAAAAGTCGTTGATTTCTTTGGCAATGTGCAAGGTGTCGAGGTCGACGACACAAAGAGCGGGGAAGACTCATTGGCCGAATGGAAAGCCGATCTCCTTGCTCTAAAGGCATTGATGGACAAGTCGAGGGATATGATGAAGGACTTGAACAACATCACCACAGACGTCGATTACGCCGAAGCCACTGTCTCGCCATCGCAATCTGAAGAGCATGCTTTTGGCACTGCAAAATTGCTTGATCAAGCATCTACTTGGACCAAACAAGCCATTGGCGGTGCAGCTCTGCTCGCCCTCGGCGCTCTCTGGACACTCAGCTCTGTTCTCGATTGAGCCTCTTGTCTGAATCATACCACATGCAACGAACATACTTTTGGAGTCAAGAAAAACTCCACCGCAGACCTTTTTTCGACATCTCTTGCCAGGAAGTCCGCCACACATGCAGCCATCAGAATGCATAATACCCTAGAACCAGCGTGAAGCTGGTTTTTCGCCACTGCTTCATCCATCACTCTCTCTTGGAGCCAAAGGTCCTCATTGCCCCATCCACACCACTCATCCACCTAGCAGCCCTCTGCATCCCGACCGGCAAAACACCCAACCACTCGATCAATGCAGCATACACCGGCATACACACCACCCCATCCCTGCCCTCCCCAATCTTATCCACAACCGCCATGGCCAAATCCTTTGCCTGCACCACCGGCCCAAAAAACTCAGACGGCGATACGAGACTCGAAAACATATTCGTCGAAAGCTGGCCCGGTTTCACCAGTACCATTTTTGTGTTTTTCGCGCCTGGATATTGCTGTTGTTTTTGCATCTGTGCAATCTCTGCGCGGAGAGAGGTGTGGAAGGCGAGGAGGGCGGCTTTGGAGGCTGTGTAGTCTGTCAAGTGGGAGGCGCCCAGGTGGCCCAGTACAGAGGATACAGTGACGATTGTACCGCCTTGGGGGGCCGAGAGAAAGTCGGGGAGAAAGGTGCGACAGGTGTGGAAATGGGAGATGGTGTTGATTTGGAAGCAGCGGGAGATGGCTTGGGCGGAGAGGGAGAGCAGTGGTTGGCCGTTTACTATGCCTGCGTTGTTGATTAAGATGGTGGGTGTGCCAAACTGTGCTTGTCAGTATCTCGAGTATGACCATGCAGCAAAGCACTCCAGTCTCAATAACAATGAGGTGTGAAATCGTGACATGAGAAGACGAAAGAAGATTAGAGAAATGAATACTACGTACATCGTTTTTGACTTTCTCATAAGCACTCTCCACTTGCTCAACTTGCCCAACATCCACTTTATACCACTGTACCCCACCCTCTGCGTCCCCTGCATATTCCTGCGGAGGCTGAATATCCCAAACCACCACTGTTGCACCCTTGAGCTGCAAAATCTGCGCAATCAGCCAGCCTAATCCACCTGCACCCCCCGTGACCACAGCAATCTGATTGCTCCAATTGACGGCGCGGCGGGGACCATGACCTAAACGTGTGTTGATGGCAACTGCAGCGTAGAGAAGGGTATACCAGCCGGCCACTGCAAACACAGCAACAGGAATGGATGAGTAGAGAGTTAAAGTACAGAGGATATAGCCAATGCAGAGGGAATACACTTGTGCCAGGGGAGGAAACAGGATACGGCAGGCATGGAGCAGGAAATCGAGATTAAAGGCTGGAGAAGAGGGGAGTGGGGAGAGGGTTAGGGTGTAGAGGATGGAGAGAGGCAGCAAAGTGAGGATGGTAGGGTAGAGGTGGTTTGTTGATAGGGTAATACCGAGGGTTTGTGTGAAGGTGGGTATGTTCATTGTGAGGTTTGGTTTAGAGGTGTGGGGGTTTGTTGATGACGCGGTGGGTTTGTGGTGATTAGGATATGCTTTTCGGCGTGCGGATGTGCAAATCTGTTGCACTGATGATATGGTCGAAACAGATGAAGTAGGCGCGTATCGAGTAGCAGGGAAAGTGCGACTAGTGGTCGTGGCTGACTAAGCATGCTCGAAGACCGCTTCCATGTTTCTGGCTCGGGGACGAGGGATTTTCACTCGGGTTTTCGTTGGAATGGCAGTAGGTCAATCAAGCCGTCTTGTCGAGGGAGGAGAACACATATATCCAGTGAGGTGATGAGTTATTGAGAGATTCTAGGTCAGCATCGGGCACAATAATGGCTCGGCATCCCTCGACATGATGCGTTATGACTAGAGGACAACATGAAGACACTAAGTGTCCAAGAAGCCCAGAATCCTCAGACCGTATCACAGATTACCATACCAGGTAGAAAACCCGTTCAACAGCTACTGCTGCCTCTTTCATGGACCTTGACAAGCAATATACCGCCAAAAACTCACGTTATGGCCAACACCCTGGCCTCGGTGCTGAGGTTTCGCCGCATCCGGGAGCGCCAAGAAGTCTTTGTATCAAGCTCTCGGTGGTCAACAGCGATGAGAGGGGTATGAGGGGCTGGAGACGAGCTTGTTGTTCATGTAAGAGAAGCAGATGATGATACGAGGGGCATGTGGTAGAATGGTTCAATGTCGGGAGTGCTCAGGAGGTCTCGTGGGTGGGCATGGCGGCGAGGCTCGAGGCGATTGGCCCGAGCCTCAACCCACATGCGCCATGTCATTGTTGGCGACCCCTCCATGCGGGTCCCATCTCTTGGATACATCTGCAACCACTTCGTCTACCACGTCGACTCGTCTGAACGCTCATCTTGCAGCTATACAGCTTTTCTCGACCAGAAACCACAACATTTACAATCAACACATTCATCAGCGCATCCAGCCCGAAACAGCAGTCGCCACTTGCACAGCTTCCCTCTCTCCATTTCCCGCGCTACAAAACTCGCCTTCGCCACTGTCGCAAGAATCCAACACCGCATCTGATCGATAAGAGCCGTCTACCGGTTCTCTCTTTTCCCCTTTCTCTTCAGTCGGCACTGCCCATACACCTTTAAACACACCTTGATCTCCGAGATCATCGCGAGGTGTCGCAGAGCCAGACCTCTCAATCCCGGCACATGAGCAGCCATTTGTGGAAGTACTACCTTCAGGATGACGTCGACCGGTTTCGGCATTTACTCGAGACGGCCTCGTACAATGTCCGTCCACACCAACACAGGGCTCAGTCCATGCAGACTCCCGCCGCCGTGAGCTCGAGTCCCGGTACCTTGAGTACTTCGCCCACACTCACCGCAAAGGCACGCAAGCCTTCGAACTTTTCGCCACACGCAGGAAACATGCCTCCTCTCACCAGAGCCGACATCAACTGGCGCGATGCCAATGGCATGACCCTACTTCACCACGCCGCCTCCTCTACATCCGAGAATGCCCTCGAGTTCGCCCAAGCTCTCGTCGAGCATCCCTTGATTGACTTGTATCTACAAGATGCTGAAAACTCATGGACCGCTCTTCATCGCGCCTTTTACTTTGGAAACATCACCATTGCTCGCGCAATCCTGGAGCGGGACACGTCGGATGCTCTCGGTAGAGGAATCGGAGGAGGCTTGGTCAAAATAAAGGATCGTGAAGGTCTCGGTCCGTTAGATCTATATGCTGCGACAATCAAGGACCGCACTCTGCGGCCAGAAGGACAACGACGACCAAGAGCCGGCTCTGACGCTAGCGAAGAAGAAATGCCCATGGACGATGAACAGGAGGTCAGGACAAGAGTCATTGAGTTTGCGACAAACATCTCTGGCGATGAGGTCTATACATTTGGAAGCAACAAGAATATCACTCTAGGCTTTGGAGATGAGGATGACCGACAATACCCCGAGCGCATCACGCTCAAACGGCCGGATCACTTGCTGCAGCGATTCTACCGCGAGTACGTCCGAGACTATGAGAAGACCTGGACCACGTTTGATCCTGTCATCACACAGACAGGCCATTCTGCTCTGCCACGCTCACTCCCCGTCGAATCCATGCCTTGGGCCATCAAGAATCGCCCTTTGATCATTCAGGATGTCTTCATGTCCAAAGTGTCAACAGCAGTATTGACGACCGACCCAGAGTCAAATTTGTACATGTGTGGTCATGGACCTGGAGGCCGTCTGGGTGTCGGAGACGAACAGTCACGTTTCAAATTTGTCTGCATCGAGGGCGGCGCTCTGTCGCGCAAGAAGATTGCCACTGTCGCTCTTGGTCAGAACCACACTCTGGCTGTTGATGATCGTGGTGAGGTCTTTTCTTGGGGTAGCAATGGTTACGGTCAGCTTGGATACACACTGCCCAAGACTGGAATCATGGACGAGGATCCTGTCAGTTGCGTACCCGCGCAAATATTCGGTCCTCTCAAGCGTGAGATTGTGATCGGTGTCGCTGCTTCTCGCATACACTCGGTCGCATACACCTCTACGTCCCTCTACACTTTCGGCAAGAACGAGGGGCAGCTCGGTATTGTCGACTCCGATGCTCGTTCTCTGGAATATCAAGTCACACCCCGAAAAGTTGCCGCTTCTCGTTTCGCTGCTCCAATCGTCTCTGTTGCTGCCATCGACCGTGCCACTGTTTGTCTCTTGGAGAATCATGACGTCTGGGTCTTTGCCAACTATGGTTATGCGAAGATTCAGTTTCCTCTCGATGGCTCAAGCAGTTTCTTGAAGGACAGCTTCCGTGTCACTCGATACGATGACACTGTCAATCACATTAGCAAAGTCACTGCAGGCGGTGACACCATCTGTGCCATGTCCAGTAGTGGTGAGGTCTATACACTCTCCGTCAGTCAGCGTCAGGACCAGGCCAATGCATCCACGACCAATCCGACAAAGATCAGAGGGGCGCTTTCTGCGCCTCAAGAGATTTGGTCTCTGAAGAAGAACAACATGGCGGCTCGCGATGTTGGTGTAGATGCTGATGGCTCTATCATCCTGACCACCGAGGAAGGAAGTGTCTGGAAACGATCAAGAAGAACAAAGATCAAGGATGGAAAGTCTTTGGACGCTGTTCAATACAAGCCCAAAGATTACAAGTTCTCTCGTATCGCTGGTCTCTCTCGCGTTACAGCAGTCAGATCTTCAGCATATGGCGCCTATGCTGCTGTTCGCAGAGACTGTGATGTTACCAAGACTCAGACATTGGTTGATGAACAGACCATCTGGAAAGACTTGTTCCCTCTTCTCTGTTTTCACGACCTTTCTATTCATGAGGATGTTCCTGACAGCGAGAGTGAAGAGCCGCAGCCTCGTTTCTGGCAAGGTCGCAAGAAGCCTGACGAAGTGCAGCTCCTTCGCAAGCATTTGCTCGAGTCCAAGGATGTTGAGAAGGATCTTGAAGAACACCTGCGCCAAGCGGCGAATGACAACTTCAGCGATTTTGATGTCATTGTCGCATCCAACGTGTCTAATCTCCGCTTCCCTGCTCATCAGTTCATTCTCGCAGGACGAAGCAGAGTGCTTCGGGCAGGCTTCCAGGCTATCAGAGACGGCAGCGACTTCCACGTTTCTGAGCTTCTTATCTGCGAGCGTGACCCTTCAGGTCGACCTGTCTTAATTTTCCAAGGACTTGATGCTCTCACTCTGGTAGATCTCCTTCTTTACTGCTATACTGATACTATTGTCGACTTCTGGCACCATACTCGACGTTCACCTATGGCCTTCCGATACCGACAAATCCGTACTGAGTTGATGAAGGTTGCCACAAAACTCGAACTTCTCAAGTTGGAGCCCGCAGTCAGGCAGATGATTGAGCCTGAGCGATGCTTGCACATGGACCTCGAGATTGCTGCCAGGGATCAGAACTACTTTGCCAATGGAGACATCCGTGTTCAGCTGAGCGATGGTGAAGTCCTGGTCCATGGGGCTATGGTGTGTCAAAGATGTCCATTCTTCGAAGGAATGTTCATGGGACGCGCGGGTGGTCGTTGGCTCGAAGAAAGACGTGGTCTTCTACAGAATGCCTCTGATGCTATCGATGTCGACCTTCAACACATTGAGACCAACATCTTTCAAATTGTCCTCCGCCATATCTATGCAGATACTGGCGAGGAGCTGTTTGACGATATTGTCAGTGCTGATCTTGACGAATTCCTTGATGTTGTCATGGAAGTCATGGCTGTTGCGAACGAACTCATGTTGGATCGCCTGTCACAAGTCTGTCAGAGAGTTGTTGGCCAACACGTAACAACTCGTAATGTTTGTGGTCTGCTCAACGCCATTGCGCCTAGTTCTGTCACAGAGTTCAAAGACGCAAGTCTCGAATATCTGTGTTTGAGCTTGGAAGCTATGCTGCAAGGCGGATTATTGGACGAGCTTGACGAAGATCTGCTCCTGGAGCTGGACGACATTGTCCGTGCTAACCAGCTGGCTCTGATGCCATTCGCTAAGAGCGGTCGTGCTGAAGCCTTGCTCCATGAACGACATCCCACACTCGCTGCTTCGATTGACCGCGATCGTCAAATAAAGCTCGACTCGATAATGCTACATGCGAAGCATCAAGATCTTGATGGCTGGGGACCCAACTCCTTCAGAGGCGGCAGCTTGGATGATAGTGCACATGCAAAACAAAAGGCACGAAGGAAGTCCAAGGACGCTCAGTCGTCTGCTGTGGACTCAACGCTCAGAGTCAAATCTGCTGTGCCGTCATTGGGCACAAGTATCGAAGAGAGCTCAACAATGGATCTGAACACCACACAACGAACTGGTGCAGAGTCTGAATTTGAGAGAAGTTTACGTAGAGACACCGCTGTCGGCACTCCTACCGATTCCTGGCTCGATCCTCGAGGAAAACCAATCACACCTCAGACTGATACACCAAAGCAGGGTGGTCTAATCTCAGGCATGACACCCGCAACTCCTGCCAGCTCTTCAAGTGTGCCCTGGGCAGCAACTCCTTCGCCGGGCGCTAAGCTGGAGATGAAGGATATCATGGCGCAAGCATCGTCAAGTCGTGTGTCCAATCTTTCATTGGGCATCGCAGCTAGCAGAGAGAAGGCGTCTGAGGATGCTTCGGCCGCAAGATCTGCTGCAAAGATGTCGCAGAAAGAACGCAAGAGAATGCAGCAAGCACAGCAATCAGCAGCCGTAGAGATCGAAGAGAAGATTGCAGCAAAGGTGGCCTCGCCATGGCAAGTAGTCTCTGGCCAGAAGATACCTTCGTTGAAGGATGTCATTGGCGAAAAGCCACCTTCGCCTGGTCCATCGAACAGACCTCAACTTACGACCCGTCCGAGCACTACTCCTCAATTGACCATGCGGCAGACGATTGCCAATCCCAAGCCTTCGCCCAAACCGCCTACCGGTGCTGTTGCTGCTTCACCCAAGAGTCTCGGTCCCGGCTCACCCATCACATCTGGCTATCCATCTCCAAGACTTGGTCCACAGCGCACGCCTTCAGCTCAGACAGGCACTAAGTCCCCAGTACCAGTATCACCACGTATCCTACCACAAGCAGGCCCGGTCCGACCTACACCCACACCCCGCCAATCTCAGCCTCAAACTCAACGCAAACCCTCTGCGCAAACCGCAGCAGCGACTCTTGCACCTCCGCCCCCTCCAGACCTCTCTTCCCAATCCTTCCCTTCCATCCAAAGCATCGTACACTCTCCGCGCAACCCTGAACCCGCACTTCAGCTATCCCTGCAAGAAATCCTCGAACAACAGCAATACGAAAAAGATATCATCAAAGAAGCCGCCGCGGCAAGAAGTCTCCAGGAAATCCAAGCCGAGCAGGAGTTCCAGGAATGGTGGGACAATGAAGCCAGACGAATGAAAGAAGATGAAGAGTTTGCGAGATTGATTGCCGAGGGCAAAGATCCCAATGCCGGACAAAAGAAAAAAGGAAGAAGTGGGAGGGGTGGGAAGCAAAGTGCCAAAGACCAGGACAAGAAGAAGGATGTTCAGAGCGCTGGGGGTGGTGCTCCACAAGCACAAGCGCCGAAGAATAGAGGAGGTAGAGGGAGAGGTGGTGGCAGAGGCGGCGCTGCTGTTGCTGCTCAGGCTGGAGGAAGTAAAGTTTAGATCCTGACCTTGATAATCGCTTCTTCTTGAGAAGGTGTGCACACTTGCACACTTCTTGTATATATTAGATATATATGATCTACACTTGCATAACAACATACAAGACTCTTTTCAATTTCCTTATTTATACATCCCCCGAGTCCAGATTCTCTGGAAACACAAGCAATTCAGAAGCAGAAGGGAGTTTTGCAGTATCAATCTAGAGTGAAAAGTCCGAGTAATGAGGAAAGAAAAGGGGCAATGGAACAGTCCTATGAAGAAACACTTCAGAGCTATGTTGGGATGAGCGGGAAGAGCTGCGCTGGAATGAGCGGGAAGAAAGAGCTGTGCTGGGATGAGTGAAGGTAGGGTAGAGTAGAGCAGGGACGAAGAGCAGAGGTTAGGCAGAAAAAGGTTAGAGGAGAGGTAGAGCCAGAGCAGAGCCGGAGCAGAGCCAAAGCAGAGCCAAAGTACAACCAAATGGAGTAGAGGTAGGGCAGAGCAGAGGCCTGAGCAGAGGCCGGAGCAGAGGCGGAGCAGAAGCAGAGCAGAACCAGAGCCAGATTAGAGACAAGAGTCAGCAGAGAAAATGAGAACAGGAACAAAGAGGAAAAGAGACAAGAGGAAAAGAGACAAAGGGAAAAGAGGAAAGGAGAAATCAGGTGCTGCTGTCAAAGCTCACAGTCAACAGCTTTTATATCCGCGGCAACATGGGCAGTAAGCTCCAAACTATACAAAGTCAACGGGAACAGAAAGGTTACAAAGGAAGGAAAGATACAGATCACAGAGGGCTGCTGCAAAGTTCTTGCCATTTCACATTCATGTACAGAATATACGGGAGAATGCATCAGTGCGAATCGCGGTTCGAATGCGAATTCAGAACCACAAAAGACTTGTGATTTATCAATAGCACTATCATGAAGAATCAACTCAGTCGGCCATGCCTTCACCGCCCATCTCGGCAATCTCCTTGTCTTTCCTCCAATCACTCAGAAACTTGAGTCTGGCCATTGCACTGCCTATTCCGTGTTTCGTCTCCAGCATTCTAATCGCTCTGGCATCGCTGCCCTCGACGATTGCATCTTCTTCTTCTGTCCAGATACCCGCAACCTTTACATCCTCTTCTCCGGCTCCGAGAACCATCGCGGCTAACTTGGGGTTGAATGACGTTTTGCGCAGTGCAGCGATCACTGTTTCCTCGTCGTGACCGATAGCGATCTGTGCATCTATCCAGGGCCAGAATTCCTCTGCCGACAAGATCTGAGAGAATGTGTTTGCTGCAGCATAGTCTTGAGCCTCGACTCCAAGGTCTGAAGGTGGTAGTGGGATCTCAGCGTCAAAGGGTTGAGTTTCGGCTTCGTAGATTGCTTGGGTGGACAGACGTTGGTCTCTTTGCTGTGATGCAGAGGGCGCTGAGGAGACTTCCCAAGGTTGGGTTTGCGGGGCGTCGAGGTGAATGTTTGAGTTGTTGGCGCGGTATTCTGCGGAGGAGTTGTATGAAGGGTTGTCGAGGTCTGGGTCGATCTCTAGGAGGGCGGGGTCGTATTCGCGCTCGACTTGATGGTTGTTGTGTACAAGATTGTCTTCATTCTCCTCGTCGATATCGTCATCTTGACTCGATTGATGATTGTGTGTCTCGATGGTTTCGAGGACCTTGTCTTTCATGTCTTGCGGCAGCATGCTTGCGAGGTAATCTGCAAAGCCGGGCTGGTCGTCGTCCTCATCATCTTGCTCTATATCTACAGCTCTCTTCTCAGGCAAGCCAGCGTCTGCTTGGATACGTGCGAGATTGGCTCTAGTCAGTTGATGTCGAACATCCCTGTTCTCCACCATCTCACGTCGCAGTTGTTCAGCGGCTTGGTCTTCAGACACTTCTTCCTCTTCGACGGTATGGTGACTTAATGAAGGCGCAACCTTGCTGGAAATACTGACTACATCTTCGGCGTTGGACTGCTGGAAGGTCTGAGCTGGAAAGGGATTTTTGTTCGGCATGGAAGGCGGTGTTGCTGTACGTTGGCGTTTTGGCGTGGGTTCGTCTTCCACAGAGCCCGCTGGAATTTCTTGTCTTCGCTTGGCAGATATCGTTGCCATAGTCTTCTCGACCTTGATAACAGGATTTGGCATATCATCCATTTCTTTGTCTTGTTGTGCGGGTTCTGTACCCGAGACGCGAGATGTCGCCTCCTCTGCAGCGTCGGCAGATCTTGCAGGATCTGGAAAATTGACGTCTTCTTCAAGATGTGGCAACGTAGTAATAGGTTGACCTTGGTTTCTCCAAAACTCGACCCAAGCTCCACCGCCATGGGTCTCAAGGAACCTAGGATCGTCCTCTGTTTGCAAGACAACTGGCAAAACACGTCGTTCATAGAAGGATCTCCACTCAACAGCAGTGTGACTTTTCTTGAAATTGGCCCAAGAGATCCACGATTCCTGGTAGCGCCCGACACAAACATTCTGTATGTCAAGAGCCGCGTCCAGAAGATTATCAAAATCTTGCTTTGTAAAAGTCAAGTCATCGTGGAGCCGAGGCTCAAGATTTGTTTGTACGGCGCTGTGGCGGAAACTCACAGGAGAGCCTTGAGCCTCGAATTGTGTCGAAGGTTGGGTATGGAGCGTTTGGGGCTGAGGTGGATGTTGTTGCGACATGACAGGCGAGCTCACATTACGAGTCCTTACTATTGGAGTGTTGGCTTGGTTCTTGGATGCGGCAGCTGGACGCGAGGTAGTCTGGAGAGATGAAGCGGGTGGGGACGTGGTTGGGAGTGTCTCGGTCTCTGCGGCAGACTCTTTCCGAAGTGTAGTCCTCGGTGCTTTTCCTTTTCCTTTCGAAGTCGCAGCGGGAAGGCCCTCTAATTGAGAAGCAGTGTTCCTCGAGCTCTCTGTGGACGCTGAGGCTCCTGGAGGGATCCTGAAGGTTGAACGCTTCTTGCCGATCGGAGGCCTGGGCGACGATTTCGGATGAGCAGAAGTTTCAGCATCCTCGACAGGGCCTGCGTCGTGTTCGAGCGAGACATCATCATCGTCATCGAGAGGCTCTCGAAGTGCCAGGTACCTGAGCCAGCGGTCCCTCCAAGAATGAAAGGTATGACGTGGGTTCCTTGCAGCCAACTCCTTGTATATGGCATTACCACTCAATGAAGCACCCTCTCTTCCCTTTGCAGCGACGAATATTTCCAATTCTTCATCATCTTCTTGGGTGAAGGGAGTGTAGCGGCGAGAGGGCGATCCGGTTACTGAGCTTCTGGCGGCGGTAGAAGGAAAGGGCGGTTTGGTCACTGCGATTCCGGCGGCGGAAGAACGAGGAAGAGCGGTCGAGGGTAGGTCGGCAATGGACATGCCGTGAGCGGGTAGCTTCTCGTCTGGGTACGTCTCCCATCCGGCCGGAGGTCTGGCAGACAGGACCTTGAGATAGCGATCACGCCAGGAATGATAAGTGTGTCGCGAGTTGTGGTCGGCGAGGGTCTTGTACAGGGAGTTGCCCTGAATAGCGAGACCTTGTTGTTCGGCCTTCTTCACCCACTTATAAAGCAGTTTGTCATCGTCATCGGTAAAGGAGGTTCTTGTCGACTTCTTGGATGGGCCGGCAGCGGTGGTGACGGGGTTTGCGGATTTACGGCGACCAGCGAGAAAGGGAGAGTCGTCTTCGGGGATTTGACCTTGGTTGATGGCTTCTTCAATGAACTTGTAGCTCAAAGCACCGGCAGGCGCATCATGTCGCATGTGATCAGCGATGAGGTAGTCTGCTTGGGCCTCGAGCTTGACGACTCGGCCGCCATTGCTCTCAACCAGCGAGATGAAATGTGAGCGTTGCGGCACCCGCTGCACGATGAAGAAGTTGCTACCGGCAAACACGCTGCCTTGAACAGCAGCCGCGTCGGCCATGTCCGAGTACACAATGGCCGGCGGCATGTTGGAACTGTTCAGTGTCGTTTGTGTGAGTGGTAATGAGGCAGACGCGACGGCACGCGTCCAGCCGCAGCTTCTTTCCGCTTCGGGCAGAATGACGTGCCAATCGTGCCTTCTTTCTTTGTCCTGCATCTACAAGACGTGGAAGCATCAGCATCAGCATGAGTAACAGTGGCAGCATACCATGATCGCCTTTCGCAACACCATCATCTTGGTGGTCGTCATTTCTCTCTTCACTTTCATAGCCCTCTTCGGTCGACTCCCAGCTCTACGCAAGACTCCCATCGGCTTCAGTCACAGGCTGCTCTGCATATACATTCCCAATGGCTTTCGACGAGTCGACTCACGCTACACCGGTGGCCGCATGAATGCTAACATCGCCCGCCTGAGCAACTACCTCTTCCACCAAAAGAACCCTCTCGTGTTACTCCTGTTCCTAGTCCTCTTGACAGGCAGTGCAACTCTTTTCCTCCGAGCCGCCCTTCCTCACCTCAGCACTTCCTTGATTCTGCCGATTCCTTTCGTCGTACTGGCTCCCTATACCTTTACCTACCTCTGCGTCACCTCCAAGACCGACTACATTACTCACGCGAACCATGCTCCCGCAATGCGACATTACCCATACGACCATATCCTCTTCCGCCCCGACAATGTCTGCCGTACTTGCAATTTTACGAAACCTGCAAGAAGTAAACACTGCTCGCTGTGTGGCGTTTGTGTTGCAAGATGTGACCATCACTGCGCTTGGATAAACAACTGTGTTGGGAGACACAACTACCGCTATTTCCTGCTCTTGCTCCTCAGCATCGGCATCGTAGAACTCTACGGCGCATATCTGTCCTGGTCAGTGCTGTCACCACATCTACATCTCGGTCACTCCAAGTACACTTGGCTGGAAAAACAATACTGGGCAGAGTTGGGCAATGCCTTTGTCTTTGCAATGAGCATTGGTGGAATCAGTGTTGCTGGCGTTGGTCTGCTTGCCATCACTACTATGCCGCTACCATTTGCACTCTTTGCATATCATCTCTATCTTATTTGGGCTGGCATGACGACCAATGAGAGTGCGAAATGGGCCGACTGGCGAGACGACATGACTGATGGTGTGGCATGGATAGGGAAGCGTAGTGTCGTTGAAGCTCACAACAAGGAGCGAAAAGCACGCCATCTACGCAATCGCAACAGAATGGGTGAACTGGCTGGTCCAGTACCGGACTCTGACGAAGAACAAGAGGAATATGTTCCTTGGCCAAAGCACAGCGACCAGATACTTGTCAGCACTACAGATGGAAAGGCCCCTACAGGACAGGAACAGCTCTGGGAACGATGCACGAGTCTGGACATGGTGGAAAATATATATGACCTAGGCTTCTGGCGCAACTTTGTTGCTGTCATGACCGGTAGGTAGATGTGACTTCATTCATCGTCGTACCATCCCTTGTCCCCTCTCATCACGTCCGCAAGATTATCAGATCTTTCGCATTGTGTGCATCGTGTCTCAGTCAAGCAATAGTTCACATAAAAGATCCACGGCAGAATGTCGGCGGCGAAGCACGAGGAGTTGGTCTGTGTGACTACACCCAGCCAGGTCGCGAGCTACAATAGCTTCGCGCATCGATAAGTCTACGCGCCAGGTCAGGTGCGATATGGGCGTGTTTGGGTAAATTGACCAATCAAGCATGTGAACCCATGGTGAAGACGCTCTGGAGAAAATTACGATAGTGTTGTCGAAAAGGATCCTCCGAGACTCGTTGATCTTGCAAGAGCTTTTGCCCAGACGCCCTCGATAGTCAACATTGTTGTGCAGCCATGGCCAGAACAAAGGCTCAAGCAATCGAACAGGCCGCTGCGCTGCCTTCACGGAACTCGCAAACCATTGACCGCACATCTCTTGACCATTGCTCAGCTCCGGTCAAGATTGCTTGGGCTCGCACTTGGTCACGCACGAATGGCTACTCTTCGTCCCTTCCACCCTTTCCCTTTCACGTCTATATAATCCGAAGGGCAGACTCATTGCTCGTTGATGAGGTCTTAACTGACGAGATCCTATGCCGCATCCACACGCAGCAGCTTGCTGACCCGCGCTTGCATCTCGAGCTGTTCACTGCAGTCCAGGATAATATCTTCGCTTGTGTAGAGCATTACGAGCAAGAGAAGACTTTCAGAAAGCTGAAGTCTCGGGCACCTTACATGCCCGACAAGAATTGTTTTCTGGTCATCGACGCGGACAGCTGGAAAATCGAGGGGTTGCTTTCGGTTCGTTACACAAAAGAGAATACGCACCTGCCTTACAATATGACGGCCGAGAGATATAAGAGCTGGGATCACCTAGCAACTCGCCTGAGAGAAGAGTGGTCTGGGCAGGGAATGGCGACCATCGAGGAGCTGCTCGACGCACAGAATCTTAGCCGGGGTTGGCCAATTGATACCGATCTTTATCCTGAGGGTGGTCCCAATCAAAGTGTCAATGGAATGACGCTCGCTGCGTATGAGCAACCACCTTGTTCACCGCACCAGCCTGCCGACGAAGTCCTAGACTTCAAGAGCATCAGCATACATGTGAACGGCACCGTGGCTGAGAAACGGGAGGATTCTGGAGGGTTTGCTTATACAGCCCTGCGATATGACACGAGCCAGCCTCCTCACTTTGTTTTCTACCTCTTTGTTCTCGGTCGCTATATATCATCCGAGGACACCTTGAAAGTCTTCACACGGCTCAACACAGGTCTGCTGGCTAACATCTCATGGACTCTGCACTTGTACTCGGATGTCACCATGTCTTCTGCGTCCTCAATGTTTGCACGAGCGATGGGTTCCAAAGGCCAACCAGACACATCAACACACATTCCTTCCAGCTATGATGGACCTCCACTACAGCTGTACCAAGACGTATACATGTGTCTCGATGCTTCGAAAGCCCAACCTGACGGACCTAGCTTCTGTCTTTTCCGCCCATGGCCAGACCCCTCTGCACGACTAGATTATGATCCGGACGACCTTGACCACGTTCCCACTCACCGAGACAAGTATGCCGGCGAACCGGACAGCCTCGATCTTTACACTTTCAATCCTGGGTCATGGGAGCTTGCGTCAGATATGCTTCACACCTATTTCGCCCTCAGCTCCCACACCCAAGATGTTACTAGGTCGGTTCCTTCCTGGTCCCCTAGTCCTCGCCTTTCTTTGCGTATCTCGGTCAATTCCGAGTTAAGCTGCAATGCTGCGATAGTTTCGCCGATAGAGATGTTTATCACTTCTCACGCCCAAGCACCCCTGACACTTAATGCCATGGGGACAATCTTCGATACATCACGCTGGCACTCGTATCTGCGGATCTTCCAAGCCGGATCCTCCACCGAACTATCCGTTAATCCTGCAAACGAAAGACCAAATCGGGTGTACTATTTGGGCAAACGCCTGCTGGACTACGGCTTCACGAAACGTGTTGCAGATACCGATGACGACAGGCCCCCACATCTCATCACATTGTACCCCGATATCCCGCTACAGGTACCAGTGCAGCACCCACTACCCGCCGACATTGTTGCTAGATTACGCCCAGACGTGAATGCAGACGACAAACACTTCCCAGATAACCACAAAGCTGAACGTCAAGTACATTTTACCACATCCAGTATTTTCCAACAGAGTTTGTACAAGCGATATCAAGGGAGTTGGGAAGTAGGCAAACGCTATGTCTTTGAGCTTTGTGATGACGCCACGATTCCGAGGTGGACTTGGGGGACTGTTGGGGAGCTGCTAGGACCATATGGGTTGCCGGCGCTTGGGATTGAGGTCGAAGAGGGTGGAAGTCGGGAGTCTGTGCTTGTTGATTAGAGGACAAGTGATGTGGACTTTTGGAAGTTTTTGCAAAGTCCTTGTTCAGCACCTCCTTTTTTTTTCTTTGTTCGTCAGAAAAGTTGGCCATTTGTGGAAAAAAGGTTTGCAAATAGATCGTCTTGATTGTTTTGACGTCGGGTTTACGAATGCATTCTTCGAGCAAGCTTTGCTCAAAGAAAGAGCTTGGGATCTGCAATGAGCTCGAAAGTTTCCACCTCTACATTTATCGGGGATAATGGACCTGGGTGGAGACTGAGAGCTCGATTGCGGATCCAGAGCTCTTGCTTTGTTGTCAGGAGATATATATGCTGATCTCACGCCCAGAGTCGATTCCTCTCACAAATGCATCGCCTGGCATCACTTCTATGTTTGACTGAGAGGAAATTGGCTGCTTTGGTATGGATATATATCTCCCCTCAGCTCACTGTCTACCACTGATCCCTCAGGCCGTGAATGTGCTCTGGCACAAGCTGATCGTGGTAAGATTGGAGACTCGACCTACTACGACTCCATTAGAGATGCCGCAGAGGACTTTCATGGCAAGTATATAACACGGTTGCCTCCTCCAACGCAACTCCAAAGTCAACAAATTCAGCAAGTTCACGTACCATGGGATTGCTTGACGACGTTGCGATCGCGTCTTGGTATATACTCTCTCAGCTTACACCAGTCTGGGGTATCATCTCTGTAGAGACGACCACCACGATGCCGCAAGTTGTGGTTTTCTGCTTGTTTATCATATGCAACGCTTGGACATATATACCCCCTCTTGGTCACAGAGGGCAAGAAGACCAAGATACGGCAGCTCTAAGATGTTAATGGCTCGCGGTTTGCGTCGGATGCGCCCCTGGATGTCAAACTACCTACTGACAAGACCTTGACTACCCTCACCTGGAAGAATTCCGAACGTAGAATGAAGACCGATTTCAATTGGCTCGACAAGAAGAATACACGGCGTGCCAATCACCGGCGCTGATGCGTTCGTCAGAACAGGTTCAGACAACAGAGAATCCGTCGTCGTCTTGCCCAGCATGGCTATGTCCTCGATGGCCGAAAGCATTGAGCTCGCACATCATTGGACATGGAAAGGGTCCTGTCATCTGCCCTACAGCCAGAGCATGAATCGAATCAGCAACACAGTGCAGCACAACCGTGTTTCAGGCACTTTGGAACATGACGTGACTTCTCTTCCTACGCCAAAAAAGCATACCGTCACGCAAAAACATGGTCTTTCACAAACATGTGTCGATACAACATGACACCACTCGAGCACGAAAGAAACAGACATTGAGGAGATGTTTCTCATTCTCTCCCTCAATACCAGACGCGAGGAAAGACTTCTCTCAACACAAACCCTTTGTTCGCAGGCTCAAACCCGATTCAGAGTTCTGCCATTTGTTTTGCTTTCTTACAACGACAATGATAAAGCCGAAGATGGAGATGAAGAGGAATAGGACGAGGAGAGTCACGAGACTCAGCGGAAGGGCAAATATGGCATGATTAACCTTGCCGCTGTATATACGGCCCATTATCACTCAGTCGGGGTTTCACAGCCACAATATCAACCTCTCTACCTTCAATGGTCTCTATACTGTTGATCGATATGCTTACTCACCATGTTTGTCTTGATCCAGGCAGAGAATCCTCTCATTAAGATTGAGAGAGTCAACTGAGGTCTGGCGTGCTACTGATTCAGACGAAACGCCATTCGACGAGGTATTCAAACAGCAGGTCTTGAAGCTGCAAAGATATGACTCGCAAGATTGACAGCCTCCAGGACCAACAAGGCCAATAACAACAACAAGATCAAGCAAGAGTTGTTAGAATGTCTATGGGTTCTGGCATCGCTATAGGCACTGACACCGAGGCGCGATCGATATCAACTATATGGAGCATCTGCTTTTTGTACTCCTCCTACATCATCCTGGTCCACAGAAAGTCCTGGACCATTGCGGCCTGACTCTACTTTGCATGAGTTACTGCATCAGATGCTCAACCTTACTGTTTGACTGAGAGACTTTTGTCGGCTCTGATATGCTTATATATACACCTCTGGTCTTTATGCCCTTTCAGAAACCCGTCATAAGCGCCAGAGACTACTCAATTATATAACACGCCAGCCTCATCTAACACAGCCACAGAACCATCAAAGTTCTTACCGAAAAGCAAAAGTATGCTCCGAATCCTGTCCATGTCATGGTATATACTGTGTGTCCTCATCTCTTCACGAAGGACACCTTCACTCATCTTCTCATTGCAAGTCTCGGACCCTGAGGACTTCTTCTCTCTGCCCCTGAACATCCGCAACAGAATCTACAAACACATACTTGCAACAGAAGCTCCCATTATTCTCAAGTCGGACGACATGAACTTTCATGACCCTCAATCAAACACAAAGCTTAACCTCA
The DNA here is from genome assembly GCA_023848595.1 of Aureobasidium sp. EXF-10727. NCBI lineage: Eukaryota > Fungi > Ascomycota > Dothideomycetes > Dothideales > Saccotheciaceae > Aureobasidium > Aureobasidium sp. EXF-10727. Next base: position 97,325 of record SWBF01000044.1, read on the forward strand.
AGCTCATGCAAGCCTCAAGACAGGCATACGAGGAGTTTAATCTAGAGAACACATGTTGATTGAGTTACCCGAATCACCGTCCAGCTCCGCCGCTAGGAAACTTGGCTCAGCATGCATACTTCAAGTTGTTTGGCTACTCTAGGCACTTGTTCTCGCCATGTACGACAATAAAGAAGCTTAGGCAACAGAGTCTTGCCTTGCCTTCTCCCTTGACTTTTCATGCCGAGAGTAAGAAGGAGTCTCCAGAGGTCATCTATAAAGCTTTTACCTGGAGTTTCCCCGAGCGTTACCTCAAGAGCTTTCTCTATATATACTTGGTCAAGAAGTATGCTTCAAGCCAACTTGTCTATATTGCAGGTGACTCGCTGCCTGCGGAAAAGGCGAGCTTTGCTCCCAACTCGAGGACGTAGAGTGTTCTTTGCAAGGCTTGAGACAAGACTGTCTGATCAACGAGCTTCTCGCGTCCGTAAAGGCTCTGGCAAACATTGTAAAGAGTCAGAAGACTGTGGATACATGGGTGGTCATGTAAGAGATATACTGATCGATTGGAGGACTGATTGAGTTACTAACATGTGACAATAGCTACCAGGAGATCGGCGGGACCTTCGGGCTTTAGGGAACCACAATCCGTCGAGGACTCTCTTCTGACGATGCTCTGGCGTTGTTGATCCATTGGAGGACTGATTGAGTTGCTGACATGTGATGATAGACACCAGGAGATCGTCAAGACGTTTGGGCTGTAGAGTCAAACAACTACCTCCAGCTCACCACCAGAGGATTGGAAAGACGGATGGATTGACGACATGATGCGAGATGAATGCCACACAAGAAAAGAAATTGCAGAAGACATTCGGTCTATACGGCATTACGACTGCATTGGGAAGCGCTGCTCTCGAACAGATGTAGCGTCGCTTGTATATATGACTGCACCCGATATATATGGTTGGGGAAAGACAACGTGCTGGCTGGCCATTTCACCAGCAGCCCTCGGTGCACAGCATCCCATCTGCGACAGTGCAGGTTGCCGGAGCCCTCGGTGCACAGCATCCCCTCAGCGATAGAGCAGGTCGCCGGAGCCACCGAGGACGAAGGAGTGTTGCCGAGGATGAAGACAACGTGTTTGCATGCCATTTCACCAGCAGCCTTCGATTCACAGCATTGCCTCTACGACAGAGCAGGTCGCAGGAGCCGCCGAAAACGAAGGAGCCTTGCCTATCGCTCAGCCGTCCACCGCCGGCTCGGCCGTGTCCCAGACCGCGCGGGCTCTCCTTTCGCCAGTCGCCCAAGCTCCCTCAGTCTTGCTGCTGGAAAGACATGGTTCGCTGGATCTGCAGCCGCCAAAAAAAAAAAAACAGCATCAACACCAAGATTATGCAAGAAGTAACAACCCAGTCATCAGCCCTGAAAGCACTGACGCCAAAACACACATCAATGCCAGCTATTTGGAGCATGTGCCTGTCTATCCCCTTCATTCCTTCTTCCTAACAAAGAGTTCAGCAACAGTTTCTTCTGGCTTTACCCTTCGTGAATTGCTGCATCAGATGTTCAACCTTGATGTTTCTTTTATGAAAGCGTGGACTGCCGAGTTGCCTTCGTCTGCTGCCACAGCCTGTGCTCCCCAACATCTTGAGACTCTTCATAGAATCGGTTCAGGCGCTAAGAGAACAGCATCGATAAGCAGCATAGTCGCGAGTCATCGAGGACATCAGTGCTTGCCTAGTATAGCACAAGACCTCTTAGATATACCAGAACCATCATCATCAAGATGGCTGACAACCGCTACCTAGAGGACCAGAAAGCATATATAGCATCTGGCGCCCTCTCTCGCCTCGACATCCCTCATCAACTCACCGTTGCCGACTTCCCGACTATCATCCTCGCCACAACCCTAAGCCATGCGCTTGTGGACCGCCGTCAGCACTTCACCTCGAGCATCCTGAACCGCACTGCTCGAACATAGTCAGCATACTACCATCTCTCCCGCCAAGTCTCCGTTTACGACTCTCACAAGCACCAGCTCATGATGCGGCGATAGGAAGTGACAGAATTTCAAGCAAAGAGAGATCAAGGAGCAAAACAAGCAGATATCTTCACTGCCATTTGTGGAAATCACTCTAACATCGGCTACGAACATGGTAGTGTTTTGAGCCAAACCAACGATACAACAAACGATGCAGCAAACGACGCGCAGCTTATCAAGCGCTTCCATCGCATGGGTCAGAGAAAACCATGCACCGTCCATCGCATGGTCTTTGATTGGGAGGCCATCGAGAGTCTGATCCAGGCAAGAGCAACAGATGCGAAGTTCCTAGCACACATGTTAAGGACGCTTAAAAGCGACACTGTGAGCGAGGATTTGAAAGCGTTGTTTATAGTAAGAGAAACCAGATAGGGCAACAGAGAGCACTGTTTTCGCGACGATTGTGCAATACAATCAGTCATGTGTCGAAGAGATCTCCTTGTTTGAATTATTGCACGCGACGAGACGTTAATGGACGAGCAGGAGGGAAGCAGCGGGCACTCGCAGGACAAAAGTGTTGGCCAACGAAGCATATCGTTCGAGATTTTTTCGCCCGGCAAAACATCAAGCACTCTTTTGCATGAACATTAGTCTCAAGAAGACGATTTTGACACGATGGCTTAAGAAGAGCTATGTCAGTTCCAGGATTTTCTGCACGAGCTCGGAAAGGATTACTGTCGTCGCACCTCGAAGCATGGAGCTGATCGAGGCTCGTTTGAGTTCCACTCTATTGCCTGGGCGCCTTGCTATCTGACCACGCAGGAAAACCTCGAGATGGCTGCTTGTCGCCTGGTTGTGCGAGGTCCGGCAACTCAGGATTGCAAGGTCGTTCATCGCAGCATCGTTTGGGTATCCAACACCTGACGGTGTTGCCTCACAGTGTTGGTTGTGATACAACACATCTCGACAAATTTGACGAACAATGCCAAGTTGCAGAAAAAAAACAATAAGTGCTGCAAACCCTTCAACCCATCAAAGTAGGGCCCTATGGTCTAGTGGTACGATACTTGCTTCGGGTAAATCCGCCATCCCAGATGGTCTGAACTGTGAGTGGTCCCGGGTTCGAATCCCGGTGGGGCCCCTATTTCTTTTTGCACTTCTTGAGAGGGTCATGTCTATCGGTTATCACTTGTCCTGGGAACGAGGGGTGTCGGTTGTGGTTCGAGTTTTTGGTTGTTAAGCCTAGGGAAAGCCTGGAAGCCGGCCCCCAACACGTTCAATTTCACTCTCGAACATGACAGTAGGAAAGCTACAACAAGGCTCGGAGCCAAAACACGTGCGAACGGACAGCAAGATCTATCAGTAGAGATACAGTAGCTCTAATTCTTGTATATTCCACGTGTGTAAACTCCCGAAATATATGGCCCATCTCGTCCGTTTTCGAGCCTTGACACTCAGCCGGTATGTCAGTGAAGACACGCCTCTGTGTCTGGACCAGAAGACCTGCTGCCTGGCCAGATCACTACTTCTGGTGAAGACCAAAGTAACATTAACACATTTTAGCACTGTGAACATATACGTGTGGTTTCGGCCCGGCTATGAAATGAAGAGAAAGCATGGGTAATCGAGTATCTGCAGTCACCCTGGCTTCCCCGCGCCTGCCAACGTCCATCTTGAACATCACCACCATCCCTGCTTGTCACATCTTCCATCCATACCAATCCTATCGCACTCTCCAAAATGTCTACATCACAAGCTCTACAATACGTCGGCGCAGCCACAGCTCTCCTCCTCACCTACAAAGCCATCTCTTTTATCACCATCTACCTCAAACCCTCCCAACTACACCTCTACAACCCCTCCGGCGACTCCTGGGCCCTGGTCACCGGCAGCACAAACGGCATAGGCGAAGGCTTTGCCCACGCCCTCTGCGCCAAAAACTTTAATGTCCTGCTCCATGGCCGCAACGACCAAAAACTGTCTACCTTGAAGCAAACACTGGAGAAGAAATACCCGGGTGTGCAGATCAAAACTGTGATTGCAGATGCCTTTGAGATTTCCGCCGATGTTGCCTCTATCGCAGAGATTTGCAAGACATTACCCGGACCTTTGACGTTACTTGTCAACAATGTGGGCGGCGCACCCTTAAGTCCTTCATTCGCGACTTTGGCAGAAGTGGATGCGACCTACGTGGACAAGATGATAAACCTCAACTCGCGCTTCCCCATCCAACTAACTTGTGCTTTACTCCCTATACTCTCCAAATCCTCGGCATCACTGATCATGAGTACATGCTCCATAACCGGATTCCGCGGATTACCTTACCTTTCCGTTTACTCGGCCACAAAAGCGTTCAATTACGCATTACACCAGTCTCTGTCTTCTGAGCTCGCTGCTGAAGGGTCGGGAGTCCAGGCACTGGCGATCGTGATTGCGAATGTGGTTAGTGGGGGCAACAAGACGGAAGAAGGCATGTTTACTTGTACGGGGTTGCAGATGGCGGAGTTTGCGCTGCAGAGGGTGGGGTGTGGACAAGCTGCGGTATTTGGGTGGTGGAGACATGCGGTGCAGTGGTGGTGCATGGGTTTGTTGCCCGAGCGGGTGACTGAAAAAGTGTTGATTGGTGTTATGAAGGAGAGGAGGGCGGAAGAGCAAAAGGGGGAGTGAGGTTAACTTTGTCTGGTGGCGATATCACAATTCATCGGTGTGTTTCTCCTTGTGTACGCGGGACAAATCTTGTCCTGCCCCACCCAGCATCAAGAACAAGTAACTGCAATGAGCTAGAATCGAACTCGCCTCTCCTCAGATCCATCCAATGCACAGGCTTGTTGTTCGATGTGCCAAGATTTGGGCAGACCCAAAGTCACGACTTCAGCCGCACGATAATCACTGACGAGGCAATGAACTGGTGGAGCCGAACATCAGAGAAGAAACCAAAGCTATCTTATCCCCATACTCCAGCAACCAGTAACCCCGCTATGTACCTCGCTATGAATAATCAAGAACGTCAAACATTGCCAATGACAATCATAAATCGTAACTTGTTCGCATTCCTCACAGGAATCTCTGCTTCGGAATTGACTTCATCGCCAAGCATACCATCATCGAGCATCAATGTACTGCTCTTCCATCCCCAACTCTGACTGAAGTTAAATGTGTCCGGTGCGCTCTCGTAGACACTCAGCATGCGTCCACCTTTGCTCGGCGAATATATCTTGAAGTACGTCTTGATCGTCGGTCGGCTGTCGACATATGGTGGTAGAGTCGACACGCGGACGCTGCGTGTGAGCTTTGCGATTTCAGGGTCTTCGTCTTCAAGGTCCGAGTCTTGTTCGTCGTAATATGCAGGCTTGGTAGGGAAGTTGGACAAGACATCCAGTTCACTGCTCTTACGGTATCCACCGAGGCCTCGGGATCTTGGATTCGTTTCAGCACCGGCAGATCCTCCATCCGGATCAGTATCGCCACTACTATCGGCATTGTCTGGGTCTGCGACATCACCGCTACGTCTGCGGGCTAGTAAACGTCTTCGTTCTTCAGCTCGGCGGTCAGCGCGCAAGATCATCTCGCGTTCAAGATGTCCGATTCTCTCATCAACGCGAGTGTTGGGCACGGTCTGTCCACCAGCAGCCAGCGTCTCATCTGTCTCTCGCTCTTTCGCACGATGGAGATATACGCCAAGCTGAGGATTCTTACCCCTCCGGACCTTTTGAATGTACAAGTTCCACCAAGAGCCCGAGTAGAAGATAGTACGACTATACACGCGCTTCTTCTCTTTGAGTAGCCGAGGACTCGGGAATTCAACAGCAAATCTGAACGGCGGAAAGTGAGAATAGCTGACGGGACGCAGCTCGGATGCGTTCGAATCGGCAGCAGAGTCTGGTCGAATGATCTGAGGAATCGATCGCGTGTCTGATGGGTTTGCAGCAAAGTCTGAAGCCCATTGCACATCTTCTGGTTGAATGGTAGCAGAGAGACGATTTGACTGTGTGCTTGCGGCAGGCATCATGGCAGGATCAGTGGCTCCTCCCATGACAATGTTACAATCGGCTGATGGGATCCAGAACTTGCGAGGCTTGCCATTACCATCCCAAGAGTTGGAAGCGATGTCGTCGTCATCAAAGTCCTCAAACTCTTCAGAGGCCTCGACTTTTTGTTTCCCCTTGATCGAAGGCTCTGTCAAGGACGCCGCCCTGAGATGAGGACTTCTGAGATCACTGACTCCCTCACTCAATCCAAGCTCCATCTCACCGTCCTTGGCATTCAAGACTTTCTGACGTAGCTCCATCTGCATCCAGAGCGCGTTCGAGATCACCTTGTCTGGCATCATGGGAAGGCCAAGTACATCGCGAGCTCTACGAATGTACTGCAACTGCTCGAAGTCGAGGTGAATGTAGTGTATGCCTTCATCCAACAGAACCAGTAAAGGCTCGATATCTGGATGAGTGTAGAGGCTGATCCAGCGATGCAACCCATCTGGAGCTGCACCAGCTGCCATGGCATTCTTGCGGTAGACCGAGTCAAATCGAACAGCCATGAGATTGGCAGTCTCGGGAGCCTTGCGCACTTTCGACCAAGAGACGGGATCAACCAATCCGGCCTCGACAGCAAGTGTCTTGAGATGGCGATCCAGAAGACGCTTGGCAAGGACCCATCTATCCCATTCACCATTGATGAAGAAGCCATCACCGCCAACGATCTCACGGATGATGTCGCCAGGGATGCCGTCCCAAAACTTGGTCGACATTTTCCAACCATCACGACACAGCATGGCTTTCGCTGAGGCGAGAATTTTGTCCCCAGATCGGCCGTAGTAGTTGCTGGTGACAAGCTTGATTAGAGGCGCCAGGGTAGCAGTCGACATCTGTCGTAGCATAGATTCGATGCTCGAGTCGATGAGATCTGGCATCTCTAACCAACATGCTGTGGCAAACAAACTGACTGCTTCAGCATCTTCTTCTTCGGGTACAGCAGCACCATATAGACGTTTCAAGGCCAGCTCGAACGAGACTTGGGTGATGTTGGTGTCGATATCCTCTGGATGTAGAGTGATGTCGCTTGCTTTGCTCTCAAGCCATGGTCCAGATAGAGCAGAAGCGAAGAAAGTTGCTTGGTCGAGGATGAGACGGTGAAGCTTGTAGGGATAGCCAAAAACATGAACAGTAATGTCCGAATGTCGACCACCTAAAAGACCTCTATTGTAGAGATGGGCGGGTAAAAGCGCAGTGTCACGAGCAGCGACAGCTGAGACTAGTCAATACAAGGTACTTGGAGTGTAGGTCATGAGATAAGAGGCAAGTGATAAGACATACGTGGAATAGCTTGACCATGTGGAAGTTGAGAGTCGGACAAGGGACGATAATCAGGGGGAGAGGTCACCGACTGGACAGCAAACAGACGACTAAGAGTGGTAAGGGTAGTGCTTTGCTGTCTGTTGACCGAATAGCGGCTTGACGAGACCGGGTCGCTAGGGTCATCGACATCCTTCTCAACGCGAGGTATTCTCCGGCGGTTGATGGTAGCACGGACATGGTCCTCTGGAGAAGATGGAGAATCCAGAGTTGTGCCTGAGTCGCGGGCGATAGCGCGCGACGAGTCCAAGGTGAGAAGGGCGGGGGCAGGAGTGGGGGTAGAGGGAGTTGGAACAAAAGAATGAGGTGAGGAGTTGAAGAGTGAACGGCGTGGGATATTGGAGCGAGAATTAGAAGAGATATTCTGATGTAGAGACGAGCTTGACGAGGCATCGAAAAATTGGTTATCGTCGGCCATGATGTCAAGGTCACTTGGAGAGATATGTGCACCGATCTTGAGGAATGAGGCGGATGCACGCTACACAGGCTCTACCTCATGCAAGATAGCTCGGCGGGCGCAGACAGGTAACTGTGTACCGTGTTCCTCCAAGCAGGGAAATAGGCGTGTCTATCAAAGAAATAGCATCGAGCGTGTGGTAAAGCTTTGTTGGCTTTCGAGTGTAGTCGACCGAAGATTGCGAGAGAAATCTTCAGCGTAAAGGATGACATGGAAAAATAATGCTCGAAGATTCGATAGAAGTTCCATCGAGCATGTGCATGGTCGGTGCAGCCTGCCAGACGAAAAAGAGGTTCAAGCCACGCGGAAGAAGGACCCTGTTTTTGTGGAGAGACTAACCAAGCCAATCGCGGTTAGACCAAGATGCGGCGGCGAGCGGCGGAGGCCAGTGCTTGGCATCACGCCAGCAGGTCATTGGCTGCGGCGTGATTCATGACCAGATGTTTCTACGATTCTACATAGCCATCTTCGTTCCTTCCACTTCGAACCTCAAAGATGCGCCCACCGTTGGCAGTGTTTGGAGCGCTGCGGCGCACGCTTCCAGCGTTCAATGCGGCCGAGACGTTTGTGTGTCGCAAGAGCGTACACAACAAGGCTCAGACTGGATACAAATCTGTCCGCCAGACTCCATTTTTGAGTGCATTCCGTTCTCGTGCTGCCCCGGCAAGACAGCAATCAACGACAGCCCCGTCCTCGTCGCCATTGTCCGAGCTCAGCAAGACAATCGGTTCATCTTCTGGTTCCGCCAAAACCACAATTGGTCAAACATCCGCCCCAGCAAGGAACAGCTCGTTCCCTGAAACTTCAGACAAGAAGGTTGGCTATTGGTTGCTTGCCAGCTCTGCGAGTGTGTTTGGTATCGTCATCTTTGGCGGCCTCACCAGACTGACCGAATCTGGGTATGTGGCCAGTCTTGTCCCCTCTTCACGACCGTTCAACTGACTGAGCGTGGCGCAGACTGAGTATCACCGAATGGCGTCCCGTAACCGGTTCCCTCCCTCCCATGAATGCTGAGAAGTGGGAGTCCGAATTCGCCCTCTACCGCGCCTCGCCCGAGTTCAAGCTCCTCAACCCTCGTATGACATTGGAAGAGTTCAAGCAAATCTACTGGATGGAATGGATTCACAGACTGTGGGGTCGTTTCATTGGCATCACCTTCCTGCTGCCCACCGCCTACTTTATTGCCCGACGTCGTGTATCTGCTGGTATGGCTCTCAAGCTTACCGGTATCTGCGGTTTGATCGGATTCCAGGGTGTGATTGGCTGGTGGATGGTCGCAAGTGGTCTCAAGGATGATCTGTTTGCTCCTGGTAGCCACCCTCGTGTCAGTCAGTACCGTCTTACTGCTCACTTGGGCACTGCCTTCATCTGCTACCTCGCCATGTTCTGGAATGCCTTGTCCATCTTCCGCGAGAACCGTCTTTTGGCCAACCCGCAAGAATCTTCCAAGCTGCTCAAGCAGATGATGGTTCCCGAGCTCAAGTTCTTCCGCCGCAGTGTCGGTGCTCTTCTTACCCTGGTCTTTGTCACCGCCATGTCTGGAGGTCTTGTCGCTGGTCTTGATGCTGGTCTCATCTACAACGAATTCCCTTACATGGGTCTTGGTCTCACCCCACCCAAGAAGGAGCTGTTCGACACCTTCTACAGCCACGTTCCTGATCACTCTGATCTCTGGTGGCGCAACGTTCTTGAGAACCCTTCTCTTGTCCAGCTTGACCACCGTATCCTGGCGACCACCACATTCACCGCCGTCATGGCTTTGTGGGCCTACACTCGCTTCAACCCTCGCGTTCGTGCTTTGATGACTCCTGGCGCAAAGAAGGGCATGCGTGGAGTTGTCCATCTGGTATGGCTGCAGGTCGCCCTCGGCATCTCCACTCTGCTCTACATGGTCCCTACCCCTTTGGCTTCGGCTCACCAAGCAGGTGCTTTGGCATTGTTGACCGGCACCATCGCCCTTGGAAGCCGTGTCTGGTTCCCTAAGCGTGCTGCCAAGCTTGTCGCCCAAAGACTTGCTGCAGGTGCTCCTCGTCCTTCGGCCGTCGGCAAGAGGGGACCTGGCGCTATGCTTGCTGCCCGCACCGGTCTGCCAAGTCGCTCATAGGTTCTTGAGCATGTATGACTTTTCTTGTATCAACATATTCCACTCTTCCCAACTGTACAAAAGAAAAATAAACGGCAATCGGTGGTGTGGTGTTTCTTTTGGTTATTTGTTTTACGAAACGCATAGCGAGGTGGTGTACATATTCTTTCTATAGATACAAGGAGTTTTAGCTCCTTTCTTGTATACACTACGATTCTTTCCCCCTTCCCGAACTGTGCAACTTGGCTCATACGCCACTTTTGCCAATCACAGGGAACATGATTGGAAACATTGCTCGAAGAAAGATAGATGCAAGGCTAGATGCCAATCCCAAGACACACGATGTCAAATATACACACTTCAAGAACATGCAATTCAACCCTTCTACCACCACATTCAAGCCCTAAACATCATCAACCCCGCCTCTTCCTCACCCTCCTCCTCTTCTCCCTCTTCCACCTCCTCTTCCTCCTCACCCAACCCCAACCTAGCACCAAACAAACTCCCAAACAACTCATCCGCAGCCCTCTCCCCCCAAACACCTCTATCCTCCGGCGCCATAAAATTCTGCAATTTCTCATGCACGGTATACCGCATCTTCCTCCCCTTTGACGCTTTGGTGTCTACATTTTTCTTTGTTTTGGCTTCACGGCGCATTTGGAAGCCGCTGTTGATGGAAATGGTGGAGGAGGCTGAGGCGGCGATGGAGTCTGCACTGCGTTGTTCGAGCAGCGACTGCAGCAGGAGACCGTAAAAGTCTGCGTCATCGTAGATGGATGAGGTTGAGTCAGAGGTGGAAGCAGCAGCGAGTTGGAGCGGTGCACAAGAGCGTGGTGTGCGTGCGCGCTTGATCAAGCGATCGCCGTGTAATTGCTCTTGCAACACATCCACAATCCCTGCATTTGCAGCAGCAGAATTGTTTAATTTGTTCTTGGGTGTGATGGCGGAAGCGCCTCTGGCTTTTTGATTCCACTTTTCGAGGATGGAGGTGCGGGTGGTGCTGGCAGAGAGTTCTTGGCTGCGCATGTGGGACCAGAGGTCTGCGGTCGGTGTATCGAGGTCAAAGGCGGCGTGTTTGCGTTTATGGCCTGTGCGGTTGGACTCGAGGGTTTCGCGGAGGGAATTCAGCGAAGACCAGAGGGTGAAGGCGGCGGTTTCTGCGGCGCGGAAGGCATCTTGAGTGTCTTCTGTGGGTGTAGAGGTGGGAATGACGCCGCTGAGGGTGTTTGTGCCGATCAGGGCTTTTTGCAGCTTGATGCGTGTGTTGAGGAGGGAGTCGAAGGTGCTGCGTTGGGTCTTGACCGCGCGGCCTTTTTCGGCGTCTTGCTTTGCTGCTTGCGATAGGCTGGCGGCCACGGTCTTCTGCTCTTCGGCCATCATTTTGCGTAGCTCGGTCTTGTCTTCGACGTCTTCGTTGTCGTCCTCGTCGTCTTCGTCATCCTCATCGCTCATGTCGGTAGCAGGGCTCTCGTCTCCGTCTTGCATGTCTTCATCCTCGTCGCTGACATCTCCTTCGTCTTCTTCGCCCTCAGAGGCAGACAGCTCGGCACCCTCAACATCATCTTCGCTCTCTTCCTCGTCAAAGCCCTTGCTGAATGGATCGTCCTCGTCCTCATCTTCTCCGGTGGCAGCATCTCTGCTGATCTGCGCTCCTTCGTATCTAGGGCCGAGAGGCACGACATCGCGCTTGCGTAGCTTGCTCTTGCCAACATCAACATAGTGTTTTCTCGCAGCGGCGGCGTTGTCGTTGTCCGAGGCATCCTCGTCGCTGTCGTCCTGTGGCGGCTCCTCTTCCGGGTCAAAGTCTGGGAGTGCTTGTCAGAGACTGCTATGAATTGAGTGAAGAGTTTTTGCGCATACCCTTGGGAGCTGGGTTGTCAAGCTCGGCGAGCTGCTCAGCCAGTGTCTTTGTTCTGCGTGCCATGGTTGTTTGTTTGTTGTTCGAGAAAAAAAGTTGGTTGTCGCAAAAGTTTCTTGAGACGCCCGCGAAAGATCAGCGGAAGTCCCTGCCGACGACCCTCCGCTGCGGAGCCTCGTGTCTTGGCACTGGACCTGGAGACGCTCACCATCAACCTTGCACACGACTCTGGTCTGAGCGATGCTCATCCGTTGATTCATAACAACTAGAACTCCGTTTCTCTGTGTCTTCTCGATACTGTGATTCCATCTCGTCCCAGCAATGTATTCCGCTCTGATCACTCCCATAAAGATAAACATAGCAAACAATTCTCCTCACTCTCCACTACCGATATCATAGCCCTCACCACCATTTTCTGACAACAGTACATGGAGTGCCTCCATCCATATCTCCATGTCGACTTCAGATCCACTAGATCCACGTGTCCAACAAGAGCAACACATCTAGTCGTTCCGGGTTGATCGCGTCGTACTCGGTAACATGGTCGAATCTGCGCCATGGGAATTTCTGGCGAAGAAACTCGTACTCTGCCAGATTCATTGTACCGTCCATCCTGGCGTACCGACCAACCATATCGACCAATCGGTACTCGGCCCTCTTGACATCACGGGCTAGAGCTGGCACGTAGCCTCTTTTGACCTCTTGATTGTAGAGAATCTTGAGCTGGTTGACAGCTCCCCTGACACGCTTCGAACGGATGCCAAAGTGTGCTCCGGTAGGATTGTTGACGAAGGGACGAAAATGGGATGGACGCCTGCTGTTACACGCTTGATTCACCAGGTCCATGACGAGGTCCACAATGTCTCTTCCTTCGCCAGTCAGACGATCCCTTTCGAGAGCTTCCCATGCAACCTCGCACACTCTGAGCAGCTCGTTGATGTCCAGCCTTCTCACCGATTGACGCTGTACAGCTTCAGCGAAGCAGTCGATCAAGACAGCAATCACATCGTCACCACGATCCGCAGCTCTCGCCATGGCCTTGCGAGTGTTACGGTGAGTCCTCATGACTTCGATGCCCGATGGCTTGAGTCCAAAAGGTTGGTCGCGGACTGGCTCCTGTCTGTAGCGTGCCTTTCGCGCTTTTCGCGCTTTGTGTGCCTTCCGTCCTGCTCTTGCTGTTGCCTGTGGTGCGCGCGCTGGGACGGGTTTTGGGGCGGTCCTGCCTTGAGGCACAGGCTTCAGGGGTACCAAATGGCTGAGAACATCTATCACATGTCAGCAACGCTCAAGTCGAAGGCTCAACCAACAGACTGTGTTCCTGGATGTGCCTCCACTTGAGTTAGCTTGTTTCTGCTTAGTGATCAACAGCACTGGGCATACCTATTCGACTGCAAGCTTGGCAAGTAGCAATACTCCCAATACTTGAGTACGTCGACAGGCTGTGCATAGGTAGCCATGGTGAGCAAAAGGACCTGGCTGTGATCAAGACGAAGACCAGAGTGATACGCCTGAGTTAGTTTCCAAACCATCTCGTCCAATCGCCCTAGCAGTTCCAGGCATTGGCCAATGTCAGTAATGTGCTCGTAAAGCTCAGGGTCGTGGGAGTGGTGCTCCAAAGAGATGGGATGAACAGGGATCTGCTCATCCTCCGGAGCCGGAAGTGCCTGCCGAGATGAGTGAGCAATGTGTGCACTCAAGAGCTATAAACACTCACGCCATCAACGTATCTTGCAGGACGCAAGTAGCCCTTGACGAAGAACAGATATGCTTCAAGAGGAGGAAGAGTATTGAGTTGATGACACCAACTCGGACAAGCCTTCAAGAGACCCGGATGTCTCTTGAGAAAGTCGTCAATGTCGTTCAAGAAGTGGAACGAAATCTTGCGCTTCTGCAGATAGTCCAGCAAGTCTTGGTCAGCCCTGCGAGCAAGCGAGGGCATGTACTCCAACTTGATCTCGGATCCATCTTCGAGACGAGGCTTGAACTTGTGGACGAGATCGTTGGTTGCGGGCTGTCGCGAAAGAGACTCCTTGATCGGGTGTGCGTGAGTATTCGGATCCTCGTGGTGGTGCAGCGGTTTGGAGACGTTAGCAGTGTATGACTGCGAGTAGGGATCGCCGCCAGGGATTGGGCCTCCATCGGCAAAGCTGTATGCGCCTTCCATTGCGGCGGCACAGATGAGCAGTGAGGGAAGCGAAGCAGTGAGTAAGACGCTCGCTCAAGATCTGTCAAGTATTGATGTGGTTGATGGTTGACTGATCGCTCGTCGCGTCGTGGAGTTGACGCCGTGTTGGAATACTCCTGAGGCAGTAGCAAGCGGACGCGTGCCTGCCGATTGGAAAGAGCAAGCCAGACGCTGATGTCAAAGGCGTTGGGTCATTTCCATCAATCCCTAGGCTTGGAGAAGAGCGCTGCCTTTCGAGGGAACTTGAGACACTGCATTTGCCTTTGTACGGCATAGAGTAATGTGTCAACTACGAACAAGCATGATTGTTCCAGATCAGACATGAACGTCCTGGCTATCGAGATTCGATGCAATGTGGCATTTTGGTGAATATCAGCCCCTTCTTTTCAAAGCAATGGTACATCTGTCAACCATGAAGACTTTAGCGCACGAAGAACTAACGATCTGCTTTCCATCATGGGACAATGATGACAACGTCAACCTACTAATTCCACTCGAGGGGACAAGAACATGTGAGTCGATCTGCATGCATTTTGTACTTGAAACAGAGTCTAGAAAGCGGCCACCGAGACCAAGAAAAACAATCGATATGAACAAAATCTTACGCTAACATGTGGGTATGAACGCCGGGGAAGAGACAAGGACTGGGAAGGACAGCTACAAGCAACTTAGAAGACGCTAATGTAGTTGCCAATCCTATCCTTTTGGTTCTGAGCAATGCATTCGGATATCCATGTGATGTTGCGGATTTCCTGCATGTCCGTTAGTATGACTCGTGAGGACGAAGAAGATCCCAAACGTACCTGTTCTCTCAGCTTCACCCACGAATAGACGACAGAGTAGGTGAATTGACGCGTGAAAGCGAGCTTTGAAAGTTCCATCTCCTTCTGGTAGAACAAATCTTCCAAGCTCTTGCCCTCATCGGAACCGCCAGCCATGTTGCCAACATTGGCGCCCGAACCCATGCCAGTCTGGTCGAAGAAGGTACGGTAATCATGCACACCATCGACAGCAATTCTGACAGCCTCGGGATCATCTGCTCTTGACAACATCAATGTGCCTTCGGGATGCAGCTTTCCGAAGCCGGGGTACAGCTTTTGTCTGTCTGCCTTGGAAAGGTCGGTACCGAAAGAGTTGAGTGTGATGTTGATGCTTCTGCGGTCGGCCTCAAACTCGAGAATCTCAGTCATGACTTCGGCCGTTGGGCTGCCAGCAACGCCAGAGTGGGTGTTGATCCAGTTGTGGAAATCCTCAAGGTAGTTCTTGTAGAGAGTGTTGCGGATGATTTCAATGTTGAGTTCGTCGAGGTCTTGGTGGCTGAGGGAGCCTTTGAAATAAGGAGCAAGAGGAGTCTCGATAAGGACACTGTTGTACAACTCTTCGATGTTTGTGGCGACGCAAAGGGCGGGCATGGTCTCGAACCAGCCAAGGGGGTGGCATCGGTCGAGCAGTTCGCGCGTGTCTCTTTCGTGCAGAGTTCCGGTAATGAGCAGGGCCACGTTGTCGATCATGTATCCATAAGTCAAGAACTCCATAAACTTGGACAGAGCACCAGTAGCGTTGGCCTGCACATAGCGGAACTCGGAGACGAGCTTGTCCAGTAATTTGTCGGCGAGAGCGCTCGTTGAAGGATTCGGGGGGAGGTCTGCGAGGAAGTCGCCGTATGCAGGGCCCAGTTGAAGCTTCACATCTGGTGGTCGGTCAGTGGGAGCTCACGACTAGGCAAGGCGACGCGGAGAGGGCGTACCATCGATGGTCTCGCATTGGGCAAGGTTGCTGTATTGTTGGCCTGTCAACAGCGTATTGCGGTAGCCGCGCACGACACCCTCGATGTAACCGGTCGTGACGTTGAAAAAGAGACCCTCGGACATGGTTGCGCTGGTCGATGTTGGACTGTGTCGCTATCCCTCAATCGTCGCCTGCCTGCTAGACTTCCATTACGCTTGACGTTGGCCGCTGCTAGCTTGCCAAGCCCCCGACCACGTCATCTTGGCAAAGCCGACCATTTATTCTTTTCTCTTGTTGCGATTTATTCACGAGTACACACTCTTGTCTCGAACATCCACTTTACATGTACCCAGGCGATTGACGACTCTGCCTTGAATCATAGCAGTCTGCAACATTGCAAGAGCCCTGGAATTCCTCTCACCGATTACCACTCGGAGTCATGCTCGCGACCATCCGGAGATCAATCGTTACTTCGAGAACATCAATATCGACACCACAGCCCCTTCGCCTTCTCTCCCTCTCTTGCCATAGAGATCAAGGAAGCTCGAGTCATGGCAAGACAGCTCCAATGACGTTCGCGAGAAAGTTGAAAGAGTATCCGGAGCTCCTTCAAGTCTATCGGGCGTCGAAAAACAAGATCACCAAGGAGTTCTTGGCCAGAATGCGTATGGAGCCAGAATTGTTCAGAGTGAGACAACAAGAACTCAGCCACCAAAGAAGGAAGGAATACTGCAAGGACGAGCGTCGCGCCCGTCTCATTCAACTGGCCAAGGCTTACTATCAAGCTCACAAAGACGATGACCGCTACAATAGAGCCATGCTTATCTCGAGGTGGACTTTCGGGAATCATGGCGAGACATACAATGCTTGGATACGCGAATGTCTGCCTTGGAAATCTCATCGACCAGTCAAATATCTTGCAAAGACCGATTGTTATTGTTCGTGTTGTGGGATCCCGCGCCAGTTGAAGGCAGTGGTAAGTATTGCTTTTTCTACAATCTCACATTCCCGTGTGCTGGAGGACGTGACGTGTGCAGCTATGAAAATGCACAACTCTCTCAGAAACCAGGGCATTATCCATCGAGGGCCGATATCTTAGAAACTCAACAAATTTCTGCTAACACATTTCTGGTCAGTGGCAATCAATTACAGACCCAAGCGATTTCATGTGCCACAAGCACTTTGCAGAGCGCGGCTGGCCCGAGGCAATGCCCAAAGGCTACGAAGACGTCAGGACATTCAAAGGTTTACGTGCAAGATACGACGAACTGAACGGTCCCATGGCCAGATCAGTCGCTCTAGACAGAATCAAACAGAGATTACTAGACATGCCTCCGTCAACTAAGATATCATAGAAAAGGTATGCGAACATACCGCAGATCTCAGCGCCCACAGGACTCCCGCCTGCAGCTACCCTGTCTTCTATTGGGTCCAAGCTCTACTTCCCGGTCCCAAGGACCGAGGAAACTTCATGTTCAAAGTCACTGCGTTGAGCAGTATCCCCGAATCAAAGATCTCGGATTGTCATCACAATTCTCGGTAATCTCTGTGGCTGTCTATTCCTTTATCCTCCAAGCTTTGAACAACAATCACATCCTTTTCCAACTACGGGAAACAACCGCGTGCAAGTACGGATCTTTCGCTAGGGATCTCGATGGCACGCAAGATCTTGCTCACTGCTAGCGATCAAGGAAGGACACCGACAGACCTTCCCTGCTTTCCTTGGACCCGGACCGATGATGACTGGCGGTTCTCAGCATCCCTTGCGCTGCTGTCAAGCCATTTCCTCTCTAAAGGGAGAATCGATCGAGCGCTCGAGACAGCAGGTTTGGGAGTTGTCTGCCTGTGGCGCTTCGAGATCATCAAATTTCCGCTGGCGTTGAAACTGAGGAAACTTGAATGGAGCTCCCTCCGCCCATCCAGACACTCAGGAACATATACACATATCACCGCACAACATTAAGAGCCCACGAGATATCCACAAAGGCAGTAACAAATCCAACTCTGCATCTCGGATCTGCAAGAGTTCATGTACTCCTACATACACATCAACTCTATACCGTCATATACAGAGAGCGACCTTGGAAAAATCCAATCAGACCTCAAGGCAACAATAACCACATCAATCGTATCGCACACAACACCACCAGACAAAACCACCCCAACACCAATCCCCTCAAACCTCCCAAACAGCCTCATCACCAACCCACTCGCTCGGACACAGTTCCCCAAGATCCAAGCGTTCCGAATTCAACTCCCAAAACTCATATAAGCTATACAGCGGCACCTTCATCCACCCAGGAAAAACCTTGCCTTGAATAGCAGTCCGAGGTCCCCGGACGGATCTCGTAGGTCGTAAGCGGCGAGCGTTGGATCTTCCATCACAATAACCTCAAACCCCGCGATCGTGTCTGCATACAGCGATTCTCTGTTTTGGTGACTCAGGGTTTCATGGGTAAAGTATGCGATGTGAGTGTTTATTTTTTGCATTGCGAGGGGCCAGAGAGTGGAGGATTCAGGCGTGTATGTTGTGCGGTAGATGACCCAGTCCCAGGTGTTGCTGGTGTAAGCCATGGTGATGTGTGCAGGTAAGGGAAAAAGAGGTAGGGGAATCAATGGGATGGTGAGTAGGAAATTAGCTGCCTGAGTGCCAAGACTGGCAATAATGAGGAAATTGGATTGGAGCTTCCTCCGTGTGGTCGAGTATACTGACGCCTGTACTCAAAAGACTGCAATGACCTGGAGGGAACACATAATGTCCACGGAGAGGCACTTCCCAACAAACTCTTCTTGCCCATGCTAACCCAGAAGCGTTCATACATTTTCACCGATGCGCACCGTCGTCTTGGAACCAAATTGAAAATTGCAAGCTTTAGCACATGAAAACAAAGGGAATGGTATCAAAAAGGCCGGGAGCATCGAGGATTTTTGTTTCAGGGGTATCTATCCTACAAAAGACAAACGCGACGAATGGGGCTTCACTGAGGCATGCCCTCAGTCCTTACAGCTCGATTAGGCTTTCCTCGACCTTTGGCTGGACAGGGACGTTCTGCGGTGCTTGAGGGAAGCTCTCTTGACCGTAACCGTTATGCGTTGAAGGTGCTTGAGGCCACTGTTGCTGCTGGGATTGAGATGGGCCTTGCGAGTATTGTTGATGTTGTTGAGGCGGTGCTTGTTGTTGGTAAGGTTGTTGATATTGAGGTGGCGCCTGTTGATGCTGTTGGGCGGGCTGAGAATATGACTCTGGGCTGACAGGTTGAGGGGCGGATGGCTCAGAGTACGACTGATGATGCTCGGGAGGGGAGACGGGATTTTGCTGTTGAGGGGGAGCGTATTGTTGAGGTGGTTGTGAATAGGATTGTTGTTGTTGTAGATGAGGTGTACTGGGAGCTTGTTGCTGAGGCGGGTATTGAGAGTATTGTTGTTGGTAGGGGGCTTCAGAAGGGGCTTGCTGAGGGTAGGACTGCTGAGGGTATGTTTGGTGTTGATTGAAGGTAGGATAAGGGCTCTGGTTGTAGGCGTGCGAGTCCATAGATGGTGCTGAACTGTTGTAATAGCTCTCGACTCCACCCATGGGAGCAGTAGGTGGTGCTCCAACACCGGCAGACAGAGATGGGTACATGCCAGACTGAGGTCGAGGAGCTCCGTAGCGAGACTGGTTGTATGTGCTAGACAGGCGCTCCTCCAGCATGCGGTCGTAGTATCTCACAACAGTGGCCAGTTTGGAGTGCAGGTCAAGAAGTGTGTCGTGTTTGCTCATCGTCTCCCCATATGTCCTTGCAAGCTTTGGTCGAAGCGAGCCGATGCTCTCGTACAGCTCCTGAAGTTGAGGTTCGCGCAGGATGGCACCTGGTGGCTGGTTCTGCAGGCGATCAACCAGAGTAGCGAATAGGTTGATGTTCTCGGCTTCGACAGGCGTAAGCTCATTGTTGGTCTTTGGTACATAGACGCTAGGTGTGCTGGATCTTTGCTGCTGTTGCTTGAAGTTGGCGCTGTGTTTCTTCTTTTGCTCTTCCATATCTGCCAAAGACGCAGCAATTGCGGCCGCCAATTCTGGGTCATCCTCCTCGTCCTTCTTTGGTGTTGGTGCCTTCTGAACTGGCTTGGGAGTGGTCATTTGTGATTGCGGCACGTATCCAGCACCCGAGTGGCCCTTTGATTCTTCCAAGCTCATTTCAAGTGCTCGCTTCAAGTCGGCGTCGAACGAGTCTTCGGCAACACGAGGATCACGGGCCTGCATACGGCCAGAGGTCGGTGGCTTCATGGCGCTGGTGTAGGAAGGGACGGGAGTGGCACGCGACTTTTCGGTGAGTCTGGCGTAACAGCCGTCGTCGACACGGACAGGCTGGAGGATGCCAAGGTGGGGCAGGGGTATCGACTTGGATGAACATTGTCCGCAGAAGACGTTTCCACAGTTTCGGCAGTGATGCTTGCGGTTGGTAAAGGTGAAGCGTTCGCGGCAGCGCATGCAGACATCAGAGTCGGCCCACTCGGGTGGCTGAACAGCGGGTTAGTGGTAAGTCTAGTCAACATGCAAGAGGACAACATACAGCGCTACTGTCAAACATGGTTGCGGCAACGTCGGTCTTGGGAGGGAAACGGAAGCCTTCTCTCTGCAAGGAGCGATATGTCTCGTCAATGTAGCCAAGAGAGGAGCGACCGGTAGCAGCGGTCGCCCAAGACTGGATCAAATCGAGGATCCTCGTCTTGACCTCGTCGTTCAGCGGGGTGTTGAGAAACGAGACGAGGTTGTCCATGAACTCGCGCGAGGCAATCTCTTGGATGAAGTGCTCTCCGCCGTTCTTGACACAGGTGTCGGTCAGGTTGAGGGCGGCCAGTTGAACGTTTGGGTTCTTGTTGGCGATCCTTCGTTTGAGCGAGCGCATGGCCTCCTTGGGCGGGATGGTCTTGCTTCGGATCAGGTCTGTGATTTCCAGGTTGAGGGCAATGTCCTCCAAGCTGCTCGAAGTCGCTCTCTCGACCTGTTCGTCCATGGCCGACGTGCCGGCACCGAACCACGACGCCATCTTGCTTGTGAATCTCTCAAGGATGTGCTGTTCAGCTGTGTATCGTGTGTCGAGAGGACAGAGGACCTGAGCGCAATCCGGGAGTGGGGAGAAGGTCGTGAGGTGGGTTGGGCTAGAGTGTCGGAGCTCTTTGGTGGTGCCTAACGGTGCGTTTCGGGTGCTTCAGCTTGGGGAAGGCGCGCGTGGCGGGACACCAACAAGACGTCACCCGGCCGCGCCTTCTCTGGGGAAATGCCATTGCCAGATCAAGTCCACCGAACGCCTGCCTAACAACATCCTACTCTCCAGTGACTCCCTGCCGCCGTGTCCTCGACGCTATCACGCTATGCTCGTCCCCGTCTCGCGCCGTCCGACTCAGTCATGAGCCCGCCGTATCCTATTTCTCCCACCAACATGGCCATTCCCGACTCCAGCTCCGCCGCTACGCCGAACAGACCATACCCGCACATTGAGGACTTGAAAGAGAGGGCAAACATCACCTCCCTCGACAAGAACCAATCTCTCAACCACCTGCTTGCCACAGCCGCCACCGCCGTCAAACAAGCCGAAAGTCTTGTCGAGTACCGCCGTCCCGATCTTGCCTATGTCGAGTATCTACGAGCCTTTGAGATTGCCGTCGCCGTCATCCCCCAGCATGAGCAATACCCAATCCTGAGCAGCCGTCGAGGCTCTCAGTTCGATCAGCATCAGTCCATCCTCCGCAAGATTAGTCAACTTGCCGACCGCTTCGCAAAGATCAAGGAAATCATCATCAACGACAACAGCCGGAATGCCACGCAAAAGGCCTCTGACTTGCCTGTTCGTCGCTCCTCCACCCAATCCTCACACCCTGTCGCTACCAACGGCAATGCTGCCCTCGCCGATCGCTTCGCCAAACTGCGCATGCAGCCAGCTTCGGTGGACACTTCTCTTGCGAGCAGACGACTCGACTCACGCGCCTCCATCACCTCGAGCAATGGTTCCATCACTTCGCCCACCTCCTATAGCAACCGCTCCTCGATCGACTTTTCCAATTCTCCCTTCGCAAATGGCTCTTCGGTCAGGCCTGCAGGTCCGCGGCAGATGCCCAACGGTGCCCCAGGCCACCCCTTCGCCAATCGCATGACCCTCGACACATCCGTCCACGATGCCCTACCCATGGCCCCACCCACTGCCTATAGTCCAGCACGCAACATGAACACGCCGAGTCACATCGACCCTCCAAGGACCACTGCCCGTAGTATGGTCGGATCGGGTGGAAGGAACAACTCGGTCGCTTCGACCGCCTCCTCGTACGCCCCAGGAAATGAAGGCGAAGAGTCGGCAGGCTACTTTCCTCGCATGTCACAAGATCGACCACCGCCGGGTCCTCCCCGACGGAAATCTGTACACCGTCCGACAGAATTGCGCATTGGACCTGAACGCCTTTACGATTATCTGAAAATGCACAGCGTCTTGTTGATCGATGTTCGAAATCGACAAGACTTTGACGAAGGCCACATATACGCTCAATCCATCATCTGCATAGAGCCAGCTGCACTTGAGCCCAACATGTCTGCTGAGCAGCTCGAGGACGCGCTTGTCCTCTCTCCGGATGCTGAGCAGACTATGTTCTACAACCGCCACAAGTACGATATCGTTGTTTATTACGACCACGACATTTCTTCAGAAAGCTTCATCCACCGTCCAACGTCAGAAAGAGAAAGATACTTGAAGTACTTATACGACGCCCTCTACGAGTTCAATTCGGAAAAACCCTTACAACGGCCTCCTATCTTGTTGATGGGTGGTATCGAAGGCTGGGCAGAATTGGTTGGCGATCAAGCATTGAAGAGAACAAACACGGTTGCACAACAAAAGTCCGGCCGTCCAATCAGAAGGGTACCAGTTGCGAGCAAGGAGTCCAGATTATACGTCCCCAAGAAGCGACTACGAGATTACAACCCACTCGACGCTGAAGAGGAGAGGAAGTGGCACGAGAGAGCTCGCGTCGAGAGCGTAGTCGTTGAACGAAAACCGTCTCTGGATGAAGGAGAGGAGTCATGGCAAGCCGGAAACGGCACACCCTCCTACCAGTCTATTGAAGAGTTCGTTCGTCGGTTTCCCGAAGCCGGCACTCTCGAGCAGCGATACGGAGTCCAAGAACATCCTGCATCATTACTACCGGCACGACCACAGCAAGTACCGTCATACCCAACACCTCCTCCGAAATCGGCCATGCCCTCGATCCCGTCTAGACCGGTTCCTGCTGCAGCTCGTGTGTCGTATAGCGGTGTTAGTGACCATCGTGCTGTGTCGGCTCAAAGCACTGGCTCTACATCTACAGATCTAGCACCATATGTCCCTCCGAAATACTTGCCTTCCAACCTTCGACTACCACGAACAGGTCTTGTCAACTTTGGCGTCACTTGCTATATGAATGCCACAATTCAAGCTCTTTCGGCGACCACTCCCCTTACCCTCTTCTTCCTGGACGACAGGTTCAAGACTTTGGTGCAACGAGACAACTGGAAAGGCAGCAAGGGTGTGCTGCCCGAGCTATACGCAAACTTGATTAGGAGCATCTGGAAAGGAGACGTCGAGGCTATTCGTCCAAGCACACTGCGGTCGTTCTGTGCTCGTCTTAACAGCGAGTGGGGAATTGATCGCCAGCAAGACGCAAAAGAGTTCTTTGATTTCTTGCTCGATTGTCTGCACGAAGATTTGAACAAGAATTGGTCAAAAACACCACTGAAAGCTCTCACAGCAGACCAGGAAGCTACACGCGAAAAGATGCCCAAGCCGATAGTCTGCCGAACCGAATGGGGCAGATATACACATCGTGAGCAATCCTACCTTACACAACTCTTCGGCGGTCAGCATGCTTCTCGCCTACGATGCACAACCTGTCACTTTACATCCACTACCTACGAAGCATTCTACAGCATCTCCGTCGAAATTCCACGTTCTGGTGTTGCTAGCATTCAAGACTGTCTACGGTCATACTGCGCAGAAGAAAGACTGTCAGGTGACGAAGTCTGGAAATGCCCACGCTGTAATCGCGAACGCGAGGCCACAAAACAAATAACCATTACTCGAGCACCACAATTCCTGGTCGTCCACTTCAAGCGATTTAGCGCTGGCCGAGGTGAATCTGCTCGCAAAGTCCGAACGCCCATCGACTTTCCTCTCAAAAACTTGGACATGTCGCCGTACATGTTGCCTTCGCCGACGGAACAAGACACCCATCTCATCTCCAAACAATACGGTGCTGACGCGCTGAAGGCTGATCTCACCATGCAGCCGCCATATCTGTATGACGCATATGCAGTCATGAGACACATCGGCACCACCCTCACTTCTGGCCATTACACATGTCTTGCCAAGGACCGAGCAAGAAACTGCTGGCGGCAATTCAACGACACATGGGTTGGCGATTTTGACCCTGAGAGGCTGAGTGAGAGGGACCGCTTGCAGAACGAAATGGCATATATAGTGTTTTATGAGCGGAAGTTGGCGAGTTAGAACAGGATAATGAAGATACCAAGTGATTCCTAACATTAATACATCTCGAATGACAAAGTCCGTATTATATGTAGCTGTGAAAATGCAGGATTGTGTTCCAAAAAGGGCGGAGTCCACGGAGAGCCGTCAAGAATAGGGGCTCTCCGTGGACACTTTCGGTTTCAGGAGTCTATCGTGCATTTCTATAGTACATTGATATCTCGACATCGACTTGGAGATGAAGGTGCCGACATGAACCCAATGGCTGTTGTTTCGTACGTCATCTCCATGATGAGATTTCTGGTAGAAGAGTAGCAGGGTCATACCAACTACAGCAAAATTTTGGGTTTTTTTTTCGTTCTCGTGTTGCTGTTCGTGGTTGTAGTGGACGTTGTTGTTGCAGTGGGTTGTTTATGGGTAGGTTTGAGGTGTGAGGTAGTGTACAGGAGTTTAGTGCGTGTAGTGATAGCTTCGGAGGTCTCACAAGAGAGTATACGAGCTACGGAACTGGAGAAGATGGGTAATGAGCAGTACAACTGACAGCTGTCTTCCAAGATGATGTTGTTTCGCAGTCGAACATGTTGAGAGCAAATGACTCTCGAAGCTCTGACAACACCATCCCAATTTGTAGTGTCCATGTTGTTCGTCAATGCATCGTACAAACAGTCCTATTTCTGCTGCTTGACCAATTCCTGCTCCAGACTGCTCGTTTTGCTGGTCATGTACGGTAGTTGCGGACCACAACCTCATCAACCAATCAGCGTTGAACATCAGGTCTCGTGGTCTAGCGGTATGATACTCGCTTAGGGAGGCGCTCCACAGCACCTTGAAAACTCTAAGCCAATTGCGAGTGGTCCCGGGTTCGATTCCCGGCGAGACCCTGGTTCTTTTGTTTTGCTGTCGCTTGGGAATCGTGTTTTTGCATCCAAGGGAAGGGGGAGGGGTGTTATTTTTTTGCTTAAGAAGAGTAGGAGGGTCTAGGGATGTTTTGATGGGTGTGGAAGTGAAGCCTTGTTTAGATGATCAGATCTGGAGAGCTCGAGGAACAGATTTTGCCCATGCCAAGAAGAGATCGTGTGTGACAAACTTTTATAGGACAGGGGGTGTGATTGGTAGTTCTTGGGCAGCTGGGCCATGGGATCGGTCCTACTGCTCTTTCACACAGCGCAGACGAAAACACCTGAAGAGTGATCCCTACCAGTATTCTGGTTGCCAGATATGACAGGCGGCATTCAATGAATAGAGGCACAAATGGATGAGATAAGGTCGCAACGATATTGCGACGTCGTGCCGTGGTTGCCAAAGTGTAGCCAGCGCACAGCAGAAAGAGCGACCCTCTTTGAGGCTCTCAAAGTCTTCGCACTCCGTCTGACCATTGTCTGACCAAGAGAGAAAGGCCAGGTCGATCCAGCAAATCCACAAGAACGATGCGATTGCGACCAGACTGCTTTCACTGGCAGCCACTAACAGCTCGACCTACCTCGACATCAAGACAAGACCTATCAAATTTGCTACAAACCATTTCGTCTGAGCTAGCCTCAGTTGAGAGCCATAAGAACAAGACCTTCGTGGCACTCAGCTTTTCTTAACTTGCTCAAACTTACTCCGCACGTACAGTCATTCTTCACTTCTTCTTCAGACTCCTATTAAAATCCTACGCTCTTCCCTCACTTCTCAACTTCTCTCCCTCCAACACTGTTTTACCATTGAGAACAGAATGCACAATCCATTCAGATCCCTCGTCGGTACTTCAGCTCCGACCAACAAGGTCGCTGTAAAGAAACAGGATGTCACCGATGTCTCACCACCTCCATACGAACAACACTCACGAGCAGAGCCGGGTGATGATCTCCGCAGACACATCCGTGAAAATTTCAGGCACGCCACAGAGGAGTACTGCATGGGCTGGCTCAAACGTTGTCTAATCTGGCGTATGGCTATCGATTGGGAATTGCAACTTTCTGTCTCAGCGCTCGAGAAACCCACCGAACTGCAATACTCGATATTCGAGAGTTGGTGCGAAGAGATTGGCTCTGCACTTGGAAATGACTTTCCCACTATGTATCGGGAAGCCCATTCTTCAGTGTGCCTGTTTGAACCAGCCGGCCGCATCGGTATCGAGAAGGGTAAGCATTAGCTTGGTCACTAACCATACTTATACATACTCGGCGCCAGCTCGATATGATCACCTGCGCTTTTCGCTGAAACGATATAACAACGCCAAGAGATATGCTGACTTTGATCTCAGATGTTCTAGAGTTCTTCATGTTCTCAATCCGGCAGTCTAAGGCGTACTCTGGAAATCGCAAGGACTGCCATTACAACGCTTTAATCCTCATACGTCTAGTCCTCGATTCCAGAGTCATCGTCGACCTTGTGACTAAGCCAGGTTCTGCCTTCGCCAAGAAGCTCAAGACCAGATGTACAGAACTGCAAAGGCAGAACTTTCCCTGGTTACTGGACCCAGCATGTATTAGTCCAAATGGATCAGCCAAGGCAAGAGGAAGTGACGCATGCAGCAAGTACACGCCCAATGGTCGTTGGAGAGAGAGAGAGAGATGTTGTTGAGGGAATGCATGCGCCCATGCGTTGCCTTGATGGATCCTGCTCTAACCTCGTCGGCCATGTACGAGGTCGACATGACTTACTTCCAACCGGATGTAGATCTGCGCCAGCAACCTGAGTTTTCTCTGCGACCATGGCGAGAGCATGAAAGTGTTTCACCAGGTGTCATCATATGTGGACCTGTTAGATGGCGGAATTTTGACACAAACCTTTGGGCTGCAGACGAGCTAGCAACCGCTTCGCCGAGACTCGCGGCCAATTAATTGTCCTTGTCCATCGCCACTCAGCGTGTGGGAGGATACCAGGGACAGATCAAGGACCTTGCCGACTCTGCCGAAGACCGCAATGCCAGACTTACCGAGTGTGAGGGAACCATCACTCAACAAAGTGAGACGATCAACTCGCAGCAGTCCACCATCATCACGCTCCAAGAAGATGTCATCACACTGCAAAGACAGCTCGACCAAGTTCGAGGAAGCTCAGCGTGGCTGCTATGATCGTCTCCTCACACGAAGCTCAGCTTCACTCTCGTTCAGTCCCGCCTCTTATACTCGTAGGAATGTATGTCGGTCTGTAGATCAGAGCCGGGTCCACGTAAGAGCCATGTGGTTGGCATATCTCTGTGAAGTATACCCCTTTGCCGAGCATATCGTGTATCTCCACAATCTACCTGGACCGAAGCAGGTGACATTGGAAACAGGGGCTAAGGGGCATGAATGATTGCAAGGGTCAGAACATGGTCAAGTCTCACTGTAGGTCTGCAATAGTTTTTTACCCATAGAAATGCACAGTGTCTTTCTCCTTAGGAGCTAGCCCAGAGAAAGCTCTCGTGTATCTCCCTGTAAGATCATGGACATAGGGAGATAACCAATAAAAGGGGAAGACTCATGTGCTCTCCGTGGACAACACTCCCGATCACAAGAACATTGTGCATTTATACAAGCAGTTCATATCATTGAAAGGGAGATTGAGATAAATAGAATATTCATTATTTGTATAGAGAAACGAAGAGCCCATCACACCATGTCACTCCACTCATTATACGCCTTGACCTCCGGCCCTTGCCACTTTTCCCCATACGGATTGACTCTTTCACCAGAAAAGAACCCATCATGAGCGGACTGCAAGACATCGAGCCACGAACTCGGTTCCGGCTCTTTGAGCCACTGGTTATGGATATGATACGTCCAGGCGCCACGGAAAAAGTTTTCCAGTGTGCGGTTGTTGGGTGGGTATTTGTCTCCATCGGGACGGTAGTCTTTGACGATTCCAGCTTTGCGCAGAGCTGCGATTTCGGATTTGGTGGTGGTGAAGGAGTCCATGGGGCCGGGCATGGGTGTGATGTTGATGCGGTTGGATGCAGATGCAGATGCAGATGCGGTGTCCATGGGAGTGACATTGCGAGGAAACTTTGCAGACTTGAGGGATTGCGATACTTGAGATAAGATGCCCTTTTTTGGTGTGGAAGTTGTGTTGAGGTTCAAGCGGTCGAGTTGGGGGCCATCGTAGCTTTCCCATTCATCTTTCAGGGCATTTGGTTTGCCTTTGAAGACAGCGCTGTAGTCGCGGAGACAGGGCACTGTGCAGCGGCCCTGACGGTCCCAGTTGAATTCAGTCCAGATGGGGTCGAAGGCGGCTGTCTCCAGCATAGGAAATTCAAGGTCACGACCCTCTTTCCAGATCATACGACCAATGACTCGAGGATGGAAATTGAGACCCATGCGAACGCCTCCTCGTAGCAAGTAGCTGGAAAGAGACGTGTTGGCAGACAGAGACATGATGGCTGTATTGTAGTCTCCAGGATTATTGTGGGCTCCCCATCTCTCGGCAAAGTCGTGTTTCTTGGGAATGAGCAAAGGTCGCATGTCGCGGAGCATCAAGGCATCCATGTCCAAGTAAACGCCTCCATGTTGATGCAAGATGATAAATCGCACCGTGTCGGAGATTGCTTGTGGGAAGAAGGTCATTTGCTTGGGTGTGAGGGTGATCCATTGCTGGCCATTGGCGTCTTCGATGAGACCGTCTGCAATGGCAACCTCGCCCTGAGCGTTTGGCTTGCCTTTGGTCTTGTAGTAGCCCACTCCATCTGTATTGTCGAATTCTTTTGGTAGAGGCATTCGAGTGGGGAACTTCCAGGGCAAGACTTTGATATCTCCTCGCTCGACCAGCGGCAAGAAGCGAGCAAACAGGGCGTCGTGGTTCAACATTTTGTCGACAGCATCGGGAGCTCTGTCGGTATCTGCCCAAAGCCAGAGCCGACTGCAGGGCAAGTTCTGTGTGTAGAGGTAGGACTTGACAAATACTTCGAGACGCCATGTCGCGGGACCGGCCCAGTAGACGTGGTAAGGAATGATGGGACCAGCACACGTTCCAATATTCGTCTTCGAAGGAACTTTCGCATCCTTGACCGAGACGTAATTCATCAGTGTGTTGCCATGCCCATCTGCGTTCAAGTATTCTGCCCCCCTGGGATCTTGCTCACTTGCGCGGTCGACCTGCTCCGGCAACATGTAGTACTTGTCCTCGGCTCCCGACAGAAACTCCAAACAGCTAAAGACATCCCGCATCTTCTCAACACCTTCGTATGTTCCCCTGCACTCTTTCACAAGCATCTCAATATCGGCTTCGGTATCGACGTGGGGTCGGGGACCGAAAAAGTCGTCTCGCGGAACGACAGCGCTCGAGGGACGATTGAAGACATTGGCGTGGGGGTTAATGGTGACGGTGCGGGAAGCGCCAGCGAGCTTGATTTGAACATTGCCAGACTTTGTCTGTTTGACCGTGTCGGCATCTGTCAGAGAAGCGACTTTTTGCCGGGCTTTTTGTCGCGCTGAGGGGTCCTGTGCTAGGTGGATAGTGGCATAGATTGAAACGTAAAGAATGAGGGCCAGAAAGAGGTTGCGAACGAGTGAGAAGCAGGCGCGAGCTCGTCCTTCTGGCATTGTGGCTTGATCGAATCCAGGAATGGACAGCGGTCTCAGGATGTCGCAGGAAGAATGTTACCGAGCGAGTCCAAGGACGAGCTGTTCGAAACTCGTTCGAATGAGAGGTTTTTGGTGGGTTATTGGCTGCGCATAACAATGACCGAGTCCGGGGTTCGTACAACAAGGCGCAGGCGAATGATTAGGTGGAATAGACACGTTGCGTGGGATACCAAGGTCAACGAGGATGGTGGGGGGGAGGACAAGGGGTCTACATGAGGCATCACAGAAGCAACAGAGGGAACAGGCCGTGAGTCTGTCCATGTTATGGCTGAGGACTAGACAGGTCGATCAACGCCGCATGCATCGACCAGGGTCTGCTAGCGCCCG
Source organism: Aureobasidium sp. EXF-10727 (assembly GCA_023848595.1). Taxonomy (NCBI): domain Eukaryota; kingdom Fungi; phylum Ascomycota; class Dothideomycetes; order Dothideales; family Saccotheciaceae; genus Aureobasidium; species Aureobasidium sp. EXF-10727. The sequence continues at coordinate 127,312 of SWBF01000044.1, forward strand.
CTCATCAAAGCTTGAGTGTCTTGACCTTCCAAAGGGGTTCGTGTCCCCCACACAGCTGCAAAAACGTGCCGATTCCATTCACCACCCGCTGTCGACGACGACGCCAGCCGCAATTTCCTCGCCAACTCCGAATCCCCTCGACCGAGTGACATCTTCCTTATTTACCCTTGGTCTGCTCGTCTCGGCGCTTTCATTCAAGTCTCCATGCTTTTTCTCAGACGCTGCCCACAGACGTCTCTTTCACACATTTATCGCTGCCTGACCCGCAGCCAGTACTCGACGCTATCTTCCTCGCATAGAGAGCAAGTGACCATCCCGTGTAGATCAAATGGCCACATCACACTAAGGCAAGTCGTCGTCGTCGTCGTCAACTTTTTGACCCGTATATCCCTCATCGTATTTTCATCAAGTACCTTGTTGGCTTGCGTAACACATGTTTCTGACTCTAATTTCCCAAAAGTCTTTTTCACCCTCGTCTTGCTTCGGGCCCCGCGCCCTCCATCATCTTGTATCTTCCTCCCGGCCCTTTACTGCCTGCTGCCTTGCCCACTGTTGATGTCGGCGCCGCGCTTTCATCAGTGACTTCGGCCACTGTCGTGCAGATCAATTATCGCTGCTCGCAAGAACATCGATATCCTACTCCTATTCATGATGTCTTGACGGGCTATGACTGGGTCCTGGAGCATCTCATTCCCAGCAGATCTTTTCATCGTCCTGGTCGTTCTGCGAACCATAGAGTCAAGCTAGCAGTATGTGGTGAACTTATCGGTGGCAGTCTTGCTGCTATGCTTACCTTGACCGAATGTCGTCTCCAAGGGCCATACGTCGCCGCTGCTGCCATCAACGAACCCATTCTAGACTGGGTCTTTCCCGAAGACGAACAATTCGAACACGAAACCTCCGTCGACCGTCTTGCCTCGTATATCCAAGGCAGAAAGCCGCGATCGAAACCAAAACTCCGACAGACGATTTTCTCAACATTTGGAGAGAATGGCATCCTCAACGCCAATATATTGCTCAAAGCAAGACACGATCTATTTAGACGTCCCGAGGACTACTTTGATACGTTTGCGTCGCCAATCTTCAATTTCCGCACACCTGGAGTTCCCGTACCGCCACCAGAACCAAAGTCTCCCATTGATGAATTTGCCGAACTCACTCTTTTCGAGCGTGATGATTTTCATCGGCAGCAGATGAAGATGAGCTCAATGTCACACAGACTGCAGGACCCAGACAAGCACGAAGAAGACGCCGCAGAGGCAAAAAAACCACGAAAATCTCACCGCAGATGGCCCAATGCAGGCAGCGGGTTAAGAATACCTCAGATGCGCATCTCATCTGCAGTGACCAGTCCACTATCAGATCAAGCTGATGAGTTTGCTCGGCTGATTCAGAAAAGTATCGTGTCGCAGGAGATCAAGACTGTAGAGGCTGAGGGAGACGACATGGCAAAGGAAGCTGCGTATATGTTTGCTGAGCGCCAGATCCATCACAGACAACCCGATGCTCTGCGTCTATGGTCGTTGGGTCAAACGCATGATTTGCGACATATCGCCCACTGGTGCGAACAAATCCTCGAACAGTGACGGGGAGCTGTTATATGATCGTCCCACATCAATTGTCTCGTCTCCATCCCAATCTGCCAAGATTGCGATGCACAACTCTGGCTGAGACTCGCAAAAGTCTGTTGAGCGCCTCTCCCAACTTTGAGGTTTGGACACGAGCCCCCCAATGTAAGACACAATAATACTGTGAGCTATAGAAATGCGCAACACTTTCCACAAGGAAGTATTATCCACTGGAAGTCGTGATCATATCGGCTCTCTTTGATGTTTCTCCTATCCGAAAATGACTGTGCATTGTGACTGTCTTTGCTTGAGGACGATGTTTCAGAATGTTCCCCACAATGTCTCTCGCTGCGTTCCCCCACCAACCAATTGTTGACAGCACCCGTGGGGGTGTGCATCCACCACCATGAAGCGACCTCACAATCTCATCTGCGCCGTTTTGCTACATTCCAGAACCACAAACGGCCCAAACTCAAGCCATGCCTTCAGAAGACGAAAGAAGACACGAACGCAGCGAACGACATCAACGCCATCAACGACGCAAAGGCCACCGCTACAACGACAGCACAAGCGAATTACTGCCTTCATCTCCAAAACACCACCACAGACGACGCGAGTCAGAATTACGACACAGAAATTCAGAATCACAGAGTCCGAGGAAAGATCGACCGAGAAAAAAGCGGTATCAATATCCTGAAGATGAATACGGCAATGACGGCAGTAAAAGCAAGAGTAATACATTGAGTGCAGACGCATTAGCACATTTCAACACATTGAACACAAAAGATGTGGCCTGGAACAGCAATGGCGGTATCAAAGATGCGAGAAGATATAAAAGTGTGGAGGAAGAGGCAGAGCGAGCAGAAAGAAAGCAAAGAAGAGAGAAAAGGAGAAGACAGAGGGAAGAGCAAGGCGAAGATCGGCATAAGGAGAAACGAAAGGAATCAAGAGTTGTCAGCGGGACCTATCTTGAACGTGGTGCTGAGCCTTACGACGAAAAAGTTATTTTGGTTGATCAGCAAGGACGCATGAGAGGTGGTGCTGGGAGTGATCTGTCCGCAGAAGATGAAGCGCGAAGGCGGAAACGAAAGAAGATTGGTGAGTTTCGTTGCGCAAAGCTCGACATTTTCTGTTCTGATGGATTTGGCAGGTATCATTGGTATTATCGTGATAGTCATATTGGCAATCGTGCTGCCAGTAGGTGTGGTCTTGTCCAACAAGAACAAGTCCTCCTCTCCTGCACATGCAACCAGCGACTCGTCAACGACATCAAATTCACCATCGAACAAAAATTTGGACGGCATGTCAGAATCAGATATACCAAAGGAAGCCCAAGGAACAGTTTTGGATCCCTTTACCTGGTACGACACTGCAGATTTCAACGTCACATACACAGCAACGACCGTAGGCGGACTTTCCATAATGGGACTCAACGATACCTGGGACGACTCAACAAAAGCAAACGACAATGTGCCTGCCCTCAATGAGTCATGGGAGTACGGCAAGATGCCCATCAGAGGCGTCAATGTTGGTGGCTGGCTCAGCATTGAACCAGTCATCACACCTTCGCTCTTCTCCGACTTCAAAACCAGCGATGGAGTCATTGACGAATGGACGCTCTGCAGCAAACTAGGTGCCAGCAGGGCTCAATCAACACTAGAGAAACACTACGCTTCCTTCATCACCGAAGCAGATTTTGCAGACATCCAAGCAGCTGGCTTCGATCACGTACGCATACCCTTTTCTTACTGGGCAGTAACGACTTACGACAACGACCCCTACGTCGCCAAGATATCCTGGCGCTACCTGCTCAGAGCAATAGAATGGGCTCGCAAATACGGACTGCGTATCAATCTCGACTTACACGGCGCCCCAGGCTCTCAAAACGGATGGAACCACAGCGGACACCAAGGCGCCATAAACTGGTTGAACGGCACCGATGGCACACTCAATGGCCAACGCACTCTAGACATCCACTCCCAATTGTCCACCTTTTTTGCCCAGCCCCGCTACAAAAACATCATCACCATCTATGGCCTTGTCAACGAGCCCAAAATGACCTATCTAGACGTCGACACCGTGCTCACCTGGACCAAAACCGCAATCCAAAAGATCCGCGCCAACAACCTGACTTCCATAATAACCTTTGGCGACGGCTTCCGCGGCCTCGACAACTGGCAAGGCGAGCTGCAAGACTTTGACAATTTGCTTCTGGACGTACACCAATACGTGATCTTCAACAACCAGCAAATCGCTCTCAGTCACAGCGACAAAGTGTCCTTTGCGTGCCAAGGCTGGACAAACCAGACCTTACGCAGCAGCAACAAGGCCACTGGGTTTGGACCTACACTTTGCGGCGAGTGGTCGCAAGCAGACACAGACTGTGCCACCTACCTCAACAACGTCGGTGTAGGCTCCCGCTGGGAAGGCACGCTCAACATGGTTTCCACCCCCGGCGGCTCTTTGTCCGGTTCAGTCCTGTCTCCCACCTGTCCAACAGCCAATTCCCCTCGCTGCTCTTGTGTCAATGCAAATGCTGCTCCGTCTTCTTACTCTGATGCTTATAAACAGTTTTTGCTTGAGTTTGCGGAAGCACAGATGTTTAGTTTTGAGCAGGGGTGGGGGTGGTTTTACTGGACGTGGAAGACGGAGTCGGCGAGCCAGTGGAGTTATAAGGATGGGCTTGCTGCGGGGATTTTGCCGCAAAAGACTTGGGAGAGAAGCTTCAAGTGTGGGAGTGTTGCTGATTATGCGGCCTTGGGGTTGCCTGAGAATTACTGATTGTTGTTGCGATATAAGGGAGTGGTGGTTGAACAGAGGGCCGTTGACACATGATGAATATACTAGTCTTGATCCCAACCGATGGTTCAAGCAATGTAGATTCTTGAGCAACACTGTAGCATTATAGTACAAGCAGTGCCATACATTTCTGGAGCCTACAAGGGAGATATAACATGCCAATCACGCGATTGTTGCTTTTCTTACTTGAGATATCCCTACTCTTCTTTATTCCCGGGATCCGAGTATAGTTGCACCTACCGAATCAGTTTTAGCTCTAGCTTTAGTTCTAGCCCAACTTCTCAAGTAGCGTACGACACCTAAACTTTCGGTCAAAAGACACAAGCTTCCAAAGCGAAGGAATAAGCCTCGTCAAGCCTCGTCCAAGCCTTTCGTTCGTACTTAAGCTTTTTGAGGCCAGAGGACGCGCGTCTCTTACATCGGATTGGCAAGTCTAACTGTACAATAGCCATATGACTCCAAGGATTTTGAACCAAACTTCTTAAAGTGTGCTCGATACGATGAATTGTCCGTGTATGTCGCCATCGTCTAAAGTTGCACTGCTGATGGAACCATCACACGCGGATACGAAGTGCAAGGACAGACTTGGAACCAATCTTGTAAGAATGTGGGTATCTCTATTCCACTCAAAAAAGATGCTTGCTATAGGGTGCCTAAAGAACGCCTTGTCTGTTGTCTGATATCCGCATCTCCAAAGATTCCTCGATTTATGCTATGCAAAACCCCATATACCAAAAAGCCAAAAACCAAAAAACCTTGCACTCTTCGCTCTTCGTTCTTTCATACCTTGTTCGTCAACTACTTTGTAGGCAACTCTCTAAACACCCTCTTAAAGATATCCTTACTCTTGTACAAATTCGTCAATCTCAATCTCTCATTATCCAAATGCGCAGAATCAGACGCCTGGCCGCAAGGGAAATGCGCAGCCGGTGCCCCAAACTCCTTTTCCAAAAACCTGATTGCGGGGATGGAGCCGCCTTCTCGGATGTACAGAGGCTTGGTGCGAGGTTTCTTTGCAGACAGCTGTGGCAGAGGCAGAGATAGGGGATCGTTGGTGATGTCTGATAGTGCAGAGGTGTTGGGCCCGCCGTTTGCGAGAACAGAAGATGTGGTGGGTGAAGGTTTGGAGGCGTGTGTGTTTTGCACTTCTTCTTTTTTGGGGATGGTGACTTTGAGGGCGTTTTCTTTGGTGACTGCCAGCGAGGACTTTCTGCGGTGTTGGGGCACTTCGGGGATGGGGCCCCAGACGTCCATGATGGCTTTGTCGAGGGTTTGGAAGATTTGGTTGTTGAAGTCGCCGAGCCAGGGTTCGGCTTGGTGGTCGATGGTGACGGTCATGCGGTTGTGAGAGCCGAGCTTGTTGAATTCTGACTGGAGGTATTTGATCAGTGCTTCGCCAACTGTATCTGCCTCTTGGTTTGGCACCAGACGCAGCGATAGAGCTGCTTGTGCGAGTCTGGGGATAATGGTTGCGTTCGCGGGACCAGAGGTTTGGAAACGATGGACTGTCAACGAAGCCTCTCGCCAGCGACGCATGAGAGAAAGTGCAAGGTCACGAGGGTCACCAAGATCTGGATTTCTAGCGACCAAGGCTTGTGTGATGTCTTCGTACAAGATCTCTTCCTCCTTGCTCAACTCCGGGATAGGGTCGTAGAAGCTAGGAATCTTGACTTTGCCATGAGTACCCGTAAGGGTAGACAGCAACATGACGAGGTCCTTCAACGGCTCATCAAGCTGTGAACTTCCATCAACACCACTGTGCAAATCAGGGTGATCACTTTCGACTTGGACGGTAGCGTGGATTACACCGCGAAGACCGTAAGTGACGCAGGGTATCGAGTCGTCCAGCCAATAACTGTTAGCAAGTAAGATCCAGTCAACATCTCCGATGCTTTGTTTGTGTTGTTTGACGGCATTTGCAAATCCGCGTGAACCACTTTCTTCTTCACCTTCGATGAGGAAGATGACGTCTGAGCCAAGGGCTTGTTCAGACATGAGTTCGGCGCAGGCAAAGATGGCAGCCATGATTGGACCTTTATTGTCTGAAGTGCCTCTTCCGTATAGATAGCCGTCCAAGCCCTCCATGACGAAAGGGTCAGTGACCCACTTGCCTTGCTCGTTGTCGGCAGCGACGACGTCGTAGTGACCGTAGAATAAGATCTTCTTCCTGGTTGCTGCAGTAGCTGGGTTTCCTCTGAAGCGAGCGAAGATGACAGGATTGGAGCCGTCTTCAGTCGGCAGCATCTCAGTGACAGCGCCAAAGCTCTTGAAGACTTGACGGAGGTACGAGGCACCGCGACGGCAGTCACCCTTGTACTTGGGATCAGAAGAGACAGTGCGATATGCGATGAAGCGTTTGAGATGGTCAAGCATTTGCTCGTCGGTCGTTCTCTTGACAGCAGTGGGAGACATGATGCAATCGCTGACGTCCCAGACAGCGACGGTGTTGTCATTGGCACCTGTCACATACAGGGGTTTGCCCTTGTGGTATGTAAATGCAGAAGTCAGAATCTGACCTTCGTGAGCGCGAAGTCTGCTGGCGCATTGATATTGGCGGTCGAATTTCTGCTGCACGTTAGAATCATGTCAGTGTATGGAAAGATTGCTCACTCACCCTGACATAACCAGTGACGGCGGCGGAAAACATATAACCACCGCCAATGCAGATTGACAGGACATCGTCTCTATGAGCCTTCAGGCTTCGGACAAGCTGCCTCGTCTCCAAGTCCCAGACGTTGACCTCACCACCCGTACGGCCAGAGTAAAGGAAGGTGGCGTCAATGGCGATAGACAAGATAGACTGGCCTTCCTCCCTACCGTCGTCAAGTGTATAGAGCAGATCAATAGCACCTCCACGATTCGCATCCATGGTCCACAGATTGATAACGCCATCTCCACCAGCAGAGATCAAGACCTGATCGCCAGGAGCGTCAGGCACAACGCCCTTTGCCAACATCATACAGTAGACATAGCCATAATGCGCAAAGTGCTTGATGTTGTCCTGATCAATCTCCAGGACATCACCTCCAGCAGCATGCCTCGCAGGAAGACCTTGATCCGCCGGCCTAGGAGTCCTGACACCGCCAGGCCCCCGTGAGTCAAAGAAGGGATCCTCCCTTAACGACGGATGATCATTCAACTTTGGCTTGGGTCTGTGATCCTTCTCTTTCAAGTCATACCATTGGATACTGGTGTTCTGGGCGCCGAGGTAGACGGTCCGCAGCAGAGACGAGTAGGCGACGCAAAAGACGTCGCCAGTGTCGTAGCGCGAGTATAGCGAGTAGACGTGCTGGTAGGTGTTCAGGTCCCAGACGTTGGTGATGCGGTCGGCGGCGGTGGAGAAGAGCAGATTTTCGTCGGAGCAGATGCAGAGGTCGAGGACGCTGCTCTTGTGGGCTTCGAGCAAGGCGATGCGGTCGTACGTGTCGAGCGAGTAGACGATGATCTCGCCGCGCTGGGTGCCGGCAAAGACGGCGTTGTCCGAGAGGGCGAGGGCGAGGATGGAAGCATCGTGGCGTAGGCGGTGCGAGAGGGTGGGCAGGTTGTGTGGTTGTTGCTGTGTCTCGGTGTCTTGGGGGTAACTGCCCTTTCTGTCACCGGGAAATGACGGTCGTTGCGGAAGGAGCTGCTCGTCCGTCTCTGAGCCTGCGTTGGACGAATCCACCGTCAGCGACAAGCGCAATCGAGACCGCGACGACATGATGAAGCTATTCAAGAAGGTGCGTTGCTTATCGCAGCTTTACCATCCATCACATCTCCAGTCGCGTGCTGCATCTTGGTCCACCTCGTGCTTGACTCACCACTCGCAACTTCATTCTCTAACGACGCCGCCTCAAACATCGGCCATGCTCCACCGCAATTCATCTTTGCAATAGTCAATTCACAACCTGTAGCTATCTAAAAAGTGTATTATTGCCGTTTTGGACAACTTTTTGGCTCGCCCTGACCCTGACAGCCCGCACGTCATCTCCGCCAAACTTTGCGACATCGGCACCACCTTCCACACACACTCTCTCTACATCTTCTGGTCCAGCTTCCTCAAGAACCTCCCTACCCCCTTCTCCGTCTTCTTCAGTCTCTCCTCAAATCCTCCTGGTTTCGGTGGTTGCGCCGGTACTTTGGAACCATGTCCATGCGCTGCCTCCTGCTCTGTCGGCCTGTACGATTGACTGTGCACCGCGTATGCCTCTGTAGGCAGCGTTGGTTGCGACGACTGTGATCCATATGTATAATTTGAGAAGCCTCCATGAGGAGTAAGAGGTAATCCTGGAGACTGGGGTGTATGCTGTGGCGCAAATCCTGGTGACTGTAGGGGCGTGTGCATGCCATATGCAGGTGGCTGGCCGGGCGTGTTCAGAATGCCCGGCGATTGCAGAGGTGTATGCATCGATAATCCTGGAGATTGTGGATAGTGTGCCGATTGATGTTGTGGGTAGAATGCATATTGTGTTTGGGCATGCTGCTGTTGAGGCGTACTGCTCTGTGAGCTGCTCGGCGGTCCTGCAAACGAATGCGCAGTCTGCAGGCCAGGATGCGGAGAGTGTGCAGTGAGAGGTGGAGGCGGCGGAAAAGAGCCTATACTTGTCGCCCGCTGTGGCGGACCAGGGAATGTGTGTGGCATGGCTTGGTGATATTGAGCACCTGCTGTGACAAAAGCACCGGGTTGCTCGTGTGTTGCTGCAGCCGCAAGGCCAGTCCCACCGCCTGCATCGATAGGTGGTGGCGTCTTTTCGCGATGAGCGATTGGTTCAGGAGCTGCAGGTGCTGCGGGATTGTAAGGTGCCAATTGAGCTGCCGACGAAGGTGCAGACGCCAAAGCCGACTGCAGAGATACCGCTCTCTGGCCTTCAGGCGTAGGGCCATGACGACTCTGGTTCGACAAGTTCGACACGGTACTTGGTGCTCGAGCATGAGGAGTATGAACAGCCATGTTCTCTAGCTGTTGCACCACTGGACTCATACTGCCGTCATGCTCTGGAGGTGGTGCCGCCTCGGTGATGTCAAGATGTTGATGAGGCAAGATGCGCTTTATCAGATCCAGCAACTTCATGGCATCATTGCTGGTCCAAAGGTAGAGATCCAATGTATGTATCTTGTAGAGATACTTGTGCTCATGTGTAAGGCCAAAAGCAGGGAGATGCCAGTGTGAGTGATCTGCGGGACGTGGAGAAGTTCCGCCATGCTTGACGCCCTCGACAGCTATGGTGAAGAGATTCGGATGCTTGTATGTGTTGGTCAACATGGCATGATCCAAGCCTGCAAACGTCAGTCAGACACACAGAATGCAGATAAAAAAAAAAACTCAGACATACAGCCATTGAAAGCGTCTTGATCCGGAGTGCCAGCGGAATTGGCTATCTCAAGACGTGCTCGACGCTGGGTCGAGTTGTAGTAAAGATACAGATACGAGCCCTTGTCAAAGCGATGATGCACAGGCTTGGACGAAGGCTGGTTGAAATAGGTATGCACATCTGTAAAGCTAGATTCAGTCAGACTAGAGATGAGAATGATGAGAGACGTCCAACCTACACGTTGAGCAGTAAAGTCTCGCCTGGCAGGGGAGGCATAGTTCACGGGCGAGTCTGACGCTCTCTCTGCAATCTCTCGCGATGTGGTTGATATCTCACAACATCAACAACATGAATGTAAGCCTCGACAAACTCGACCAGATGAGCAACGTAGTCAGTGCAGAGATAGTTGAAGATGTATTCGATGGAAAAGGCCGTGGGAAACTTGAGCAGCAGGCCCAGCAGCAGAAGAATGAGCGGAGACATGTGAATGGTGGGGGTGAGGGGCTAAATATATAAATGGTATCATCTGTAATCGCTGTAGTGTTTGTGCTGCAATTGGCGGCAGCAGATATGGCAGCAAGTAGTCGGGCGCTTAGTGTGTTGCAAACACGATTGGATGGTTGATGAGGTGAGAGCGACGCGCCGCACGTTGATTGGCCGCTTTTAAATCATCTTATGCCCGAGCGCCAAGACTTTGTAACAGAATGTGAGAAAGTCGGGCGCGGCGGAGGTCCATGAATTAATTATCACCACCCGCCTATACCAATCACACACTCGCTCCAACTACGCGCATCTACTCACAGTCTACGAATTTCACTTTTGATCCGGGACTCTTGCAACAAACTCACCACCACCCACACCCCGCGCCGAGAGGGCGACACCCGAACCACCACCATGTCGCTGGTCAACCTCGCCCACGTCTGCTCACACATGCAAAACGCCTCGCTCGCCCGCCTCGGCCTCACCTCCATCCCCCTCTCCAAACTCCACCTCTCGCTCTCGCTGCTCCTCCAAAAGCAAGGCTTCCTCTCCACCGTCACCCTCGGCGGCCCCACACCACCCGCAAAACTGCTGCCACCCACCCACTCCGACGACACTCCCGCGGCCTCGTCAACAATCGTCCAAGAAGCCGAGCACGTCACACTGCAGAACCGTGCCAGCAGGCGTCTATGGCTGGGTATGAAGTACTGGGACGGCGAGCCCGTGTTGCGCAAGATGCAGTTGTTGTCGAAGCCCACTAAGCGCATTTGGCTGAGCAGCAATGAGTTGGGCGAGATTGTGAGGGGCAAAGATTGCAAGTTTGTCAGGGGGTTGAGACAAGTTGGCGAGTGCATTTTCGTCAGCACCGACAAGGGAATCATGGAGGCGAGAGAGTGTGTCGAGAGAAAGATTGGTGGTCAAGTTTTGTGCCGTGTTTGGTAATTGCATATTAGGAGGGTAAGGGCCTGTACGAATATCGATGGCATATGGACAAGGTGTCTGTGGAAAGGCGCGCATCTGCATCTTGTTGTACGAAAATTTCAGAATTCAACTTGTCTGCTACATGCGCACGCGACCATTCTGGTCTTCACGGAGAGTGAGAAACCATGTCTATTCCTTTCCATGCAAAACTCCAAAGAACGCCATGAAGCCCGCCTCACACTGACCCATCTCCCCAGCGCCGCTTGACCTTCCGATGCTCGATGCTTTGACCCATCACTCCCTAACAGCAAGAACACTCTGACCCCCATCAACACCAAGCCTCTTCCTCGTCTTGAACAACACACTCTCGACCCCCAACTTCCTCCCCTTGCCCTGCTCATCCACGTCCAAAACAGCAGAAGGCGCAAACAGCAAACTCTCTCCGACATCCAAGTTGACAATCCTCTCAAACAGCTTCTCTACTCTCTGTTTCTTGTTCTCATCACCACCAGCACCACCCACCAGATCACAAGCTCCAGCAAGATGTGCCCGCAACGTAGCCAGCCAGTCCGGAGACGTGAATCGATGCCCAAAAGTCATTGAACACAAATCCAGCAATCGTGGGGAAACAGTCGGTTCCTGCGTTGCAATCACAATGCGACAAGCATTATGTCTCTGCTCTCTAATCACCGTCAACAGATTCTCGGTAAACGTTTCTGCGGCAGGTGGGTTCTTCATAAACTTGTGGGCTTCGTCGAGGCAGACCAAAAGACCGGATGCAGGACGCGAGGACAAGAAGACACTGAGCAGAATGTCGAGAAGCGTGCATGTGGTACCTGCATCCAGAAACGGATCGCTGAGATCGACGATAGTCAAGGTGCCCGGCTGAGCAGTGAACAAATCACTCTTTTTGCTCACAGACTTCTTGGTAGTCTTGACACAACTGGGATCCAAGAAGGACTCTAGCAGGTTCAAGCGCATCTCCATCATGACTCTCTGACCTGGCTGCAGTCCTTCGTTCTCAAGCTTGGCTTTGAAGGCAGAGTACTCAAATGGCAATCCAGTAACAGCCATCTCGCGCAGGATCCTCATGATGACTTCCATGTACAGCGGCACGGCAGTCTCGCCCTCTGCAAACGCCATCAAGCGATACATGCGTTGCGCACTAAGATGCTGGCTCTGCAGCACCAAGGGCTGCACATTCAACAGCTGTGCATGCTTTCCTCCCACCGCACCCTTGTAGATACCACTCAAAGCGTGGAAATTGCTGCGAGAGACGAGGACGTTGACTTTGATGCCTAGAGATACCAAGTGCGCGGCTTCACAGATGTTGTGGGCAGAGGCAGTGTTGTTGTGAAATACAATCCCAGCGAGTGGTTCAGGCAGTTTTCCGATGGCAGAAGAAGGATAAAGACAGTTTTCGATGATGGCCGATAGGGTATAACTCTTGCCACTGCCTTGGGAGCCGCAGATGAATGCTGACCATGGTGTGTTGGTATTAAGGAGGATGGGCTCGGATTCTCTGTGACGGTCTTTGTTGTTGTCAGAAACGGATTCTGCAATGCGGCAGCCGAGGAAAGCGTATTGAGGAAACATGGAGGTCGTGCTGTTTCTGGCTTCAAAGGCTTCCTTGACCGTGAGCGAGACCAGTGGTGTAGTGCGCAGTTGCTCGTCTGCACCCGATCTCTTGCTGTCCTTGGTGTGGTGAAGTTGCAAGTACTTGAGATGTTCTCCAGTCTTGAATCTGAAGGCGGCAGGTAGGGGTTGAGACGTGGCGGTCGTTGTCTCGCCGAACCTAGTGAGGTTGTTGCTCGTGTCGGCGTCGGAAGACTTGTAGGAACGATTGTGTTGGAGAGCGGGTGCTGACATTTGGTTTGGTTGATTTGTGGATGCTGGTATCGATTTGGACTCCTCATTCGACATCATGTTGGCAGTCGCTTCGGCAGAAGCGTCGGTATCAGCAGTGCTTTTGAGCTGAGGCAGACTGGCAGTCATGTTGGAGAGTGGCTTGGAATGGTCTTGACACCCAGATGATTTGCTCTGATCAGCCAAAGAAGTAAACTGGCCAAAGTCGTCGATGGTGAGCTCGTTGCTCATCTTTGGCTTTGATTGTTCTGGTCTAAATTCGAAGATAGGTCGTCTTCGAGGTATTTCCTGGTCGACGGGTGGTATGCCCAGCAATGATTGCTTGCCCGAGACAATCTTTTGCCTCTTTTCTGCGGTCTGAGTTGTGGATGTGTCTGGTCTTTTCATTATCTCTGCAGAGGTGGTGGGACCCTCTACATGAGTGGTTGCTGGCTGATCCTTGGGGTACTTTGTCCCAGAGGTCTTGCTGAAAGTAAAACCAGTTGCAATCGTTTTCTTTGGTGAAGAACTGCACAGAGACGTGGTGTTTGTAGACTTTGTGTCTTGTTTCAAGGGCATGGAAGTCGAAACCCAAGAAGTGAAAGGTATGCCATTTGAAGCCACGTTCTTCAAGGGGGCAGAGTTGAGATGAGACTTGGTCTTGGATTTCGTGGACGCAGGCTTGAAATCGAACATAGGGGATGAGCTACTCTTGGGGTCCGTCTCAGGCTTTGACGACAGATCGAAGAACGATCTTGAGGCTCTATCGTCATCTTTGTGAGTCGACAAAGGTGTAGGTTGGACTCCAGGAGTTGATCGAGTGCTTTCTGTCTCTTTTGCTTGACGAGTGTCGAGTGATGACGAGTTCTTCGTCTTCAGAGACTTATCAGTGGATTTGCTGACTCTGTGCAATCGCTGCGAGTCCGATGGCGACTTCTCTACGCCCTGGGCCTGGAAAGCGGCAGGCGCGGTGGACGTATTAGAGTCTGTGCTTGAGGTGTGGTTTGTTGCGTTCAGCTTGTTGTAGTCGGCCAATCTTAGCTCCTCAAAAGAGAAACGCTTGAACGGTTTCTCAAATGTGATTGACTGGTAGTACTGGCACACATCGTCGTGAAGTTGTTTCTCAATCATAGGTGCAAATTCCTTGCCAATGGTGGCCTTTGCGATTTGGGGGCAGGTGCGACTCGATGTCGGCAAGCAGGGGTTGGATGACTGTGTCATTGGCACGTCAAATTTTGGCGCCTTCTCGCGCTGCGAAACAATACGCGCAGTAGGTAAACCATCCGTTCTCATTGACGAGCTGTTAGTCTTGCTCATTTGGTCATCACCCTCAGACGATTGCTTCGAGTTGGAGGGAGAAGACTTCCTGGGTTCGATGGATGTTGTGAGGAATTGTGGTGATTGGGTAAGCAAGTTGTCTTTTCCTCGGAACGTGATACTTAGTTCGACGCTCTGCTCTCTGTTTATCGATTGGGATCGCGTTTGTAGGGGTGGAATTTGTTGACGCGTTGGATGTAGTCGAGGGAGTTGGTTCCCGCCCCGACGACTTCAAGAAAGGCTGTTTACCAATACTCGTCTCCCTGTAAACATTTGGCGGGGCTAAATAATATTCTTTGATAATTCACACATCGCTATAGCAGGGGCTGTCGTCCACGCTGATCCTCGCTCACCATTCAAACAGCTCCCTCACTCTCTTCTCCTCCAGTTTTTCCACAGCCTCAACGACACTCTCCAGTCTCTCCTTCTCGGCTACCCATTTTGCACTAGCTTTGACTCTGCTGTAAAATACCGGACAATCTCTACTATCACACTTGACTTCGTCACCCACAGAAACATCAGCACAACTTCTGCATACGCGGTCCATGTCGACCTTTTTTGTATGGGCTGCGCGTGATTTATTGCGAAGGGCAAGAAGTGTAAGCGAAGGAGTTTTGGCACATTGAGCACACAGAGGCAATGCCACTGTCCCCGGCGCCGGTTGCGCAAGTTTGACTCTGCAGACTACACAAGTAGAGACTTGCATGTAACTCTCCATGGTCTTGTGGATGCCCTTTGTGGCGGCGCCTGCAGCGCCGATACTGCGCACTCGTTGCACTTTGGGCATCTCATCATACCAAGCGCGAACGTTCGCCCCTACGAGATTGAAGATGCGCTCGAGTGGCGGAATCAGGTTTTTACTGATATAGTACTCGGCATCCAGTTCTGCGTGTTCGTCGAAGAGAAGACGTTCGGGCTCGACACAGCGTTCAAAGAGTCTTGCGCCAGGGCCGCCGGCGATAACGACATAGGGGACGCGTTCTCCATATTGAGGTTCTGCTCGCGCGTCTTTGAGCATGCGTTTGGTGGCTATGAGTGCGCCAGGGGGAGCAGGTCCTTTGTCAGAGTATGTGCCCAACTTGACCTCTCGCGCAAAGCAAAAGTCTTGGATGCTGAACTTGCCAGTCATGATTTTGTGGCATTGGGATTGGAAGTAATGTTTTACTTGCGAGAGGTCGGATGTGCGAAAGAGTAGCTTCAGTGCCTTTTCCTCAATCTTTTGCTCGGCGGGTGTGCCATCTCGTCGGACTGTCTCTATACCTTTGGCGTCAAAGTCTGGCTCGGTCTGAGAGGGATGCTCGTATTTGAAGCCCACGTAGCGTTTCTTTGCCAGCAAGACACAAGGATGGTAAACTTTTTCAAACTTGAGTTTGATAGGTCGAGGATTCATGTCTGTGACTGCTTTTGCTATTTCATCGCCAATGACAAAGGCTTCGTCTTTGCTGCGGCCTTTGAGATACACGAATAGCGAATCGGTGTCTCCGTAGACGACTTCAGCACCCCATTTTGAGGTTGCGTGAATGAGGGCGATGGCTTTCTCGAGTGTCTCTCTGCCAGTTTGGACGATCGAGTCTGCGATCTCGGAACAAGGCATGCGGCCAGAGAAAGAGGCGGATGTGTAACCATAAGTAACGTTTGCAATCAACTTCAGAGCGAGTTGTCTGTTGTTGAGAAGTTGCTGCAATGTCTTGTCATCTTTATCTACTTTCATGCCCGACTTGACCATGACTCTGGTCTCCAAGATCTCACCCAGCATCTTTGCCAGTAATGACTTGCGCATCTCTGGCTTGACGTACATCATGCCGTTTGGAGAAATGTTCAGCTTGTCTTTGACCAGATCAAGCAGACCAGGATCACGTTTGAAGTCTGTAAAGCCCATCTTGTTTTGACCTCGCCAAGGTGTGATACGACCAAGACATGTCGAGTAGCAGTAGTTGTATGCAATCATCACACTCGGGTACAGACTTTGGAAGTCAAGTACAAGCAGTGGGCTATTGTAAAAAGCACTCTGTGGCTCCATGACAAGCGGCAAACATTCAAGCGCATTTTGTTGGCCAACTTGCTTTCGACTAGGGGATACCAGCACAAAAGATTCTGGTTTGGCAATGCGGAACATGAGCGACTCGACTTTGAACTGTGAACCTCGACTAAAGACGCTGAAAAAGTCGACACCGAGCAATCTAGCCTGTTCAGATGTGCGAGGCACGAGTTCGTTGGCATCCAGGATCTCCAAGTCGAGCTGTACACGGGTGATGAAGTAGTCCAATGCTTTGGCCAGATCTCGAGGTTTTGCACTCCTGTACCACGTTGTCAGGTCTGCAAACGAGTAGTGAGGAATACGCTTGTGGAGAAGATGGAACACGACATTCTCCATGGTGTATTGCAGCAAGTTCAATTCGCCTCGCATGGCCCGCCAGATGTTGATCATGTGTCTGCCGGTGATGCGAATCGTCGAAGTATGCTCAAAGCCCCACTTGTCGGCATCCTTACCGAAACGACCATGAGATTGAGACTTGACACGAGATAGCTCTTCGCATAGATTGAACTCGTACTGCAAGCGAGCACGTTCAATCAGGTAGCCCCAGGATGAGTTGTGCACCTCATAACCAGTGAGAATGTCTGGGTCGTACTCACGGACAATATCAACCAGTCGATTGAGAACATCGAGCTCATTGTCCTCTTCTTCAACATCTACGCCGACTGACTTGCGCATACGTTCGGTCAGATCCCCCTCGGTCGACAGCACGATTACACCCACGTATTTATCGTCGTGTCCGGCGTTGCCAACAAGATCGGTATCGTCAGCTTTCAGTGACCAGATGACACACGAGATCTCGTCATGCTCAGGATCAGGAGCTAGATCACCTCGAGAATTGACATGTACTTCAAGACTCATGATAGACATATACTGTACTTCGTGCTGCACGCTTGTCGATTTCTTCTTCTGCGAAAACTTGAAGCCATGTTTGTTCCTTTGAGTTGGGCCTTCGATCTGCGACAGCATTGGTTTTGTCCGCTTCAGGAAGTTTTGTTGCGAAAGGGGATGATCGACTTCACCGTCGTCTTCCTCAAGTGCGTCTTCAACAGTCGGACACTTCGCCTGAAGCCAGTCGTGTACTTCTGAAAATGACGGAGGACGAGCTTCAATCTCCCAGCGTCGGAGGAAACAGTCGTTTCGACGAGCTTGATGTTCCAAGTCTTCTTTGGCTTTGTCGAGAACAATGGGGGTCTTGGCTCCCTTTGAAGCATCCGACTCGCCAGTAGGGTCGAATTCAGGCAGGAAGGGGACAGTGTTACTTTCAAGCTTGAACTCCTGGCCAGCATACTCTCTCGAACGCTCAGGTACGTCCTGTTCATCACTGTAGTATGCATCTTGGTAGATCACTGGTGGTACTCCATGCTCGATCATTGTGGCTGAGACTTCCGCTCGTTTCGGCGGTGTCTGACCAAGAATGACAACGCCATTACCACCATCTCCAAAACTCTTGCAATAGTTGTTTGCAAGCTTCCTCGCAGCTGGAGAAATAACAGTCGGTCTTGATGGAGTAGCATTGGCTGTGTATTTTGATCTGGTCCAAGACGAGGAAGGAAAGCCATGACGCTGAGACTGGCTCGACTTAGCAGGCGTGGTCGGAGTCGTCTTCCCAGGCACTTCGTCTCTTTGACTGAGCCGGAGCATAGTTTCGGGATCATGTGGATTCTTCACAGCCGGATAAGATTGCGAGATTCTCCTGTTCTTGTATTCTTGACTATTCGGCAGTTGTGTAGAGGCAGGAGGAATATCATGAAGCAAGTCACTGCCCTGATCAGCCTCAACGTCCGCCATGATCTGAGAAGTGGTCACACAATCCTTGACTTTGAAATTCTTGCGTCTAGATCTGGTAGTCTCGTCAGGAGGAGGTGCCTGTGGATCCTGTGCGAAGCCGACCACTTTTCTACGTTTGACAGACGCCTCTCCATCAACCAACTGGCGTTTTTGACTATGTCGAATTTCGACAGCCGGTGCAGGGACAGGTAGCTCTCCGTCCTTCGTCGGCTGGGATGTTCGCGGTACGGAATCTGTGGACATAGAGTCCAGGGGATCAAGGAATTGCTGGGCATAATCGCTGCCATCAGGACGAGTCTCGTCATCAGCTTCAACATCTGGCGCTGCATTCTGAGGGGGTTGCTGAGCTTGAGTCAAGGCAATTTCGCGAGCAAGGTCCTCGTCAGACTCATATGACTGCTCGTCTGATGCAAGCTGCAGAATGCTAGATTCGTCCACCAGAGCATCTCTCAAGCCGGATCCTTCTTCAGCGAGTCTTTGCGTAAGGTTTTTGGGCGCGTCGATTGACGCGAATTGCCACTTTTCGTGGAAGAGCTCTTCAACGCTTTCGAGTGTAGTCTGTATCTGAAACTCTTCTTCACGAGGCTTGATAAACGTGTCGAACGAGGGAGCAGCTCCACCCATCCTCTGTCGCTCGTCCTTGGCAAGCTCTTCTACCATGTTTCGGAATTCTTGCTCATGTATCCATCCACCATTTTCAGTATTACGTGGATCATGCGACATGGATACGAGAACTTCTGGTGGGAATGGACTGCTGCTGGGATCTGTAATGCCCATGCGTTTCTTTCGCCTGACTGTTTCATCCCTCCACAGGCCAGCCATAGACTGCACAAACTTTTCCTCGGGCGCCAGATGGTTCAACCGTTCGACAAAGTCATGGTGTAGCGACCTATCCTTGACTTCATGCCTGTTCAAGATGTCTTGAACGCGAATATCTATCTCGACACTACAATGGCTCTGGCGTTGGAATTGGTCCACATTGAGGCGTTGCGAGTCGGGAATGGATCTGTCGTGCCATTCATGATATGGGTTCACAAGGTCTGCCACATCTGGGACTGGATCGCGGAAGAAGGGGTTGTCTGTGTCGATGTAGTTGCAGCCGTACAAGTTGAAGTCGCACATCCATTGAGCAAGAAACTGCAGATGACTCTCGTAGGGTTGGAAGACCTGCTTCAAGATGGCGCCTTGATGGAGCAAATCGGACAGACGAGTCATATTGGAAGGGTTGAGAAGGTAGACCTTCAGAAAGTATTTGTAGCCGACATGGTAGCCGAAGTATGGGACACCCTTGACAAGGCTGATGTGAGCGACGAAGATGGCTTTGGCATCTGCCGTATTTCTTCTGTATGAAACTGCGAGAGCATGATCGATGGATAACCGGAGGGCTGCAATGTACTCGTCGACGGAGATACGATCGAGCGGGCCGGTGTATTCGACGTAGAGATACGGAAATGCGCCGTGGATGTGTAGACAGACTTTCTGACCAGTCTCAGTTGCGCCGAAGACTCTGACTACCGGGACTTGAGAGAGGTTTCTCTGCGACAGCAATGAGGGATCACCCCATAGTGGAGGGTCGAGCGGTCCAGGATATGCTTGATAGTGGTCCAGACAGTTCAGTCGGACGCGGCAGAGCACCATGACGGGCCTGTGTCGGGAGGTTGTGCGAGACAAGTCGAGGTCTTTACTAGCATGTTCGATTCACTCGGCGCATGAGACGCGTAGATATGGCAATTGCAAGATGGTTTGCCACCGTCAGTCGCGTGGAATGGAAGGTGCGACCGAGGAGACGCGATTAGGAGACGACATCAATTTGCACGCGCGAGGCTGCATAAACATGCACAGTTACGGGCCGAGCCGCTGCCGGAAGTGGTGCAGAAGCCAATGACGAAGGGTCAACACATGAAACATCAACACCTTCTCCGCGTGAAACAAACGCCATTGCAGCCTGATCTTTGATTGAACAGGAACTTCAAAATCCATCTTCTGTCCGACAACTGCAGTCCAAGTCTCTCGCCTGACAGACGACATCTTCCACTGCAGCAACCATGGACATTTTGCTAGCCAAAGTCACCCAGCAGGCTATGAACTATGCCATTCGGTCAGGCATCGCAATCACAAGCACATATGCCATACGACAATGCACAAGACTGGTCAAAACGGCACCCAGAGGAGGCAAGCGGGAAGAGCTGCTTAACCTTCAAGTGCGACTAGAAAGCAAAATCAGAATCATCTCCCCGGCCATCGATATGATAGAGTTGATTGCGGCTCGTGGAAACACTTCTCTGGAGTCTGCTGTCACGCTGACCAAAGACTTGCGCTGGGAGATTCAGGCGCTAGGAATTCGTCTTGCTAATGCAGCCAACGAGGAAGAGCTGTACCGGCGGCAAAGTTCACGCGCAAAATCAAAAGAACAAAACGAGCTTGAGCTGCAACTCATTGTTTCGGACGTCAAGAAGTTGCTTGCTCGTATTGAAGATGCTGTACCACTGATAAATCTCGCCATCACCACCTCCGGCGTCAACTTGTCCACAAACCTTCCCGCTACAGTCTCGCCATCCCGCCTCTTGCAGGCCAGCACTTTTCTCACGGCAGCTGATTCGCAGTACACGGCAGCTCCTGGTCAGGATGTTCAAGTTGGTCCAGTTTATACTCTTTCCCTATACATGCTCTTCGCCAGTCACACCAACAGACCGCATGACGAAGAAACTGCCCGCGAAGCTACCTGGAAGGAAGTTATTCACAAAGCCAGAGTCAAGCTGGTCCGCGTACCACTGGACAGTCTGTACAATCTGCCTGGAAACGTGACGACTCCGAGCGGCGCACGTTACTTTCCCAAGGAATTGCCTTCTGACAGTTCGTCAGTCGAGTATGCCTACCAGCTGGTTGTGATTGAAGACTTGGACGACGACAGAGTACACACTTTCGAGGAAGACGAACCTCAGCCTGGTCCCTTTGAAGAAGTCGCCCTTGCAGGCATCCGAGATGTCATTCCCATCCACGAAATCTCCAAGATATTCTATGCGGATACTGGCAAGATTCTCAACATTGGCTCTGAAGGCGAGACCAACAATCCTATCCTCCTGCTCAAACGCGACATTCACGCAGAGCCACCGAGACGCATGATGGAGAGACGATACACCGAAGATCAAGACTATTATGATGACGAACAAGACGAACGACCACAAACACAAGAAAGTGACGACACGGACCTAGACGAACAAGCACAAATCAATGCTCAGCTCCTGCGAGATTCTACACCACGACCTCAAGCCGAAAGCGAAGAGCGGACAGCGAAACCCGACCCCGATGCTCACTGGCGACTCCCTCCCGACCTGGACCCGGAATGGATAGCCTTCGAAGTCTACACCGAAGAACCGCCTTCTGACGACGAAAACGACGAAGAAGACATATCAACTCCAGACCCGATCACCACGCCTCGACCCCGTCAAGCCTCGGTAGACTCATCCCTCACCAACGGCCTCTCCTCCTTGAACCTGCAATCCTCATCTCCAACCACGCCCTCAAAGCAACAACTCCTCCCTCCACCCCCCACACCCTCAACACCCCAAACCACCATCCGTACCTCCCTCTCCCTCCTCGAAATGCTCATCCGCCTCACCGCCCTCCAACAATTCCGCCAATCCTCACACCTGACCATCGAAGACGAACTCCTCAACTTCTTCCTCGAAGACTCGGCGACCACGGGCGCAGGCTCCAATGCAGAGTACCGCCAACGCGTCCGCAGAGATGCGCGCCGCAGAGTGGGCTTTGACCCCTACGACGAGAGCCCCATCAAACGGCGCGGAGAAGAGTATCTCCAACATCCCCGCAGCGGCAATACGCCAGCGAGGACCTTTGCAGGTGCAGGCGAGGCAGAAACCGAGTATGAGAGGGGATACAGGGAGGCGAGTGAGGGGTTAGCGTGGAATGGGGAGGTGCGCCAGAGTATCGAGTACCCTGGGTACTTTTCGGGTCGGGGAAGCAGTTCGAGTATGCCGTCTAGTCCTTCGCCCAGAGGAGTTACGCCGTTGAGGGAAAAGGGCAGTCGGAGTCCTGGGACGCCTGAGCAGAAAGGGAGGAAAGGTGTTTTGAGGAAGAGGGAGGAGATGCCGAAAAGTCCGCTTGGGAGACAGAGTTCGGGTTGATGAGTGATGGTTGCTGCAAGGGGAAGAGAGCAAGAAGCATTTGGCATCGAATGTATAGCATCAGCATCGAAACATCAGCATAGCGTAGCGTAGCATAGCATAGCGATTCCTTGACCTCGTCTCTACTTTCAAATCTCCTTACCGCTCAAAAAGCCATGCAATCCAACCTCTTTCCTGCACTGACACAGTCCTGAATCCAACCATCGCCCAGCCCATCGCCAGAAAACTCCCACAAACACCAATCCTGAATCTCCCAAACATCAGTCCGTGACAAGAATAAACACACAACAGATGAAATCGATCTATTCCCAATCTTCCTCGTCGCTCTCCTCGTCAATCTTTGCGGCTGCTTTGACCTCGCTCTTTTCGTCCTTTGGCGAGCCAGCTGCGCGGCTGGTGGTGCCCGAGACTATGTCGTAGGAGGCGTCGCTGGAGGAGACGGATTTTGTTTCTTCTTCGTGGTGGGGTGGTGATGGGTTTGTTGAGGTGGTAGGTTGAGAGTTAGTGGTTGAAGAGGCAGCGGGTATGGCAGTAGTGGCAGGTATGGGAGCTTTTTCTTTTGTGGGCGTGGGTGCTTTGTCTTCTTCGTCGTCTGAATCGTCGGAGCCCCAGGTGAGGTCTTCGTCTGTGGATTGTGATGCGCCTGTTTGTTGGCTCTTGTCAGTGACTGAGAATATGGTGGGGATTAGAGCAATACATACCCTTGAGGACCTCTCTCCTTCTGACTTCCTCTTCTTGAATGACCTTGCGCAAAAAGTAGTAGCGCGTCCAGAAGATGGCGTAGTCGACTTTTTCGGGCACGAGCTTCTCCATTGCTCGCCGCAACTCTGGGTACTTGTCCAGGTCTGCGGCGATGGCGTCTGTCTTTGCCGCTATGTCAAAGTCTTTTGCAAATTGGCTGTACTCGGCACTATCGGGATCGCTCGTGAAGCTCTGAGCCGATGTGTGGATGACATGCAACTGCGCATCGAATCTGCTGGAATGAATAACTCGTTTGCCCTCTGCATCGTTGGTTTCGAAGAGAACTTCCGAGGTGGCAGAAGGGGCGGTGACGGTGACGGCATCGCGGAGGAAGGACTTGATGCCAGTGCCAAACTTGAGGAGGGCTTCGTCTGCTGCGTCTTCTGCTTGCTGTATCTTTTGGAGATTGAGGTTTGCGGTCGCGGCTGTGGCTTTGGAGCGAAGTAGGGAGACGAGCGAGGTGGCTTCCTTGACAATGTCGGCGGGCAGCGAGTCTGGTCTTGTTGCTTGTGCTCCTGCTTGTGTGTCCGTGACTGCTTCCTTCTCTTTGATCTCGGCGCCTTCTGGTAACGCAAATGTGGGGTCTGAAAAAGACGTGTTTGCAGCGCCGGCATCAGGGTTTATGGAAATGTTTCTCGTGCTCTCGACAATGCTCTTCTGCAGCTCTCCGGCCACTTTTGCGGCTTGCTCGCTGCGACTGGCATATTCCTTTTGCGCGTCTGAATATAAACTCTCGCCCTGCTTTTTTGCTTGCGACCAGAAGCCGCCGAGTTTTGCTCCCCAGGGTGACGACGAGACGGCCTTGAAGGCTTGCTGGAACTCGGTGTTGAGGTCTGTCGGTGGGCGGTCGGTCGTGTTCTGTTGTCCCTCGCGGTCTGAGGGCAGAGACTCCTCTTGGATTTGGTCGTAGGCAAAGTCCATCGTGCTTGGGACGGGTAGTGATAAGAATGGATGGTGATGGTGTGCGAAGTGTCAGGAGCTCCAAGTGCTTCACCGCTGGTGGGGTCGACAAGCTTTCAGGGTCTCTCTTCACATGCAAGTCGGTTCCGAGACTCTTTTCACCACTGAGCGTCTCATTCATGAAGACGGTACACAAATACTACCCGAGATCCTACAGTGGTAACATGGTCTTGATGACCTTGTCTCTTTGCTTTCTCTAGCTCTGAGTACCTCGGACTGTCGCTCCAGTAGGAAGCGCCATGTGCAGACTAATCTTTCCGAGCTTCAGAAGCGAAAACCCAAGGTCAGATCTTCCGGCTCTCAACTTAGATTTTTGCATGCCCAAAACGACACACAGTCATCCGAACTACTCGATATGTATTACTACTCGGTATGAGATCAGTTGGTTCCTGGTGTCGCCGGCAATACATAGTTTTCTGTTCGATCCTATGCTTGCTGCTATGACCCTGGCTACCGGACTGTCGTCAGAAGTCTTGGCACTGGCTGACCGTCTGTTCTCACGCGCCTCACCGAGACGCGACCTTCAGATTCACCATGAGCTTGTCCACCAAGCACCAGAATCCAACACTCGAGACGGATCATAGCAAGATCTGACAAGCTTCCATCATGGTGTCAAGGTAACGTTGATGCAGAAGGCTCGAGTCCAGAGCCCCACAACATGCTATCCATCTAGGACGCCGTCGTGCTCATCCGAGGCTACTCTGATCTGTGATTCGTCAGCCTGTGCTGGTAAACAGACTTGCAATATGATTATACGAGGTGCATCATGTGGCTGAAGGAATCCGGACGAGACCTTTGAGCAATCAAAAGCAATAAGCGCCGCGCTCTTAGCCTCCTGGAAAACAATTCCACAGAAATTTCTCTCGCCCCCTGGTTCTTTTGACACCTCCAGATGTCAAATGCAAGTGACTACACCGTTCTCTGGATCTGCGCACTCACGACAGAGTACGTTGCCGCGCAGGCCCTCTTTGACCACGAGGACCCAAAGCCTGAGGCAGGAACCATCTCCATCAGCGACACGAACGCCTACACATTGGGTCGAATTGCTGGTCACCGAATAGTACTGGCAGTGCTTCCCAAAGGCGAATATGGCGTAGGCTCTGCCGCCAGTGTCATCACCCATATCCTTCGATCATTTCCCAACATCAGGATTGGGCTGATGGTCGGAATCGGCGGCGGCGCGCCTACTCGCGCCAGGGATATTCGCTTGGGCGATGTCGTTGTCAGTTCGCCCAAAGATGGTCGTGGCGGAGTGTATCACTACGACATGGGCAAAGAGGTCCAGACGCTCGAGTTTGAGCAGACAGGTTTTTTAAATCAGCCTCCAACCGTGGTCCGGACTGCAGTCTCTGCACTCGAAGCAAGGCATACACTCAAAGGACATCAAATACATCAGAATATTGAAAATGCCCTGACGAGCGCGCCACGGCTCAGAAAAAGGGGCTATGCCTGTCCAGGCCAGGAAGATGACTGGTTGTACAAAGCCGATATAGTGCACTCTATGCCTGACGAGAACTGTGCCGACTGTTGCGGAATCGATGAAACCAAGTTGGTCCTGCGCCACACTAGAGACGACGAAGACGATAATCCCGCCGTTCATTACGGACTGATAGGTTCGGGAAATAAGGTCATCAAGGATGCCACCTTGAGAGACAAGCTTGCCCGAGAACAGGGTGTCCTTTGTTTTGAGATGGAGGCTGCTGGAATCATGAACCGTTTTCCTTGTCTGGTCGTTCGCGGCATCTGTGACTACTGTGATAGTCACAAGAACAAAGAGTGGCAGGGTTACGCAGCGATGACTGCAGCCGCATACACCAGGGAGCTTCTGATGGAGATCCCGTGCAATGCGATTGAAAAGGAAGAACGCCTTGTCATGGCGATCGAGCGACGTGAGTGACGTCGTGCGTTCAAAAATTCGTAGTGCTGGTCTAACAATATAAAGTATCAAGCGATGTTCACACTGTAGCTGCCTCACTCGAGGACATCAAGACCTCTGATCGATCAAATGCTGTCATCCAATGGCTGAGAGCTGCAGACCCTTCTGTCAATTTTAATCGAGCAATTCAAGCGCATCACCCAGGTACAGGCGAATGGCTTCTTGGTAGTACCCGGTTTCAAGAATGGAAAGAACAACCCACCTCTTTCCTTTGGCTCCATGGCTTGTCCGGGTGTGGTAAAACCATTCTCAGCGCGGCAATCACCCAACGTCTCCACAATGAGCAACACTTTCCGACTATATGTTTTTATTTCGATTTCAGTGATCCGAACAAGCAGCATTTCGAGAACATGCTTCGATCATTGTTGTCGCAGCTCTGCCACGAGGCCCATGTATCTCGCCCCATCCTGGACACGCTTTTTGATTCCCACGGTCGGGGAGCCCGACAACCAAGCATGAGACTACTGGAAGACACTTTGGACTCTATACTAGAGCAAACAGAGAATGCCACGATAATACTCGATGCACTTGACGAAGCACAATATCCAAGCGAGATTGTACAGTGGTGTCGGCGTATCTTTGACTCCACGACTTTGGAAGTGCGTCTACTCGTGACTTCTAGGACGCAAGTTGTGCACTGGCCTTATGGAGAACATTTGATTTCTCTTGAGCATGATAACGTTGATACAGACATCAAGTACTATACTCGGCACAGACTTCATAGCGACGAGTTCAGAAATTGGGAAAATCACCAGACACTCCGCGCTCAAGTTGAGACCACGGTAGGCGAGAAAGCTTGTGGCATGTGAGTTCATTAATTCCGACATCCAGCATGTACTGACATATCAGTCAGGTTTCGATGGGCGGCCTTGCAGTTAGATACTTTGCGGAAGTGTCACAATAGAGTCGCCATCGAAAGAGCTCTTCAAGACCTGCCCAGAACGTTGAACGAGACCTATGCGCGCATGCTGACTTCTGTACAAGCCACCCCTTATTACCGGGAGGTCTCCCTTGTACTACAGATGCTATTGTGGAATAATCAGCTTCTTACGCTTGAGGCATGCAACGATGCGATCATTGTTCAACCAGAAAAAAAGCCCGAGTTCTCTGTGAACAATCGATTCTTTGATCCTTCGGACGTTGTACACATCTGTTCCGGTTTGGTGACAACTGTTTGGCCCAATCGACATCTGCAGCTTGCCCATGCTTCGGTGCGGGAATACTTGTTGTCTACGGAACTCACGGAACCCTTCAAGACTTTGTTTCGGGAAGAGATTGCAAGGGCGTATCTTCTACGGATATGTCAGTCGTACCTCTGCTGTATCGACTGGAGTACTCTGGGTGACCAGCATGATGAAGTCAACCGAGCGTTCCCATTTGCCGATTGGGCTGTATCTGCCTGGCCGGAGCATGCCAGGTATCTTGAGGCTGTAGATGACGACGTGCTCGTCTCTGTGCTAGCCTTTCTACAGCAAGCCTCCATGCTGTCCAAGCATTTTTTCACATACAGCATCGGGTCTCTGTATTGCGCCGACAGGACACAATGCTACCCACTATATTATGCTGCTCTGATGGGACTCCGGCGGTCTTGTAAACAACTGATTCAGTCCTATCTGACCGATGAACATGTTCGAAGCTCCTCACGATCAACATCACGAACCACGGGTCCCGCCGTCTTCCAAGCACACCTTGATGCTTCGCTGTCAGCGGCGTCGACGCGGGGCTACGATACGATCGTTCAAGACTTGATCGAACGGGGTGCTCGGCCTGATGGCTTCAAATTTCAATTTCACTGGGAAGATTTTACTGCTCTGCAACTAGCCTCCAGACTGGGTCATGCGGAAGCC
The DNA here is from genome assembly GCA_023848595.1 of Aureobasidium sp. EXF-10727. Classification (NCBI taxonomy): domain Eukaryota; kingdom Fungi; phylum Ascomycota; class Dothideomycetes; order Dothideales; family Saccotheciaceae; genus Aureobasidium; species Aureobasidium sp. EXF-10727. The sequence continues at coordinate 154,988 of SWBF01000044.1, forward strand.
GTTCGGCTTTTGATTGAGGGTGGAGCTTCGATCGACCATAAAGAAGGGTCGCTGGGTAGGACTGCGCTGTACGAGGCCTCAGAATCCGGGCACGTGGACGTTGTCAAGGTCATCATCAGTCACCACGCTGACCTGAATCTTCACTCCAACGGTTGGTCGCCACTCAGGATTGCTGTATTGAACGGACATGTCTCTGCGGCTCAGGCTCTGATCTCCGCTGGTGCTCGTATCGATATTCGACCTGTCGATCATTCTCGGATACTTTTCAACGGATGGCAGGCCCAAGAGCGTGGGTATGAGAACTTCGATCTTTATAGTAGCACACTCTTGATGCTAGCAGCTCGCCAAGAGGACAAGAGCATGGCACATCTCTTAATGGAAAATGGCGTCAGCATGGAAACCGAAGATGCTCATGGCCAAAGAGTGCTACATCTGGCCGCAGGATCGTGTGAACACGACATCGTAGAGATGCTGCTGAAGCACGGCGCTATTGTAGATGCCTCTGGACCAAAAGGTACCGCTTTGATGGTGGCTGCCCGCTTGGGTCGACACAAGACTGTACAGACTCTACTTGACCATGGTTCTGATCTGAGCAATTGTAAATGGCACGGTCTGTTACTTGTCGCCGCTCGCAACGAATGTTTCCACATCGTAGAAGAGATTTTACTGCGCGGTGTACAGATTGACGAGTCGGGTCCGCTCGGCACTGCTCTGTATCAAGCTGCCTGGCATGATCTCCCGCAACTTGTTCGGATATTGTTGCAGCACGGAGCTGTGGCTGACGAGCATGACGAGGGAACCCGAACTCCACTCCAGATTGCCACTGCCAATTACCATCTAGGAGTCATGAGAATCTTGATCGAAGAAGGCGGCGCAGATGTAGACCGAGACGGGTGGCCTCAGCATATTCCTCGCCAGAACCCACGGACAGCCTTTCCAGCGATCGCCACCTCAGAATCTTGGCTCCGATGGTTACAGATGTACACTGATCTCAATCCCCAGGAGCATAGCGATCGAAGGCTAGACGGAGACGCCGAACTACTCTCTAGGGCTCTGACTCCGCTGCAGATCGCCGTCGCAAGCGGCTTACTCGAAGCCGTGGAACTATTACTCGCCGCGGGCGCTGACTCCAACAAAGGTCAGTGGTACACACCACCTCAGATTGCCGCGCGTATGGGCTATGTGGAGATTATGCGAAAGCTTCTCGTTCATGGTGCGTCCATGGATGTTCCAAGTCCAGACGGAACTCTCCTGGGACTGGCTGTCAAATACAACGACAAAGCAATGATTGAATTGATAATCGGGCATGGAGCGGCTTTAGAATACAGCAGTGATCTGGAACACAGCCCTCTGCATCTTGCTGCCATGTATGGACACAAACGTACTGTCCAGATCATTCTCACACACGAGACGCATCTCGTTACTAGACACCAACTACGCTCTGCTCTAGAATTTGCTGTACATGCCAAACAGTTCGGCTACGAGAACTCCGGGGTTGTGAAGCTGCTCCTCAAGCACCGCTCCCTCAAGAAAAGTGACTGGATCCCCATGTTATTCCACGCCGTTGTCCGTGGCTATATGGATTATGTGCATCTATTTCTTGAGTATGGAGCCGATGTAAACGAGCTATATACACTCCAACAAAAAAGCAATGACACGGCACCAAAAACCAAAGGCTGGAAACTGTTACCACTCGCCGCTTCCCGCGGCCACGAAGCGATGATACGTTTGCTCTTGCATTGTGGAGCCGAGATAGACGATGTGAGTCGAGGCACTTGTGCTCTAGTCTCTGCCGCCATCAACCAGCATGAACGCACGATACGATTACTAGTCAACAGAGGAGCAAACATCGAACTTGCAATCCAAGTGATCTGGACCCGCATCACTAAGCCCCGTACCACCACCCACTGCACCAATCTCAGAAAAGTCGCACGTAGATTGCGTCGTATTCTGACATCGCCACCAGACCATTTTCTAGAGTGGCAAGACGATGCGTCTTTGCGTTTGCTTGACCAAGTCTCCTCAAGACTGCCAGAAGAACGAGCAATACCGACACCACAAGATGAACCACTGCTGATCGTGACAGACTACGATAATGTCTCTGCTCTGTCAATCTCAGGGGATGCTTCTTCCTCGCGACGTCGATCTAGAATCTCGTCAACGGTCTCCCGGCTTCGCTCTAGGCTGGCTAGAAGATAAACAATGGGTCTGAACCGGTTATGGTTGCGGACATGGGGCTTTTTAGGCCTGGCCGCAGTCATGGAACAGGCTGTTGAAAGAGGGTGGAAGAGGCAAAAGTTCTGTGTATAGCCTGTAGAGTATCACAGCGCCCGATCCTTCAACACATTGGTTTTCGAATAATTTTGCGATTGGCAGCATATCCGACTACTTCAATCTCGCGAGCTTGAGAATATCATGCCGGTAAAAGAACTCCCTATTCCTCTTCCCCAACACATACATCGGAATCCCCAACAAACAGATACCCACCTCGATACTCCCAAACACGACAAACATACGCTCAAACCCTTTTTCCAGCACCCACGAATAAGCATAATAGGCCAACACAAACGAAAACAGATTCTTGAATATGATCAAGCAGGTAAACGTCTCGATGGCGATATCGCGATGGGCGTCGAGGAGGTACTGGGCAGATGCCGTGGCACCCATGACCATGGAAATGGTTATGCAGGCCAAAAACACTTCCACCACTATCCAGCCATACTTCTCGATATTCGAGGCTGCAATGCCGAAACCGTATAGTCCGATGCCGGAAAACAGGAGCGTGGGGATCACGAGCGCGATCCGGAATTCTGGCTCGTACTGCCCGTTGTTGCGGAGGATGAGGAATCGAGTCACGTATTCGGTGTATATGCCTGCGAGCACGAGTCCAATCACTGAACCGATGAAAGCTGCAGTGTACATTTTGCCTGCTTGCTCTTCTGTAAAGAAGAGAGGTGGACCGAGGAATATCAGCGCGAGGATTACACCGACAATGACGGTCCAGCCGATGATGACGCCTTGCATAAGACAGCCCCAAGCCACTGCTGGCTGCAAAAACAGTGGAAAAGGGCGAAAGAGGAGTTTCAAAAAGCTTTCGTCTGTTTTGCGGCCACTTAAGGGGGCAAGGCGATGTAGAAAAGAGTGTTTGGGCGGTGCGGGAATGGGTTCGTGGAAAGCGACTGGACCGACGTTGATGTCAATCTGAAGGTAGCGAGGTCTTTGGTATGCTGTTTCTGGGAGAAAGAGGAAGAGGAGAACGAAGCCTGCGCCCATGAAGATCGACAGGAAGTCAAAGGACCATTGCCAACCGAGCGAATTGTCTGTCGTTATGAAGCCAACTGAGGTTGGTCAGCAGATGCTTTGAAACATCAAGGCTCAATATACTTGCCACAGACTGGAGTCAGAAAAGCAGCTCCGAACAGACAGACATTGGTGAATGCCATGCGAAAACCTCGTTCGTGAACGAAATACAGGTCGCCGACAACATCATTGACCAGCGACTCGAAAGGTGCAAGTCCAATACCCTGGAAGATTCTGGCCCAGATGAGGCTCTTGTAATTCAAGTTCTTTTGCGTCGAGCCACCCCAGGCTGATGAGGCGACCATGAGCAGAGCACCCAAAAGGAAGATATGTCGTTTGCCCCATACCCTGGCCAGCGGAACAAATAGCCAACTGGCAACACCGACACCACAGAGATGATATGCAGTCAGCAGTGCAGCGTCTTGAAACTTGACTTTGAACACGACAGCCAGGACGACAGAGTTGGCAGCGACTAACGACGATGCTGTTGTTGCGATGGCGGCGACGACACAAAGAAGCAGCAACATCAAATCTCTCTGCCATAGTGGCCAGTTCTGCAGGCATTTGTCAGCTCGAGCTTAGCAGTCTTGTTCTTCTCAAACGTACTAGAGGGTCATTCGGATCTTCGCTCGGCTGAGGTACAAGGATGATGTTTCCAGTCTTGTCTCGTTTCAACGTTGGATCTCGTTTCCATTCTTGATCCAACACATTCGCCGTTCCTGGTACTTTCTTTGCTCTAGGCTCGAGAATTCCCAGAGGCATAGTGATATCGACATATAGACAAGGCCCGGTTGGAAGAGACGACGTGAATCACTTGTAGTCGATCGGAAGTATTGCAAGTTGTGGATGAAACACAACAATCGATGAAGCAAGGGACGGACAGGCATGCTTAGCAACTAGACTCAGGTATGCTACCAGATGACCACGCGTGGAGAACAAAGTCAAGATGATACGGAATACGGTCGGAATGCAATCTCTGACGACGTGAGACTTGAAACAAAGAAAGCCGACCATCGCGGCGATGATGAGTGGAAAAATCCAGTGGACACACAAGCTGAGCGGATCAGATAGATTGTTCAAGGGGACCGAGTTGCTCGCGGCGATAGATGATGAAGAGTCATCGTCTGGTGTCGTGCCCGGATGACGAGACACACCATGGAGACAATTCGTGATTTCGTATCTCGAGGTGGACACCGGTAACATCTCACGGCTTAGAGGAAGTGACCGACACGATTCAAGGCGAGCACCTTCCTTTGAAGAAAGGCTTCATCAGCTCAGCCGATGAATAAGCAGTAGAGCCTCGCCAGAGCGTACGGCGCTGTGGCTTGCGTACGTGCAATAATTTGCGGCTCATCATGAACTGATCCATCATGTCACGACTGACTTCTTCTTCATTGTGCTCCCAAGCATCGACTATGATCCTTGAAAGCGCGTTGATGTGTATCAAGGCACACAGTCGCGACGGAGCTGTGCGCCTAAGATTCGCCGGGCGGTCAGTCGAGGCGTTTCTTCCTCCGATCCTTGCATCGTTGCCCTCTTCTCATCTCTTTTCTCAGTCACATCATACCGTCCTGATCGAAGTGCTTGACTCGATGGAAATTCCAACATGGAAGCGCTCCGATTATGGCGTTTGGATTACGATCGTAGCGCACACCCTTCAGTAGACCGGTCAAGCAATATGCACAGCCTTGGCCTAAGCCACGGTCAGGATCAGACACAGCTGCAGGATGTCGCCTGAGTCTTTATTTAAGGCGTGCCGATCCACTTTTCTTCTTTCGCTCAACTTGCTCTAAAATCAAAAAGACATGCTCACCATCTAGATCTTACCATGGTTCGTCATGACCCCAATACCCGAGAAAACTGCCTTTGTCCCATCACCGTCGTCTTCATTGCTCCCAGACATCAGAAGGCACGATAACGAAACGCTGTTGATTCCCGCCGAGCACGTGAATGATCACGAAGTGTTCGAGATCTCACATGAAGAGCTACATACAAAATACAGCCGAGCCTGGAGTGCTTCATGAATGGCTGCCACTTACATTGAGGCCGTCGTATCTGACCTTTCTGGTTGGTGTTTCTCTCAGCCCGAGTGCGGTTGTTTTCTACCTTACAGCAAGATCGTCAATCAACCATGGCATCTGCGAGGACAATGATTCAGCCGTCATCTTCTTTGGTTGGAGGTTCTTACCAACACTAGTGGCCACAATTTATTCACTGCTCATTGCAACCATGGTCAACGATGTGCGCAGGATAGAGGTCTTTTCGCGACTGTCGAGTCCAAGAGGTGCCTCTGCATCAGACACCATATGTACGCCCACAAGATCATGGTGGAACGACCCATTTGACGCCTGGAGCAAACCAAGAAACGGTGGAAAGCGCAGTTGGGCTTTGCTATCGGCATCCATATCCAACCTTCTGGCCCTTCTCGTGATGTCTCCTCTTTCAGCAATCTATTTTTTCCCGGCAGATTCTCATTCTACCATATCGACGAACCCTAATTGGGAATGATACTTAGGCTGCACCCTTGACGTCTAACATAACAGAAACATATAGCAATCTGACATTCGAGGCCACTTCCGGAGATAGATGTTCGATAGTGTTCTCTGGCATTCCTGGTATCAACAAAGTATTGAGCAACAGCGGTGGCTGGTGGGCGCCTTTCCCATATACAAACCTGTCTCGAGGTCTCAAAACAAACAACGCAACGTTGTCGGCGTGTGCGGATCGTAGTATGTTGCTTGTTGGCAATGCGAAGAACATGGTGACAGGTAACTGTCATGGGTATCGCTATGGCGAAGACGCTCCATACTTTGACACGAAGATACAGCTCTGTTCGAGTCAATACTTCTCGGGCTCAACCGACGCAACTGTATCAATCAACCAAACCTCAACGACAGTCGTCTTCGATGTGGAAGACTACAGAAGGAAACGGAAACTCATGCCTGTTACTGAGTACAACTCGAGCTTAATGGAGAGTGTATTCTTCAGCTCCAGCTGGTCTGACAAGTTTGGACGCAATGATGGTACACTGTACAACAATGGTGATGAGCCTTGGTACGGCGGTCCTTTGGCAGTCATTTCTGCCGGGCCAAAGTATGACACGGACTCGCAAAGAATCTACAACAGTACAAGTCTGGTAACGGACGCCAAAAGTCTGCTGCAGCAGTATCTCGGCGAAATGCTTATGGACGAATGGAAGCAACAGGCAAACCAAGATACAGCTACGTTCACTGCTGAAGTCACTACCTCCAGGTCTAGAGTCGTGGCAAACAAGGATGTTGGAACTATTCTCGCAATCTTGCTACTTCTATCTGGGATTGCGATTCTCCATGTTTTCTTCACAACTCGGGTGGCGCAGAGACCCCTTGGTCTGTACCAGGATCCCGGCAAGATAGAGGCTGTTGCAGCGTTGCTTTCAAGAGACTCGCATCTATTAGAACACCTTCGAGGCACTGATGTACTCTTCCAAAAGCGCATGGATTTGAGGCTCGGAAAACACGTGCTCAGCATGGATCGAGGAAAACTGGGCATCCTGAGACGAGGAGATGATCATTCTTGTAGGGGTAAGTTTCAACTCCCGTCCCTGTATGCGATAATATGTGCTATGTATAGCTAGAACAATGCACGATAGTGTCGAGAGATAGGGCGTCAACCATTGGAGAGCCATATCTTATTACCTTGGTTGAATCTCTGATTTCGACAACAATCGCGCATTGGTACAGTTGGTCCACGCAATACTGTGTGATGCTAATGAAGGAGGATGGAGAACAGACTTTCACCAACTTCTAGGTAGATTGAATCACTGCTGACACGACTCCAGACGAGACTCCACCAGCACCCACTTCATCTGCCAGAGACCCTCGACCAGCCGTTTTGAGACTTCGAGTCGGAATACCATTACTGTGCTTCCTATCGCTTCTTCTTGTGAGCCTGGCGGTATTGTATAACCTGTCCTCCAAAACAGGCTTGTACCAGACGTCGCTAGTCTACCAGATTCATATAGATCTCGCCCAGGTCTCTGCGACGCTCGCCCCATATTCGATCATTCCAACTTTTCTCGCGATCGGCGCCAAACTATGGTTCGAAATGGCTAGCGACACGATTCAACGATATCAACCTTTCATTGCCATGATCAGAATCCCAACAGAATTATCGAAATCTGTTTCGGTGGACTACCTAAACACGCCTACTGCCTTGGTGTCCTTCAAGGCCCTCAGGAGTTCACACTGGCTACTCGCATTGGTAGGGGCTGGAGCATTGGCCACCGAAGCATGTACGTTCCAATGGGTTCTCACATAGTAACCTGATATGCTAACATCGAAAGTCACTGTGAGCATGTCTGCTCTCTGGTACAGAGAGGCGCGAGACATCGACTATGTACTCAACGCAACCACACCTCTTGTTCTTCGGGAAGCGCCAAACAAGCAGGATGCTACGCTCAATGGAGGATCCTACCTCCTCAGTTCGAATCAAACTCGCAATCTATTCATATCTGATTTGTACGATATCTCGTTGCAAAACTGGCTCTACGGTGCTACTATCGAGATCACACAATCAGCGGTCATGCCTGCATGGACCAAGGATGTTTGGAGCTTCCTACCTCGAGGTTATCTCAAAAGTGAAGACTCCGCAATGCTGACGCACATGTTCGCAACATTACGATGCCAACAACCGCTCTGAAAGCAAGTTCAATCTGCAGTCCTGAAACCTATTCAGCCGACCCTTCTCTCTGGCTTACCAAGATCGATCTCCAAAATTGGCTCAGAGATAACAAGACTGGAAACTCTTTGTGGAATAAGACCAACAGTCCGTCTGGTCTCGACTATGGCTATATCTTGAGGAATGTGACCGAAGCGACATTTAACATGGAATGGAGTGACTGCTGTGCCAATCAGACCTTTCAAGGCGCCGGCAGTGCAACTGTCGGATATTGGTCGAACGCGAATGGACCAATACTGACTTCCACCTGGATAGATGGGTATCCAGTCGAAGGTCACTATACACCTTACTATACTGAGGACAATAACCTCATCTCGCCACCCGAAGCCACAAAGAACCCAGTCTCTATAGTTGGGCCTTTAAAACCCGAGCTATTTGTTTGGCAAGAGCCTCCCAGAATGGCTGCCATCAGTTGTGAGCCACGAATCGAAGAGGCAGAGGCAACAATAACTGTCGAGATTGATACCGGTTTAATCAGAGATTACGAAATTACTGGCACGTTGCGCAACCCCACCGGTGCCTGGACGTATCCCTATACTCAAGAGAATCTGACGACGACAAAGTTCATCTGGCAATCTGACGACGATGATAAACAGGAGTATCAGGAGGCCTTCACCAGAGTCAATGCCAGGTAAGTCCATTGTGCCTTGAAATCGGTCGATATGACATCGGCTAACATAAGTGGAGTTGGGGTTATATCTTCCGTGATGCACTTATGAACTCGGGTCAACAAGACGACTGGTTTCGCTTCCAAGAACGAGGTCTAAACGTCGATCTGATGTCATATTCCATGTTGAGTCTCGTCAACAACGATGAGGAGGCACTACGGAGTCCCAACACACGCATGGACACAGCCGACAGAACCTTCGCCATCTTCTTCAAGCACTTTGCTTGCTTCAACGTTACGGAGTCCAAGGGAGGATATGTCTTTGTACCGAAAGACTTCAACTCACAAGATAGTCCCGATCTAGCCAACGCAACCCTCAGTACACCCGTCGAGGAACTACGCATGTCTCCAGCTGCTGCAATCTTGAGCATGTCAATTTTGGTGTTCTTGATCATCATCACGACTATCATGTATACCGCGAACCGCAAAGAATATAAAGCAATACCAAGAGATGTCAGTACTTTGGCTAGCATACTCGGCTGGGTCTACGCTAGTGACAGACTTCTGTCGTGGTCCGAGCAAGCACCACCTTCTCAGCCCTGGTATAGAGCCTTGTTCTCCAGACCTTCAACGTTCGCAGCGCATCAAAGAGCAAAGATGGGACCTTTCACAGATTCTCGTGGCATGAAGCGCTGGGGAATCGAGCTAGTCGATGACGACACCACAAAGAATACCCAAGTTAGCGAAGAGAATGATGCAAGGTATGGTGCAATCACGGCCGGCGAGTGGCTAGAGCTTAGCGAACCAAGACGCCCGAGCGCGATCGACAATAGAGATGATGGGGATCTAAGTGCTCGTGAGAAGCTACTGCAAGCCTCCGACACCGAGAATGAGACTGTTGGTGTTGCAAAAGAGTGCAGAAACGTGTCAGAGTCTGAGCCTGAGCCTGGGCCTGACGACAGGTTGAAGGGGTTGCAAGGACGCAGAAGGAAGTTCTCGGACTCAGACACGAGGAGTTCCCTTGCTCAAGCATGATCAACTTGGTGTCTGAACTAGATGTTGGTCAGCCACTCCTGCTTTCCAGAGCGCCTCGAGTCAGAGCACAGTGTATCTTTCAAAGTCTGAATCTCATTCTGAGTGAGACCGACCCGTTGCAGATATGGTTCGATCCCACCGTGTTTGGTTTGTATGTGTTGTTCCAGGCAGTTGACAAAGGGGAGGAAAGCTTCCACAAAAGCGTCATTGGAAACTCCCAACGCTCTGTTATCCTCGAGTCGTTCTTGTTTGAGATAAGCCAGTTCCTCGTAAGTCTTCATGTAATCGCGGTGTATGCTCTCTGGATCTGCGTCCGAGAGAAACATGACAAGACAAACGATTAGCGAAACAAGCTCGGAGCCATACTTGTTCAAGATCAAAATAGGGTATGATGATGGATTCGTCAATACCTTGAAGATAGCCTTAATCTGTGGATGTGAGTGGTCGATGATGATCTCGGGCACAGTCATGCGATTCTTGGACAATTTCGAATTGATGTGTTTCTTCCACTTCTCAGTGCCGCTGGCTGGCGAGTAGGCAATCTCGGCAAATGCTTTCGCCTTGGACCAGAAGCCGATCTGACTCGTTACGTGTCGGCCGAACTGTGGACCAGCAAGACCAATATAGTGCAAATGGAGGCCAAGTATGCTCGTGCTGGCTATCTGATCAGGGTACTGCTGTGCATAGTCGAAATCGTTTTTGCCTGGCAACCCCACTGTAGAGATCATGGGCCATGGCTGCCTGAATAACTTTAGCAGAGTCTATGTGTACACTGAACCCAACATGTCTTACATGCCACGCAGATCTATCACTGATCGAATTCCATACTGCTCACGAAGAATGTCGAGATCTTCTCGGCTTGCATCATCTGGAACCCGTCATCAGCTATGACTCTCTTTTGAGAGGGGTCGAACAAGACAAACCAATATGTGCACTCCGATACAGAAGCCCTGGCTTGATGCTCTTAACAAATCTGGCAACGTCACGAAAGTTAAGAACAGTCGTCAGAGGTGGTACTTTTTCATCTTCGTAGTCGTTCATGTCAAAAGCTCTTTCGTGTGGTCAAGTCCAGTAGCAGCGACCTCGCTCTTATATATCTATGATACAGCAGCATCCTTCCGCGGAACCTATAGCAATGTTTCGTGGCTATGCGGGAACTTGATTGGCTCGAGAAGGTCTGACGATGTTCTTGCGGGAATAGAGCGGGTGTAACGGAAGGCAAGAACGCTGCCAAGCCTGGAACTCTGCTGAGTCAGCGTTGCGTTCATCCTGGCAGATCTCGGCGATTGACCCGCGAAGTGTCCACTCATAAACGACGACATCTTTCGTCTATCATGAGAAGCATTTTCTTTGGCGTGATGCCTTGTGGAATGTAACACTACTTGAGCGTGTCTTCGAGCGAGCCAAGCTGGACACAACCTCGACTTTGTTATCGAACCGACGATGCCCCTTACTAGATACCAAACCTGGTGGGTTTGTGCTGTGCCCACTGAGTCACATAAGAAGTCTCGTTCACATAGCCAAAAGTCATCACGTTGCAGGTAGGCCCTGAAATGTAGATGTCACTTCCTCGTATCACTGGAACGCTGTCTTCTACCTCTTACCCCTGAACATGACTTCGCAAGTTTCGCGCTCCAAAAGGATATACTGCAGTCGCACGATCGACTAAAGGGGTTAGGCGAAGAACGGGTTCGTTGTCTTGCTCAAGTATGACCGCAGCTTCTCGAGCTACAAGTTGCACGCGAATGTCATCGAGCGGGGTCGAGCCTGAACATATATCAGCATCTCGACCCTGCTTGTCCTTGATGCAATTCCTGATCTAACACAGCTTCTGGACTACGATTATGGCTCAACCACTCATGGAAAAGGCTACTGGTAAAGTCCCTTTCACAGTGCACATTCCTGATGCCGAACTCGAGCAACTTGACTTACTTCTTCGGTTGACACCCATCGCCGAACCCACCTATGAGACCAATCTACCTGATGGGGATCGCAAGTTCGGAATGCGACACGACTGGTTGATAAGGGCAGTAGAAGAGTGGAGGACGGCATTCGATTGGTGAGCTCTTGTCAGATTGAAGTAGGTGTCCCGCCTAATACGTTCATAAGGCGCAAGCATGAGAACCATATCAATACCTTCGATCACTTCCACATGAACATCATTGACGAGCTCGGCGACTTCCACGTCCATTTTGTTGCCATGTTCTCCAAAAGAGACGACGCAGTGCCTGTGATCTTGCTTCACGGCTGGCCTGGCAGCTTCTTGGAGTTTTTGCCCATGCTCGATAAGTTGCGCAAGAAGTTTGGCGCTGATGATTTGCCGTACCATCTTGTGGTGCCGTCATTGCCTGGCTATGCCTTCTCGAGTCCTCCTCCTCTTGACAAAGAACTTGGAATCCAGGATGTTGCGAGGTTGATGAATCAGCTGATGCTCGAGCTCGGCTTTGGAGCCGGATATCTGGTGCAAGGTGGCGATGTCGGAAGCAAAGTCGCCAGAGTGATGGCGGCAAAGCATGACGAATGCAAAGGTAAACATTCTGCTCTCTCATAGGTGGGGTATCGCTAATTTCTTCGCAGCAATCCATAGTGAGTCTCGGGAGACAACACGAAAGGCGTTGTTACACTAACATGCCAAGTCAATTTCTGTATCATGGAAGATGAACCCAAGCATCTCGGACACGACGTCACAGATGCCGAGCACAAAGGTCTCTGTAGAGCACGCGAGTTTCTGCAAAGCGGTAGCTCCTACGCTTTCCAACACGCTACTAAGCCTGGTACTATTGGGCTAGTGTTATCCAGCAACCCTATAGCTTTGCTGGCATGGTAGGTCAATTGTTTGTAGTAATCGTTTCTCGGATTTGTTGCTGATGTCTGACCAGGATTGGTGAAAAGTTCCTCGCCTGGACCGAGCAAGATCCACCTGTCTCTCTGATCTTAGAATCAGTCAGTCTGTATTGGCTTACGCGGTGTGCAGCTACATGTCTCTGGCCTTATCGTATCGTTAGTTAATCCTTCCAACTTGTATCTGCCTCTGCTCACGATCGTCCCTCGCAGTTCTACACCCCTGGTATCAACGGCAATCCACACAACATGTCTGAATACAAGATCCCTGACAACAAGCCGTTCGGATACTCTTACTATCCATATGAGTTGTACCCGGTCCCTAGAGCTTGGGCTGCTACGACTGGCAACTTGACCTTCTTCCGGGCTCATGACAAAGGAGGACATTTTGCCGCAATCGAACAGACAGAGACATTTTTGAATGACCTCGAGGAATTCGTGAAGGAAAATCGTACAGCTGTGCTGAGTCGAGCTCCGGAAGGCAATGCTGTCGTGTTACAGTAACTTTAGCCGAGCTTGGCATATGAACGTTTCCGATTACCTACTGATACTTTGATCATTTTGCATTGTTCGGGAATTTTGTCTGGCAAGTGTCCTCGCTCTGTTAAGTATGTGGCCCTCGAGACAGCAGGCTTTATGCTGTCAGACATCTAGCAATACTCGAGTACTCCTAGCCCAAAGGATCAATGTCCGAGATAGTCGATAAGCGCCGAGCACGGATGCCTTGTATATGCAGGTCAATATATGCCGCGATCAGTGCATGAATCCTTCTAATTCCTTCGCCCGTGTCGATCTTCATCGCTGTTCTTTACTCAAGCCCCAACTTTCTTTCTCCTCATTCGTACCGTAAACTGCTCATTCGAGACATCGCAGGTCATGCAGGGAGTCTACGATTTAGTCGTGATTGGAGCAGGCAAGTCTAACACAATTTACATGGTAGATGGGTATGCCAACTGAACCGTTGTAGGATGGTACGGTCTCGCCGTCGCCGCGACATATCTGCAAGTCCACCCTTCTGCTCACCTCCTCGTCCTTGAGGCACAATCTACTATCGGCGGAGTATGGAGTCAAGAGCGCCAATACCCAGACCTGAAGTCCAATAATATGCTTGGCACATATGAGTATCCGGACTTCCCTATGGACACCGAGACCTATGGCGTCAGAGCTGGTGAACATATTCCTGGACATGTCATCCATCGCTACCTCAGCGATTATGCAAAGAAGACTGGAGTGTTCTCACGTATCAAATTCGACGTTAAAGTACTGGAAGTCTGCAAGGCAAGCAGCGGTGAGACTTGGACGCTGGTGACCGACAGCGATGACTTGAACGATTTATCGACAAAGAAACTGGTCATAGCAACAGGTCTGACCTCTACACCTTTCATTCCCTCCTTCGCTGGATCAGAAGTTTTCGAGAAATCTGGCTTGCTCATCCATTCCCGCGATTTTCCTCAACACACTGAAGCACTCTTCTCCCGAAAGTCTGCGGTGACGGTCCTCGGTGGCTCAAAATCAGCCTGGGATGTTGCTTACGCTTGCGCAACCCGCGATGTTCCTGTCAACCTCGTCATCCGCTCTTCTGGCCAAGGGCCGACGTGGATGGCTCCACCCTACGTGACTCCCGTCAAGGCATGGTTGGAAAAACTTGTCCATCGCCGCTGCCTCACTTGGCTATCTCCATGTATCTGGGGCGACGAAGATGGCTTTTCCTCAGTCAGAAACTTCTTGCATGGCTCTTGGCTGGGCAGGAAAGTTGTAGATGCTTTTTGGTGGGTGCTCAGCACGGATGCGAGTGCATTGATGGGATATGACAAGCATCCTGAGACGGCCAAGTTGAAACCGTGGCACTCGGCCTTCTGGACTGGGAGTGGGCTGGGCATCCTGAACTTTGAAGGCGATTTCCTGGGATTGGTGAGGGAAGGCAAGGTTAAAGTGTATATTGCCGATGTGGTGAAATTGGGAGAAAGTACTGTATCGCTCAGCGACGGCACAGAATTGGCCACCGATGCAATTGTTTGCGCCACAGGCTGGAAAGCGCGACCGCCGATGAGATTCCTGCCTCAAGGATTGGATGCTGCACTTGGCCTTCCCACCAGTGAACCTTTGTCTTCCTCCTCGACCACCGACTTCGGAGCCGCAGATGAAGCGATTCTATCGCGCTTTCCTCGTCTACAGAAACAGCCTAACACGCCTATACCGGGTGGCGACACCGCTGCCGACGCAACGTCCCAACCATTCACTCTCTACCGCTTCATGGCTCCCCCATCAACCATCCTCTCTGACCCTTCCATCGCCTTTGCAGGCATGATAACCACAATCTCCACGCCCCTCTGTGCTTCCCTCCAAGCCCTCTGGATAACCGCCTATCTCACTTCCTCCCTCTCCCGCGTTCCTTCCTCTCATTCTGATGCTCGAGAAACAGCCATCCTTCATTCGCGTTATGGACGATGGAGATATCCTTGCGGTTACGGAGGCAGATTTCCCGATTTCGTGTTTGACGCTGTGCCATATTTGGATATGCTGTTGAGGGACTTGGGCTTGGAGTACAGGAGAAAGGGAGGGTGGTTCAAAGAGGTGTTTGAGGCGTATGGGCCTGAGGATTATGCGGGTGTTGTCGAGGAGTGGATGGATAAGAAGAATCTGTAGATATGGGGTACAAACTGCATTCTGTATACCAAGTGCTGCAATGGGGATAGAATTCTAGCATGGATACAAAGTATTGATGTTGAGCGGCTTTGTGTAAAGCGGACGGTGGTCAGAATGTCATTCAACGAGCTCCCCTGATTGCCTTGATGCGTCCAGGAGAAGGTTATCATGATTCGATCATTGCAATGCAAGCTACTAGTTAGAATGAAAGGAGAGAACGAGCTCAAAAGGTAACCTTTATTACTGATTATAAAGATGGAAAGAACAGAAATCTATATGCCCAAGACAGAAACCAACAGAACAGCTATACATGAACAAAAGAAAGAACCTAAGTCTCCTTGCCGAATGCAGGGAACGCCTTACCCTTGGAACTATCGCAAGGGAACATGACAATATCCGGGTTCATACTACCAGAATTGCTGTTGGCTGTACTCTGCAAGATCTGCGCACCATCGGGAGCCAGCATAGTGAACTGCAAGCCACCGATACCACCTCCATTCGCGAACCACAAACGCACAGGTGTATATGTGTTGGCAGTCAGATAGAAGCCCAGGGTCGCGACTGTGGGCACACTCCAACTTTGGATCAGCTGAGCGTTGGCGCGACTGTAGCCGGAAAGCGCGTTGGGGCCAATCCAGAACAATGCCACGTCATCGGCGGAGGGAATGTTGATGTAGTAGTATCCAGTGCCGTGACCGGCGAAAATGTAGAAGACGTGGTTGAGAGCGATGGTGGAGAGTTGATTGTTGGTTTGCTTCTTGCCGTAGACGGTGGCACCGTTGGAAGCATCGTTGTACTCGGCAATGTACGAGACAGCGGTGGCCGTTGCCGTGGGTGAGCTGGTCTTGAGTTGTTCGGGCAGGAACGCTGGGTATGCCGAGGTAGCTTGGTAGCCGGGAACTGGGTTACTGTAGAAGCCAACTGCGGCACCCTTGTTACCGCAGGTGGTGACTGGGGTAGGGTAAATGATTGAGACAGTGCCGGTGAAGCCGTTGGTAGGCGTGATCGTCTGTGTTGAGATGGTGGTTGCGGTGCCTTGATCGGCTGTGACTGTGACATAGGTCGTGGTTGTTGCCGCTGGAACTTGACCTGAAGTCTTGACAAGAACGGTTCCAGCAAGACCATTGATCGTGGTAACAGTCGTGCTTCCAGGGCCGGCCCAAACAGTAGTGCTAGTGGTGTAGCTTACTGTACCAGGGACGGTGTAAGCATTGAAACCAGCGTATGAAGGCAGCCAAGCCATGTCAACATTGTAGTTGTTCAACTGAGGGGTACGAGAAGTACCAGCCAAGTTCTTGAAGTAACAAGTGTTGCCGAGGTAGGCAAAACCAGAACATCCAGGATAAGCGCCACTATCGCAGATAGCGAAGCACGAGTAGAAGTCAGGAGTGGTCTGGTTGCCGATATCAGCTGCATATTGAACATCATATCCACATCCAAGAGTGTACGTGACACCGTTGTAGTCCACGTAAGAATCACCAGCATTTCCTAGCGCAGAGCAGGTAGCGTTTTTGCCAGTAGGCGCAGCAGTCCAGGTGACACTGGTCAGACCCTTGTCCTGAGGGTACAACGCATAGCCGTATGAGTTGGTTAGATTATACACGGTGCCGCTGTTGGTGTCCCTTGCTGTCCTGTAGTTGTCGTAGTTTGCTGCGTCGGACGTGCTGAAGAGGTAGCAGCCCATCAGCTGGGATTGTCCGTTCAGGGTAAGGTTGAAGACGTTGAAGTAGTTGCAAGGAGTGTAGGTCGAAGACTTGCTGCTTTGTGCATTAGCCTTGCTGTTGGCGGTGTATGTGTTGCACAAAGAACTGCATTGAGTCACATCGTAACTCGAGAAGTACTTCTGGGCCAGGTAAATGCTGGAGCTGTAAGCGACCGCATCAAGAGCATTGGGCCCCTGGAAAGTCGAGACTGATGCCGGCGCAGGGTTAAGGTTGTATCCGTTGGATCCTTGGATAACAACCATGAAGTCCTTGCGGTACTGTCCAATGTTGGTAGCTTGAGACGAGCTGACATAAGTGCCATAGAGTGCACAAGTAATCTGGGCAGCGCCGCTGGGGTTGGGACAAGAGTCGTCAGGGATGAATGTGGGAGTACGTTGGATGTAAATGTTAAAAGCATTGCAATCAGAGCGGGCATTGCAGTAAGCTGCACATGCACTGGGACTGTAAGAAGACAGCTGCTGGTAGCCAAGGTAGTTTGGTGCAAAGAGCCCGGCCAACTGGCCAGTGAAGCTGGTGCTGTATCCAGCAGGAGGGTACCATTGAGCTGCAGCAAGTCCGGCTAGAGTTGTGTCGACCAAGAACTGTGTAGGTGTGTCTGGATTGGAAACGTATGAGTACAGAATATTGTTGGGGTTACTGCAGGTTGTCGCAGTGGCACGCTTGACCTTAGTCGAGCTTGTCTTCTTGGTCGAAGTAGATGTCGATGCTTTGACGGAGGTTGACGTGACTTTTTTAGTTGAAGTGCTGGTCTTCGCAGTAGATGAGGAGCTCTTGGGCGACTTCAAGAACCCTGCAACATAGTTCTTGCCAGCGGCAATGGCGTTTCCAGCAGAGTTCTTGAGCCAGCAAGTTCCTGAAGTGCTACCATAATCGCCACCAACGTATGAGAATGCAACACAGCCAGAGGTAGCATCGCAGGCGGTCATGCAGTCAGCGTAGGAATTGGTGGCTGCTTTGTTTGTAAAGGATCCAACGTCGGTGTCAGAACTACACTTGATGGTGTAGACCTTGCCCTTGGAATCGGTAACATCCTTATTGTTGATCGCGGGGCATAGATTACTGGCAGCAGCAGCAGACGAAGAAGTCTTCTGCGTCGACGAAGTGGATTGCTTGGTTGATGATGTTGCCTTCTTGGTGCTCAATGTCGTAGGCGGCTTGCTCGAGGAGGAAGCTTTGCTTGACGACTTGCTCGAAGCACTCTGTGTGGTCTTCGAAGACGTCGTGGCAGAGGACTTGGAAGTGCTGCTAGACTTGGCTGAGCTTGACGACTTTTTGGACGACGAGGCAGTCGAGGTTGACTGAACCATGGTCGCCGCATGCTGAGAGCTCAGAACCGAGACAATGGAAGACGCGACAGACGACGTCTTAACTGTTGAAGTCGAGGATCCAGTGTTGCTCGCTGACTTGAGTTGTGGCTTGGCCGAGTAGACTTTGCCAAAGTCAACATTTTGGGCTTCCACAAGCGTGGATAAGCCAGCCAAGAGTGGAAGAGCAGTGTCGATAAGACGCATCTTGGATGTCGTAGAGAGTCAGGGCGGTCGCTCTTTGACATGGCGCTGCATGGCGAAGCTGAGTTATATAGCATGACCGAGTATGGCTTGACCATGGCTTGACCAGAACGATCAAATGTTTCATCGAAGAGATTGATAGTGCAAGGCCGCTTCTACCGGTCTTGCTATTGTGGGCATTCGAACCAGTTCCTCGTATAGATCGTTGCGGAATGGTACCACTTGGCTGGGTGTTCGGTTGACTGGCGAAGCAAATCGAAGTCGAGCTCTAGAAGACCGTTGAATGGTGGCGTCAGTTTCCTATATATCACCGTTGAGCCCTGCACAACGTCCTACCTTTTGAAGACTGTCCACCTTACACTTGTGTCATCTCAAAGCTAATTCAAAGTCCCTCACCTCTCGCACCTACATATTCATGGTCTTTGTGCCGTTACTTGCTCTTGAAAAAGTGGCGTCCAAGCGAAGAGAACCAGGACGATGAGGTGGGTCTAAGCATTACCGCACTCAAATTCGAGATACGAACACAAAAAGGACTCGAACAATGAAACCTCCAGACAAAGTTCGTTCCCCAGGTTACCTGTCTTGAAAGACACCCCGCAAGGGACTTTGTCAAGAAAAAGGGACCGCTTTCGTCAAAGCCTAGAACATTGAAACCGTTTTGAGGTCTTACCTACAGTCCTTACTCGAATCCAGCATAAAACTGTCGCAGGATCATGGTCCTTGCTGTTCAACAACCGGACGGCACTTCGGCATAATGTGTTCTCCGGTTTTGCCAAAGCCCTAATTTATGCCATTTGAGATCTTTCTCGATGCATGTTCGGCATCACACCGTGCGAGCCGGATGGCA
Source organism: Aureobasidium sp. EXF-10727 (assembly GCA_023848595.1). Lineage (NCBI taxonomy): Eukaryota > Fungi > Ascomycota > Dothideomycetes > Dothideales > Saccotheciaceae > Aureobasidium > Aureobasidium sp. EXF-10727. Next base: position 174,215 of record SWBF01000044.1, read on the forward strand.
CAGAGATGCGATATATCCTAGACAGACTCCAGCAAATCTGCGTCCCTGGCTGGGGTACGCGTTGCTTCCGGGAGGCTTGTGTTCGTAACCTTGGTCTTTCTCCTTCTGCTTCTCGCACACATTCTCTGGCGCATCGGTGTCGCTCATGAGTGTAGTAAACAAAGCCATCTCGTCGGAGATTTGGCCCAGATGAGATGCCTTAGGAGACGTGTACGGTACGCGACGTGTCAGCCGGGCTCAATGGCGCGCTCAGTCGCAGGTCTCATTCACGTCGATGACCAAGGCTTGCAAGAACCATGTCGCAGACGGTCGCGAGAGACGAGGTTCGGATGCTGGAGGTATTGTCCATTGTTTCATGAGTTCAACTTGTAAGTTTGTCCTCGAGACAACCAAACACAAACGCCAAGATGCCTACCTATTCTCCCAAGTTGACCCGAAGAACAACCGAACCCCTTGGCGACGGTCGGTCAATGAGGCAACTGCGCCATAACTGAGCGGAATTCGGCACTGGTTTTGCTGACACCTGTAACCAGGGTCGAGGTCAGCATTTCGCGACAACCATGATACGGATTCCTCCATCTGGTATGCCTCGCGCTCGGTACGAACGGCACAACTCAGAGTGTCAGGTTTGTGCTATCTTGCATGAGAAAGAAGGTTGCGGGGAAGGTGGGCGATCCTCTGGGGGAAACCCCTTCCCTAAACAAGCTTTTGGCCCTTCACCTCATCGTGCTCTGCATGGGCTTTGAACGTCGAAGCAGCGCCAATGGTGTGTCTGAGATACATAGGTCGTTCAAACATATGTTACAGTTCTCATGTGCCACGCTCGCATACGGAGCGAGATATACCATTTCCTATAAGACTTCATGTATGATTGCTGGAGCTGACGGTTGTGTGGAACCGTGATGTAAGTGGACATAGGTCGATCAATCCTGCCTCATGAGCATAAAACCTCGCTGCTTCAGCCGACTTTCCAGTCCTCAATCAGCGAGAGCCCGCACAAAATTGTCTACACAAGCAATGTCGATTCTTCTACAGAGCAAGGATCAATCTCATACAGTGGGCCTGGGCCTGCTACTTGTCGTTATCACCGGAGTCTACCTTGTTCTCTCCTCTGTATTTCGATACTGGCGTCTCCGACATATACCTGGGCCACGACTTGCAGCATGGACGAATCTATGGCTCATGCGAAATATGAACGGCAAACAAAAGTTCTACGAAGTCAGGAAGACACTGCATCAGAAGTACGGACCTGTTCAACGATATGGACCCAATAGAGTCATGTTTAGTGACGTTTCTGCTGTGAACGCCGTACTTCCGACCTCGAACATCTTGCCAAAAGTCTGTTGATGAAATCGTGTCATGAACTCTCGATGTTTCTGACAAGCAATCACAGGCCGATAGCTATGCTCCTCTCAAGGCGTCCGTCAATGGCACAGAAGTTGCATCTTTCCTGGCTATCAATGATGACGAAAAGGCTGCACGATTAAAGCGCTTTCTGCATCCAACCTTTAGCCCGAATGGTGTCTTGCGATATGAGTCTCATGTCGACCATACAGTTTCCGAAATGGTAACACATCTAAGAAACATCGGACCAACAGTTGACCTTGCGCCTTGGTTCGGCTGGTTCGCCTTTGACACGATTACTCGCATCGGCTTCAGCGAGGATCAAGGATTCATGAGAGAACAAGAAGACATAGGTGGCGCCGGTAAGGCAGCTCAACAGAGGTTTGCCCATTGGATCTTCTACTGGACCATACCTTGGCTGGAAGCAATTTTGCACAAGAACTGGTATGTCACTCACCGCAAATCGGCAATCCAGTCAGGACTCGCAAAACTGGCTACACGAGTTGTCGCGAGCCGCAAAGCCAAGGGAGGTTTGGGAACCCACCATGATCTTCTTGATCTGTACATGGAGTCTGGCAAACAGGATCCGCAACTCTACACCCCGTCCACTATACTCGGTCTGACTATGACAACGATTCACGCCGGTGCAGAGACTACTGCCTACACTTCCGCTATATGTATGTACTGCATTCTCCGCGACAGACGAGTACACGACAAATTGAGAGAAGAGCTGGAGTCCGTGATGCCAAAGACAGAGGCAGACTGGGAGATCCCTGACACCCCCACCTTGCGCAAGCTACCCTACCTCGAAGCCTGCATCAAGGAGTCAGCACGCTTGAAGCCCTCGAACAACATCATGTCGGAACGTGTTGTCAACCGCGATGATGCTGTCATTGCCGGAGTCTCGATCCCAAAAGGTACAATAGTAGCTATCAACACCGCCGGACTCAACACAGATCCTAGTATCTGGGGCTCTGATGTCGAAGTGTTCAGACCAGAACGCTGGCTTGAGGCTTCTGAAGAACAAAGAGTATTGATGCATCGTGCCAATCTCACCTTTTCAGCGGGCAAGCGGATCTGTCTCGGTATGAACGTGGCTTGGATGGAGATGAAGAAGGTCATCCCAGCGTTGATCATGAACTTCGATGTGGGTTGCTTCATTCCTTATGCTTTGCCTATTGGTACACGAGTATCGCTGACTGGTCGTAGATTGAACTGGTCCACCCCGAGGAAGATCTGAAACAGACATCTGGTGTCTTTGGCGTCCCGGAAGAGATTCAAGTATACATTCGTCCTCGGGCGAAGGCCTGATTGATGTTCTCGTCTGATGGTAAGAGACATGATGGGTCTTGCAGGTATTCTCACATACTATGATCCAGGAGAGGCGACGCTTGAGCAGTTGTGTTGTAGGCCATCTCGTGTTTGGACATGTCAGCCGGAAGTTTATTGGCGTACTCGTAACGTGATAAGGCATCTAATCTTGCGTCTTCTCCAGGAGCTGCTCGAGATATGTTTGGCAGATCCTTGCTTGGAAGCTCTACGCAGTGGGGACATTACGACTCACTGATAATCGGATATATCTGACACGATAGCATTTCAATGAGAGATTGAGAAATTGATCACGTTCTTCATGTTGACTTGAATCTGTTGCAAGCAAAAACAAAGAGAATGTTGTTCCTGTGCCTTTTGCTCCGCCCCCCATGTCTGTCTTCTGCGCTGCGTCCTCTGTGATATTCAGGGCCTCTCCGCTCCATCATGCGCTTTACCATGCTTCCATGCGTTGATCGCCAATGCTTCCCTGCTGCGGGCAAATGCTGCCAACCAAAAACAAAACAAATTAAAACAAAGGAAAGTTGATAAAAGAAGAAAACAAAGAGCCAATCTCGAAAAAGGGGTTGGGTGGATTGGAGTAAGAAAAGGCTGATCTGACTCATGCTCTGCTTGTGTTGGGCGATGGACAAGATCATACCTGTGTCGATCTGTGTGCGTGTTCAATGCTTCCTGCCGTCGTGGACATAACCATGTTGAGCCAGACGACGTCGAATTCTTTGCTGTCTGAATCTATTGGCGTCACGAACATGGGTAGCGTTCTGCCAGTCGAATTGAGCATTTTCGTTTTTACGAGTGGAGTATGGTACCCACTCCCATTGGGTGCGGGCGGCGTTCAGAGGTAACTGGACGCCCAGAGGGGAGCGATGACCCGTCCTGAAATGCTCGTTGAGAGCCAGGGCTCCCGCGGGAATGCTAGCGTGACCACGGGGGGCTCTCACTGGCAAATTGCCAGGAGCTTGTGTGAGTGTCGCCTGTGACCTGGCGGGAGCTGCGGTGGGTGTCACCTGTGGCCTGGCGGCATTTCTGAGAGTCGTGGCCGTCTTTCTGGGCACAGTGATTATCTGAGGGGTAGTGACTGTATCAGAGTCCTCTTCCTCTTCGTCGTCGTCGTCAATGGGGTTGACGGAAGCCTTCTTGGAGACTCTCTCGGATCTTCTAAGCGTAGTTGCCTTCTTTGGAGTGGCGACGGTGGCACTCTCCTCTTCATCGTCTTCATCAATAACGTCGAGCACTGTCTTCTTGAGGGGTCTCTGGGACTTTCTGGACTCGGAGGCCTTGTGTGGAGTCGCAGTGGGGGGTCTGTCGTTGACGGGGACCTGCTTGCCTTCATCGTCGGAGCTCGAGGCGACCTTGCCCTTGTTGCGTCCGGGGTTGGTAGTTGCTGGTTCTGTAGACTTGGTCATGGCAGCAGGGGCCTGAAGACTCTTGATTGAGTTGAAGACAGCAGGATTGTGGTTGGGAGAAGTTTTGTTCCATGTGAAGGCTCGAAGGCTCATCATGCCGTCGGTGCCCTGACGAGTCAGGTAATCCTGGGCATTGCCGCCATACTTCAAGGTCATAAGAGCCGAAGCTGCCTCGCCGTCAGAAGAAGCGATGTGACGCTGAGCGGTGACATTGCGTCTCAAGCTGATTAAAGTAGAGGCGGCCTCAAGATCAGGAGCAGTGATGCCCTGGCGAGGCTTGCTGGTGTTGATGAGGTTGAGAGAACTCGAAAGGGGAGCGCCCGTGGCGGCGAAGATGCCATCTAGGGGCATGAGCCTGTGAGAGGCGGTGGTCGATGTGGGGATAGGTCTGTAAGTGCGGAGTGTGACCAACTCGTTTTGAGTGCGATCATCGATGTAGCCTTGGGAGGGACCGGTGTACTCCAAGTGGATCTTGATCATCGATACCTCGTACTGGAGGTCAGCATCGGCGGCGTTCTGAAGAGGGCCTTCGGCCTCAGGAGAAGGTAGAGTTTGGCCGATTGCTCCAGTGCTTGGTCCAGCAACAGGAACAGGAGCGAGTGGTCTTTGGAGGGATCTCTGATCATAAACCTTCAGAGCATCCTCATACAAGGATGCCTGCTCGGGCTCTGTCTCCCACATGTCGGCGAGCCGATCGTTGCGAAGCTGTTGAACTGCCTCAGGAGTCGATAGCTCCAGTTGAGTAGCCGTAGACTCGACTCTCCATGTCTCCCATCGCTTGCTCCAACCTTGTAAACGTCAACTTGGATCCATGATGGCATTCAGGAAACAAGTAAGAAACAGAGATAGAGAGGGAAAGGACGAAAAGGAGAGTGTGGGCTGACTGACCTTGCTTTCTTCTGAGGATAGGGTTGACACGCTGTGCCTGACGGACAGTGGCGCGAGAGGGGTCTTCGATAACAGCGTCCTCTTTCTGCTTCTGGACGCGCTTCGAGCGGCGAAGCTGGATGTTGTTGTTGGTCGAAGCGTCCATGGTTGACAATGAAGTCGAATTGCGCTGCATGATGTGTCAGTGATTGCGTGGGAAGGCGAGGGCCGAGTCGAGAGGTGCTCTCAGCGCGTCAGGGGTGAAAGATGCGCAAGAAATCGATGACACGTACCAGGACGGCGACACTGTAGAGAGACTGCTTAGATTTGAATGAGAAGGTAGATCTTACAGAAATGTGCGTGCTGAGGTGGATGCACTCGCGTTAAGAGGTGGATGTTTGGGTGGAAGTGAAGCAAGCTGCGGATAAACATATATTGGCGACGACGACATCACCAACCCAGTGCCAAGACATCACGAGCTAGTCCCTACGGACATCATAGATTGAGAAAGTTGAGAAAAGGTTGTTGGAGTCCAATACTATCATTAACAGATCATAACTTCTTCCACCACTCCCTAATGCTCACCTCAGGCTGCCATTCCATCTCTTCACCCTCTGACTCCCACAGGACCTGCATCAAGATCTTGCATACTGTGGGCCCGCGAAATCACAACATCATCTGTCTAAGCATGGATTGATCTGCCCCTGAAGTAATCAATGGCTCGTTGAGGCAAGCAGACGGGAGTGGCACCACATACGAACCTTGCAGCAGGAGTCTGCTTGGAGCTTAGAACTACGTCCTTTCTCCTACCATTCGTAGTAAAGTGCTATGCAGATAGAATAGGTACCATGATTTTGCAGAATAAGTCAATGGTTCGGTTTCCTGCTTGACTGATCTCTCAAAAGGCAGTCTCAATCGTTCAACATTGATTTTGCGTGTCATTACTCCCTTCGCTTCAGTGACTGCTTCTCTACTGAGAAGTGTATACAGACTCCTCGAGGAAGACCATGACTCGCCTATACCTGGTTCTGCATAACATGGCCTTGGGAACCAACAAGGCAACCCACAGGAAACAGGCGATAAATTATCTTCGATCGCAAAGTGCTCGAGTAGTTCAGAAATCACCGATTCATCTATCTCGGTTTTGTTCAAGGCTTTGCGTCCGGAACGCGTCGTTGATCAAGGACAATCTTCGGGCAAGCTTGTGGAGAACACAAAGGCTGAGGCGTCGAGAAACCTCAGTCCCTTTGTCGAGTGCTTTTCACATTGTCAGAGAACATGCAGAAACGCATCGATGACGTGCATTTTTATTCGAGCACTCTGTGCTACACTTTGTAAACCACTCAGGGGAAGGAGAGAACGAAACCTGCAGTGCGATAGTGGCGCTCATTTTCGGATCAGAGACGGAGCTTCAACGTCTCCTCCCCATTTGTCTCTCTGTCCTGTTGTACCCCTTTCCTCTTTGGTTCCTTCTTCTTTGTTCTTTTCTGTGCTTTGTCATGAGGGCAAGGTGATTCTGTAGAGCACATTCCTGTCAGTAAGCATATCTTCTTTGTTGGGACGTCTCTTTGATCTAACCTTGCTGTTTAGGCGCTTCCTTTCTCCCGGATAGTTGGAGCCAGCAGCCGGAACATTATTTCCTCGTGAAGAAATTCGTAATGGCGATCATCACGAGAGTTGGACGTCAAAGGCTGCTTGGACACCCCAGAGACGATGTGCGCTACAGCATGGTCAGTCTTGTTCGGTTCATATTGAATACCATCAGGAGGAGTGGAAGCTTACCTGGCTTCAGGTCTTTGACCTCGTCCTTGGGTTGGATGGGACCCGAGGTGGTCTGATGGTCGTTGACTGTGGACGGGGCAGCAGAGAGTGTTGATGTGATCATGGCCGAGGTTGCGGTGCCAGACTTGAGCGAGAAGTTGTTTTGGAGTGCAATGCCCATCAGGACCATGTCCTCTGCGATCTCCTGAGGTGTCAAGCCAGGCTTGGGGATTTTGGGTTCATCCGTTTTGGATCTGAGGATCTTTTTCATGAACTGTGCTTTGTTGTCCTCTGTGGGGAGGTTTACGTCGACCTTGGAGGACGGGATGATGCGTGTGCTCCTTCTGGGAGCAGGTGCAGGCTTGTCGCCCATGGTGGCTTATGTCTGGATGAAAACACATCAGCGACTGTGCATGAGAGAGGCTCGAGAAGAGAGCATACGCAAGGACCTACGTTTCTTCAGGATGCGTGAGCGTGCGTTGGACTGGATAGGAGAGTGTAGCGCAACTCACAGTTGTATTCTTGCTAACTACACGTGTTTAAACTCGACACGTGAGTGCGGTAGAGGTTGTTGTTGTTGTGGATTGGGAGAATTGGAAGGTCTCGGCAGAGGATGCAGCAACAACACGTCTCGAATTTTGGCTCGAGTTGGATATTGGAAGCCAAACATCACTTTTAGCCCTATTACAGTTCTTGAGTATAATCGTTGTGCTATTTGATCATTCTTTTGTTCTCAGTCTCTTCTATGAAACCAAAGACAACTTCTTCCTAGCGCGGGCAGAACAGTCAACAGGAGATGTGGGCGTTTCATCATTTCTTCTTCCATACGACACCCCTCTAATACGTAGCCATCAAGCAGAAGAGAAAGACGAAGAAGAAGGTTCAAGAAAGGAAAAAACGTGACTTGAGAATAAACACCCAAGAAAGAGAAAGAGAAAAGCGCAAAAAAAACGTGTCAAAGATCGCCCCTTGATCCAACTCCCTGGTCGATCACCAGGAGACCTTTCCCTTCCGTCAACTGCTAAGATCTGACGACAAGCCCTGTCGTGACCCCCGGAGCCTAGGGGAGGTAGTTCTTCTTGCGACGATCAACATCAAGACCCAGCAGAGTGAAAGCGTCCTGAATGACGCGTGAGCGCCAGTGGTTTGCACGCCAGATATCTCTTCTGTCGTGCCAGTTGAACTTCGACTTCATTCTTCGCTGGTAGGGCTTCCAGATAAATGTAGTCAAGGTTCTGTCAGTGGGCAGTTTGACGCCCAGGGGTGCGGGCTGACCCAACTTGAATGGCTCGTCCATGTCGAGGGCGCCAGGAGGGGAAGGGATAGTGGTGGTTTGAGCAGTGTTGCTGCTCTGAGGCATGGATGCAGAAGAGGCACCATTGGTGGCAGAGAGTTGAGTGTCTAGAGAGGAATCGGGAGTTGAGCGAACGAAGGGGATTGAGAAGGTAGGCGTGTCGGCGTCTGAGAGTGGTACAGCGCCTACGAATCGATGTTAGCCAATACTTTGTGGTTCCCTTCCAAGCCAAAGAGCCCAGGTCAGTAAACAAGAACTCACTGGACGGTTTGTTGAGCTTGTTGACGTTCATCTGCATGTCGAGCAGAGACTCGATGTGGTACACGTCGCTGGGGCTCAGGCCCTGGAGCCAGGCAGGGCGTCCGAGTGCTCGCAGAGCAGGCACAACACTCTTCTTCTTGGTTCTTGCCATCTCTGAGGAGCCGCTGAAGGGATATCAGTATGAGGCACTGCACACGTTGTATAAGACATACATCGAGTGGCGCAGGAGGTAAAGTTGTTGTATTAGAGGTCGCGGGTGGAGAATGTTATTGAAGGGGTCAGGTTGTCTTGTGAATGTGATTTCTCTTTTAGCTCGACTTGATTAGGCAAAACATGACGCGCGGAACATGGACGAAGAGTAAACATCTCGTCGAAGCCGTAGATCTTCACGTCGACAGGTCCGTCGCGCTGGACGTCGTCGTCGACTACATATATTAGCTAGCCATAAAATATAACAGACCCTTTACACTCTCCCGGTCTGCATCCTGGTTCCTATAACTTATGATTTGCTGCACAACCTTATAGGGGTACTTTGTGCGTTGCTCTTGATTCTGACTTTGTACTTCAACGATACTGACCTTGTTAATGACGATACCCTTTACATCGTGTAGATGTCGGCGGGCACTAGTAGACAAGTAGCGGATTGAAGTTGGAAAACGTACGGATATGGCCTCCAAGAAGTTTCGGCAACGACGGGTTTGTGATTAACAGGCGGCAATATGATTGTGATTGTATAGTCCAGACAAGGGTCCCTTCCATGTTAATAATAGATGCTCATTCTATGCTCAAGGCTGACGTACTCCGATAGAACCATACTTGATTGAGAGATCTACAGTAGCAAGCTCATGTCACCCGCAGTCCGTAGAACTCAATGCTGTTTGCAAAGTCTATACCCTCAGATACTGACTACGGTCGTTCGAATTCAATGGCATGTATTAAAATCTGGACAGGCGTTTCCACGTTGCATAATCCAAACTTGCTTGGTTTCAATTTGCTCCAGAGGGTGTTTTCGTGCATGTCAAAGCAATCCTATATCTTGATAGCATTCTCTGTTAAGCTGGGTTAGCATTACTGCCAGAACCCATGGCTGGATTCCTTGCAGAGCTCGAATATACTAGAATTTGATATATGCTGATGATAGTAATCATAGTATGTCTTGAGGACAGGGTCGCATGTATGGCAATTCTGCCGTTTCACCGCCTTGCAGTTGCACGTCAGGCGTCTCGAACTTCATCCCGACAACTCATCCATTGCTTCTCTTCACATCCATCAACAACGTACACAAACAACATACTAATAGCCACTTAATGCCGGTACGACAGTATTTCATGATGGCAGAACATACGAATGGCGTTGAATTGATGCCCAAATCCCGACAACCAATCTATGCTCCAACTATCGTGATCAATAGGTTGCCATTGCCCCAAGCAGGATTCTGTCCCATGACGGTGCCATCAGCTCTAGAACACGCATCCATGATCAAACCGGCACCACGAGCAACATCCTGGCTGTACACATATCAGCATCAAGTCGTTCCACCATACATCCTACGTGAAAACATACCAACGAGACGAAGCAATGTCAGAAGCAATCGGCTTTGTACTCATGCCCATAATGACAGTGTTTCCATATCTGCAAAACTGGACTGCAGATGCGGCGGCCTCACATGCCTGGTCTCCAAGGGCAGCGAGCTGGTTGATACACTGGACTGCCTCGTTGGTCTGGGTATCATCTGTGTCAGCAATCAAAGTCGTGGGTTTTCGATAGGGATACATACGTTTCCTCTGGTCCAACGGTTCCAGTTGTCATCTCTGCAATCGACGTCTGATCGTGCCTCGAGCGGGCTACGTAGGACTGCTGAACGAGGCTCGGCTGGTGCAGCTGCAACAAACGAAGTGGCGGCGAAGACGGCCATGACGGAAGCTGTAATGTTGACCATGATGGCGACTTGTGGTATGGTGTTTGATTGCAATGATCGAGTATACTGCTGAGACGAAGGAAAAAGTTCACCGACCTCCGAGGACTGAGCGGTCTTTATACCTTCGCCACGCACTACTACCCAGGTATTTCGCATTCGAAAATGCGTACAAGTGGGTCTTGAAGCTAAGTCCGATGTTGCACGCAATTAGAGCTGTATGCAATGTAACACTTGGAGCATCTGCTAATTCCTTCCTTAGTCCTTGGCGGATTGGCCATTGCATGATATAGTGTTCCAAGCCGCAAGGCCAAAATCACGAGTATAAGGCAAGTAAGAACAGTGGTTAATCATACAGAAGGATTGCGGGGAACTAACAAAAAATAGTCATTCTCAGGCACGCCGCCAAGCAATTTAATATATCCTCCTTTGACCTTCAAAACCCTCTCCTCTTCTTGTCAGTGGTATGGTCAGGCACCTCTGTAGGTGGAAGACCCTTGCCTGTGTCTGGTGAATCTAAACATGACCACTCTGCGTGCATTTAATCCGGGGCAACAACGTCAAGACCGCGCTCACGACTTTTCAGGCTCAAATTGCTGCTACCTGGCATTCGGGTACCAACATAAAAGCTCTGACTTTTTCATCCTTTCACATTGATATGAATCAATCCTTCTCGTGTTGATATCTAGAACGCAGGTCGTCCGAAGCGAGCATCCACAAAATGCCAATCACAGCAACTTGCGAAATGCCTTCCTCCAGGCTTGACCGGTCAGAGGGGGACCGAGATTCACAAGTTCAAGATCTAGGCAACCCTTCGCAGAGTGTGCATAGATACTCCTACTTGCAGGAAAATGCACGGTGCTTTGTTGATCAATGTTGCATCGCATACAAATTCGTCTTGGCTCTCGGATTGCCGCTAGTAATATCTTCACCTGTTCATTCTTCCGGTTCAACTCAACAAATGTCAGCGGTCAAGATCAATACCAACCATGGCATCTGAGTTCTTCACGTCTCGATACCAGCTCTCGTCAGCTGTGGATGCTTCATTGTCTGCCAATCACCTACCAGCATATCTTCCGTCCAGTAGCTCAAATGAAATACAAGTATGGTCGCGTGGTAAGGGAAAGACCCTGTGAATGAGTTCGTTTCCAAAACTCACACCAGGCCTACAAAAACATAAGTACAACTCTTACGAAGTTTTCGTTTTCTCTTTTTCCTCATTCAAGTTACTTCTTTTTGCAGAGTCTGGAAAACACTCGCAATCATACCTTAATTTCATAGCCATTGCAATCGTCACTTCAAGAGCCATCGCAGCTTTCTCACCGCAACCCTCCATCGCAACCAGCCTCTAGGCACCACCACCAACATCCACTACAATGCACGCTCCCACCACCATCCTCTTGACCACTCTCATCGTCCTCGCTACCGCAATCCCAACCTCAGCTCCAGAAACCCCCACCCCAGCTCCAGGAACCCCAACCTCAGCTCCAGGACCCCCCACCGCAACCCCAGGAACCGCCACCTCAGCCCCAAACCCCACTGGCAACACGACAACCTCAACTTTGACACGCACAACACCATCCATACAACCATACATACCCGAAGAATCTCCCAGTTGCAAGGAAAAAATCTGTTGTGGCAAGGGCGGACGGTGTTGGAGGGTTTGTCCGACTGATTTGCCTGTCAAGCCGCCTGGTCGTTGAAGAGGCCAGGTGAAGTTGGGTGAGAGATGCAAATATATCAGGGCAACTGTGAATCAGAAGTCAGGGGAGAAAAGCGCTTTGTGATAGCGTGATGGATTGAAACTTTTTGATTCAGCTATGAGTATTCCCGCGACTGTTAAAAAGCTAATTGAGCAATTCCCCTTGACATTCCTGCTCCATGTGCCAAGCACTCTTTTCTCTAGCTATGAAAGCGAACAATGCTTTCTGGAAGGAAGGGTTGTCCCCAGAGAGCCTCAAATCCCGAATCCTCTGTTGTAGGTGCACCAACGGCAGAATTGGGCCCGACATCCTTGACATCTGAACAAGAAATGGAACAGGAGATCACCACAATTGTCGCAGAAGTCCCTGGTACCGTAATGAACCCAATCGCCATGAAGGCATTCATCGACATTGACATCAGCAGGCCCTCTTTTCCGCTCGCGCTCGAGAAGAAGTTCCTCGTCCCACAGGTCGCAGGAACATTCTTTCCATTTTTCAGCGCACTGATAGCAGAACTCGTGCTTGCACCGGCAGGTCATGTGGTTGCTTCCAGTATGATGTTCCACGACCATGTGGCATTTCGAACATGTCTTCCAGCCTTTCTCTGCGGCTAAAGCTTCCAACTGGTTTTCAGCTTGTTGAAGTTCCTCCTGACAGTCTCCTGCGTGGCTTACACGAGTACAATCAACGCAAGTAGTTGTACCACACTCGATGCATCTGGCCTCTTTCCCTTCGATGCAGGTGCTCGAGATGAATGCGGAACAAGTCGCACAGTAGACTCTCTCCAAGGGAGGAGTATTCATCTCGACCTCCCTGATCGCGAGTTTTGCTTTGATGTCCTCGCGAAGAAGACGACGAACCTTGTCGAGAGGCATGTTGGTACCACAGCATTGAGGTGGCCAGAGTGTATCGTCGCGTAAACCTCTTTTGAAAAACCGATTGAGACAATTCTGGCAATAGACATGACCGCATGGATTGGTGTAAGTCATGCTACGTTGGCGTCTGCGACAACAGATCAAGCATTCGACATAAGCTGAATTACTCAGGTTGAGTCCAGCTTGTTGAGCAGGTGGAACCGGGTGTTTTGAAGGGTCTAATGGAACGATAGTGGGTGCCTCGAGCAAGGGAGTAGGATCAATGGTGGTTGAAAGATCAACAGTCACGGATTCGGTTGAGTCAGGCGGCGCGACAGTAGATTCAAGTGTCAGAGTGGGTCTCTTTGCGGGCTGATATTGGCCATTTTCTTCATCTGCTGGTCGTTTGAGACTCGCGGCACCTGGGATAGTACCTGTTGGTACACAAGCTTGGAGATTTGGGCTTGTGAGAGTTTCGTCGGCGACCTTGAGATGGGCATGAGTTCCAACGGGTGAGGACTTTGCCGCATAATCGACTGTACCCGAGGGGTCGACAGTAGAATCGGGTGTTAGACCTGATGTGCTCTCCGAGCGTTCCCAGACATTGATCGCTTGTTTCTTTGGAAGCGACTGATCGGCAGTGTCGAGGTGGCTCGAAGAACGCTTCACACCGGCTGACAATGGACTAGATCGGTAGGTAAGCATGGAGGGCGAAGACTCGACATTGGGCTGGTCTTACAATTGAAACAGAGCAGGTGAAGGCTCGATCTCAGACTCGCCCAAGGCTTTTTCGGAGCTCGGATGTTTAGCGAACACAAACTGGTGACCCTCCAATGGCTCACGCACGGATTCGTTTGGGTTTAATTCGTGGAAAAGAGGGCGCGCTTCCGTGTGGTTAGATTGCGTGGGAGCTCTCTGCTGACTTTCTTCCTTGGTAGCAGCCTGATCAGAGCGCATGTCGTCGATGTTTTGTTCTGCGCGGTGGGATTCTTGTTGATAGAGACGCGAAGATATGTCGGCGTCAGACTCAGTGTTACCGCCAGTGGTCGTGGTGGATGTGGTCCACATTGATGAGAAACCCTCCATTTGCAGACGTCGAATAGGTTTGCGTGTCTCGTCGTCGTCCATTTTGGTGACGGATGGAAGAGTGATCGACGTAGAAAGAGGAGTTGACGAGTGAGATCGGAGAAAATTCAGGAAGTGATGGCACGGCTTTGGAAGCGCAGTTGTCTCTCGAAAGAAGAAGTCGCAGTGGAGACTTTGCCTTTCAGTCACTACGTCAAGACTGTTTTTTACACACGAACAGGATGCCTTGCTATCTCCAAGATTCTCCTGGAGGCCGAAAGGCCGCCAACTCTGCACAAAAAAGTGACTGATAGACCGTCACGCTATCGTAAAGCACTCCAACTTTAGATATCTTTGCACACTTCTCACATACGCCCACTTTCCGACAAGGCAGGTACTTGATCTTCAGCTTTCTGCATGGCTCGCAGGTGGCACGGAGGTTGTTTTGTGAGCGGGCGTACTTACGAGTCTTCTTGGGCGCAGCGACTGCAAGCAGAGGGTTGTTGTTGGTGTGGGACATGCCTGCCCTCAAGCCAGTATCGATATCGCGTGGCCGGGTTAGAGGTAAGTGGAGCAACCATCAATCAATATATGAATCGAGCACTGGCAGCAAGTTATCGACAACCCGCAAAATTCGGTCGTATATACCATCTTGGAAGATATGCTTAAGCCGAGACTACAAGTGTTGCTCGCACTTATTATGCTCTTCCCTTAACCCATTACTCGAAGTACTGATCTCATCCTAATCGCTGCTAAGGTAATGCTTCAACCGAAACACCGTGATGTCGACAACTACCTATTCACGATGCGAGGATTGTGCAATCTTCTTCTGAGGCTCTTCCACAAGCCCTGTCGTGACTCTCGGAGTCTAGGTAAGGTAGTCTCTCTTGCGACGATCCTATATCCTGCTTTACACGCTCCCGACTCAGAAGAGCAGCGACTTTGCTCTAGTCCAATTCACCATGATAAGTGCACCTTGAGTTGAAGTTGCCATCTATAGAGACTTCAGTGGTAGACTTAGGTCTGTCGCTAGCATATAGCATATCCTTCCTGCCATGATTGCCGAAGGCTTGGAGTATGTGATCGGTGCTAGTGGTGCTGTTCAAAGTGTTGATGATATGGGTGTTGGAGCTTGAACACAAGTCGTTCACGACGGTGGTCTGAGGCTGAGGAAGATGGTCAATGTGAAGGCTGTTGCTGACATATTGTTCACGAAACTCTTCCGTGTTGTTGTGTTGGGAAGGCTCTGCATGATATTCGAAACGTTTGCCACGATTCGATGTGCACCGGTGTAAATTAATAGGGTATAGACACACCTTTTGTTTTCGTCGTACCACTCGATAATTGCGTCGCGAACATGTGTGGCATCCTGCCAATTGAAGTTGGCGTTTGAGACTTTGCGAGTAGAGTACACAATCCATTCCCATCTGGTACGAGCTGGGTTCAGAGGCAGCTGAGAACTGAGAGCTGAGCGAACTCCGGTCTTGAAGTGCTCGTTGAGAGCCAAGGTTCCGGCGGGAATGCCAGCGTGACCAGGAGGAGCCTTCACGGGCAGGTTAGCGGGAGCTGAGATGTCAACCAGGAGATGCCATGCGAATGGCAGGCTTCCAGCCTAGTCACCTCCACTTGCAGCGAGAGATGATTCAAGGCGTCCCAGGCCCGACTATATATGCTATCTACACCATACTGCGGCAGATGCGGTGGCGGCAATAGCCGCGAGAGAAGGAGTGATGTTGTTGCTGTGAGTGGACTCGTCAGTCAGTCTGCGTTCAATCAGGGAAACGGTGTCTACAGGGAGTGTCGCACAGCAAGTTCATCAAGTACATGCCTTCCTCGACGGTCATCTCGTTGTGGGCACCGAAAGAAACACTGAAGGAAAGGGCAGCTCCTCTTCGTAGAGGAAGGGCATGCCGAGCAGACTCTCCTCAGGGAAAGATGGGGTATTTGTAGGCCATCTCGGTGCTTGGTACGGGTTGAGATCAAGTGCAATTCCATGGCACAGACCTTTTGACCCAGCGTCAGGAAGGTGCCCCCCAGAGAGATAAGTCTCTGATCCAAGACTGCTGTTGGCCAAGTTGTTTATTCCGAGATTGTTTTCATTCTTGTCGAAAAAGTCATCGGCCTGTCTCGAGTTGATGGGGACGTTGTTCTTCTTGATGCGAGGTTTGGTGGCCTGCTTGCCTCCAAGGGATCTCGCTTCGTCAGTTGTCTTGGTGGCAGAAGTATTACGAGGTAGTCAGTCGATCTCCAACCTCATATATAGAAGCTTCCGAGATTGCGTCGTCTAAGATGGTATTGTGACAGTGACTGCCACGGGTGCTGGGAGTTGAAATTTGCTCCGAACATCTAGCGCTGCGGTGCTTCTCCAATTCGTGCTTGCTGGATGGAACCCGCGAAGCGGCCATGAAGTTAACCGCTCGCTGTCTGAGCTCTGAAATTTGTATACTTAATATAAATAGCGCTGTTCTGGTCTCAAATTCCGTCTGGGAAGGTTGTTCTATACGCCAGGGTCTACCTCTTGTCAGCAGAGTCAACAAATGCAGAAAAGATACTGATATTACCCTCCAAGCGACCAAACCACAGACTATTAATCTTCGCGGTGTAGCATTCCAGACGCCGCCAGAGGAGCTCAATCTCTTGGTTGACTAATGTCTCATGACAACTGAGGTCTTCCGACTTCATGACGGAATATACGTTCTTAGGAACATCAGTGCCTGATTCTACATCAAACCTCTCTCCAAGGTCATCTGGCTTCTTCTCGGTCATGGTGTGAGCAGGCCATGGTGGATAAGTATGGCCTTCGACGTATAAGACAAGCTTTGGGATCTCCAGAGTCAGAAGATGGCCAGGCTAAACAACAAAAGCGATCGACTCACATCTCAAACAGTATGGAATCCCAAACTGATCGGAAGATGTCGCCGACTTTATACCCTTCCTATGCAGCAAAATCAAAAGGCCATGCGTTCGGGATACCAAAGCCCGAAATACAAAGCATATACTCGACAAACACCACAATCAGATTCCACAATGGAAGAGCACTAAAGATGCAAGCAATGTTTTTCTCAAGAGTCTGATTGTGACTAAGATGTTCATCTTGTTGTCGATGGAGTTGCATGTTTCAACAGGATACTGGAAAGCAAACATTCGTCTTAGAAAGGCAATGCCGCTTTCGACATGGGAGCAAAGAAGCTTCTGTAAGCTGAGAGCAAAGAGTTTGAATTTCTCTCCTCCGGTGTACAATAACACGTTCCTCACAGTCTTCGCTTTTGAAGACTGCGACTGCGAAAGAAATACACCGATCATCTGCCATGATCGTCTCTATCAAACCTGAACCTTGACCACCGCAACCTCGAGAGAAGAAAATCCTCTCATCACATAAGTCGACAATCCAGCAGTCAGAAGATTCAAACCATAATCGTCCACCGTATTCCAGTGAACAGATGAGTGGACCGATCGTTGATGCATCGGCCAACGTGGCAATGGCCGCGCAAATCATGGAGACCACTCAGAATCTTCACGACACTTGGCTTCGAGATGGGCACAGTAGACACGTAGAGCCTCGTAAACCTTTTCGCGGAGAGCGATGTCATCTGTGGTCAAGTAAAGAAGCTCGGCGTTGTCCATCTCGAGGATCATCCCAGTAATCTTGCAGGCAAACTCGGGTTGCTGTGCCTTGATCTTGGGGTAAAGGGCCTCACCGAGCATCTGCTTCTGCTCACTAGGAGTAGCAGCGTCGAAACCTACTCCAACGGCGGTAGAGGTGGAGAAGGCTTGGAAACTCGGTTGGAGAAAGCCATCTGGCTGAGGAGGTCCTCCAAAGGCACCGAGATGCTGACCATTGGTGCTAAAGATGGATCCAGTCGTAGCAGGGGCCATGCCGGGCTTCACAGATATGTTAGGCATCGCGGGCGTGTCGAATGTTCTATGCACCGCTGCAGCGGAAGCCCGGTATGTGTTAGACCTTGGTGCGCGCTTCCGTGCTCTGGGTCCAGTTGGATTGTCACGGTTGGGACCGCGAGCTTGCGCGCTTTTGTTACGCAAGGTCGGGCTTGACAACGACCTAGACGACTGGAGAAGATCTTCCAGTTTATCCCTTATTGTATCCTTCCGTTCAGGAAGACCAAGCTCACATTCAGGCTCCTTCTTGACGACGGCATCCGCCAGCTTCTTGGAGGGTGGAGCATCAGGGGTTGGAAGGTGGTCCGCAGAACGTTTGAGATCTGTTGTAGACGTTGCGGGCGGGCCAGTGGACACTGGAGATGAATTGCGGACCATCTTTTCGCGAGGAATTCTCAGCGCGTCCATCTTCTTACGGATCCTCTCTTTGCGCTCGATCTCTTCACGTGCTTCTTCCTCTTGTCTGTTATGAATCCAAGCTTCGCGCTTTTCTTGCATGAGCTTCTTCTGTCTCTCCCGCTCTTCCACATTTTGTGCAACTTGAGGGAGGCGGACGATGGGATGTGCGCGTATTGAAGGAAGACGTACAACAGGACAACCAGAAATTTGGGCCAGAGGGCGCGCGGATGTCGCAACAACAAGTGCAGGGGTTGAAGCTGCAGATGCAAACGGAGAAGGCGTGTCATGATGCGCGTAGACACGGCCGGGCTGATGAACATCGCCATGCTCAGTCAAGATAGCTGGATCCCCACCAGTGATTTGGAGAGAGCCTGGCGCCTCGTGGTCGGCGGCTTCTGCGGTGTCTTCGATCACACTGGTCTGATGGATCTCCTCGAGGTGGCGATCCAGCAAGTCCAGTTGACGACGGTAGACGCGTACAGTGGCGTCAATTTCGAAATTGTTGTCAGTGGGCGCAATCCATAGAGCTGTCAGATCTTCAGATTGCAGGCGCAGGATCAGACCGCGTGTGTCTTGGTTCATGATTGTGATTTGCGATGGTCAACGATGCAAGTTTGAGCGTGAAATCGAAGAACGACTGTATTGAAGGATGTTGGGTCAATGGAGCGGCGACGGAGAAGGCGCGGTGGCGTGGGTGTTGTGGATGTTGTGCCAAATCAGGAAGTTGCTGCCTCGCTCGTTATCCAACATGGTCAGTTGGCAGCTTCCTCAATGACTGTAGGCAATCATGCTGCGAGACCATCAACTATGCATCAACCTCTACCATCAGGTGTAGGTCAGTTCTACAATAGATTTCGATCTACCAACTCACCGAACACTTTGCAGCTACATCAGCCATCAGTCCATCATTTTCGATACAATGCCAATCCGGGCCAGCAAGCGCAGCTTTCATCAATAAACACTACCTGGCCGAAAGCGCAGCTGTCGTCAACATGATTCACAGTTGCTGCGTTCAGAAGATTAGGCTGATAACAGAGAAAAGACATTGAATTGGGTATGGACAAATGTGTATCTAGAAAGGCTCCTTCTCGTCGGTACGGGCCTATTGCACAAAAAGGTCAGCACTTTCGTCTTCGATGCGCACTCTCCAAGACTCACGGGGACAGCGCCGGCGCCGCCAAGTTCCCTATCGAGGCCACCGGGGAAGGTTCTGGGAACAGCGGGCTTGTCGGGGTAGTATTGACGGACAACGCCCATCAGGACGAAGACGGATGCGATAAAGGTGCCGAGGAGGACGGCACCGTGGCCGGGCTTGAAGTGGGTGTAAGGTTCGGTGGAGAAGAGTCCAAGAGTGTCGTTATCCTCGTGGACGGGCTCGCCGAAGTTGCGACGCTCCTGCTTGTCCCACCAGTCGCCGTAAGGGTCACGGAAGGCGCGCTTGATCGCTGGGGGGTTGACGTATCCACCGTTCTGTTTGGCCATTGTCAATGCGAGTCCTTGTCGGGCGTGGAATAGCTCTCTTCACACACCATGCCGGGGTCCTCGACGGACATCTCGCCAACAAAGTTCTCCCTGTTGGCATTGTTCTCGGAAGCGAAACGCAATTGTGTGAGGGTAGTGCGGGGAGCGACCGAGCGTACGGCGCTGGACAGC
The DNA here is from genome assembly GCA_023848595.1 of Aureobasidium sp. EXF-10727. Taxonomy (NCBI): domain Eukaryota; kingdom Fungi; phylum Ascomycota; class Dothideomycetes; order Dothideales; family Saccotheciaceae; genus Aureobasidium; species Aureobasidium sp. EXF-10727. The sequence goes on from SWBF01000044.1 coordinate 193,963, forward strand.
GGGCGTGCCGCGGCGAGTCTGCGGGAGAGCATCTGGCAGGTTGTCAATGGCTGGTCGAGACGAGAATCGGGAGTGAGCGTACGTTGTGGTGTGCGGTGACAGCAATCTTGAAGTCCCAAGCACGTCGAGCCGGTATGCGCGGTCATGGACCAGCCAGCTTCGGACGTCTTGGCAGGCGGAGCGGAACAGCGGGAGGTGGCCGGCAACTTCCACGTCTCCAGATTCGTGAGAGGAAACGCGCAACACGAACTTTTGTACAATCCGCGCCCCGTGACGTCTTTTGGCCAGTATCTCCCCAACGACGTCCGATATTGAAGTGTGGAAAACGGCATGATAATCTGTGCACTCTGAGCTTCCAGTGCTCCCATTTTTGAAGGCCGCTCGATTGGCGTTGATGGAGCAAGAGGGGCACGACGGCGTCACGCAACACGACGGCGCCCACCAAAGCCCCAGTCCGCCTCCGCCCGACATTCATCAAAAGACCCCAGAAGACGACAATATTCTCGTCGCCAACCACCATGTCGACGACGACACGCCTATGCTCGATGCACAGCTGACCGATACCCTCGAATCTGCCCCTGCCGAGGACAAGACTCTTTTCGACTCCGACTCCCCCCTCAGCTCCGAAGACGAGATTGAATTCGACGCGTCCGACCGTCCTTCGACACCGCCAGCTACCAACTCCAAGAAGCGCAAGCTCGCTGATCTCCAGTCTGCTTCCAGATCGCGATCTGCTTCGAAGCCTATCTCGCCGCCATGGAAGTCGTTCGCTGCCGATGGTCCCACCACAATCTTGGATAATGGAAAGAGAAGATCAGGCCGTGTCAATGCTCCAGCTCCCCCTGTCTTTGAAAAGGCGACTCCCAAGTCCAAAAAGCCGATCGCAAAGACTCCGGCCAGCAAAGCTTTGGCTTCGAAGAATGCTCAAACTACTCAACAGACAACCCAGCCTAAGCCAAAGGAGACTCCTGTGCCCAAGCGCGAGAAGACCCCGCCACGTCCGTCTCGTGTCTCTGCCCGAATCAAGAACCTCGAAACCTCGCCCGAAGTTGTCAAGAAAGAGGAGCCTGCTCCGCCGTCACAATCTCCACAAGCAAAACGCAAAGCCGGCCGTCCAGCCAAACCTGACCCTGAACCTTCGACCGACTCACAACCTCCTGCGTCATCCGAGCCAGCCGCTTCGACACCGCGCATCAAGCTTAAGCTCAAGCGACCGCAGTTTTCCTTCGTACCTCATCATCCGAGTCATGTTGTCAATCCACCACGTTTCCAATCTCTCGACGATATCATCGCCCACTATGACCAGAAGAGCAAGGATGCTGCTTATGAGAACAAGGATGACGACAGGTATCAAGGTCTTGAGCGTCGTGCGCCAGAAAGAATCGAGCAGGCACCCGAGGAGCGTGCTGAGAAGGAGGCTTTGGCACGTCTAAGAATTCTGGAAGCCGCTCAGCCAGGGGGACCTCTGAGCGAAGAAAAGAGTTCGCTGTACTTGCCAGACGACCAGAAAGAGCCAGCGCAACAATACAATCACTGGGATCATCTGTGGACTCATGGCGCCTTTCTGAGATCTCTAATGGAGAAGGAGAAGCGTGCGCACATGGAAAGTGCCAAAAGAGTTGCATATGCGTGTCTGGCAAAATGGAAAGAACGACAACCTCAGACCGAGGAAGAGAAAGAGAAGCAAGAGAATGAATGGTACAGACTTATTTACCGACAAACCGTCAAGGATGTTCAACGGAAATGGGAGCTTGTCGGTGCCGAGATTGATCGACGAAGGGCATTGCGTTACGAGGAAGAGCAACGGATTGAACGAGAACTCAAGATGCAGAGTATGTTGGAGAAATCAACAAATCTGCTGGATAAACGCCGCGCACTACTGGATTCTGGTCTGTCCGTGGATGGTGATGATGATGATGATGACGCCGACGACATTCGTCTCAGCGATGGTGCTTCCGCTGATGAAGTAGGATCAGATGTGTCGGGCCAGGATCCTGACGAAGATCACCGCATGACTTCATCCGAGTCTGAAGGCAGTGACGCCGAGGAAGGAGAGGATGATGATGTGAACCTATCTCCAGAAGCTCTTCGTCGGAAGTACAGCAACATACCAGACATACCGCAGGAACAGTCTGAGGACGACGCTAGCGATATGGACATTGATGAAGATCGAGACTCTAGCTCAGCAGACACCCCGAAAGTCAATCTTGATGAAGACGACGACGAAGCTGAGATTGATGACACGGACGACAACGACAAACCAATCCAGGAGGAGCGAGACTATTCCAAGATCCAGCTGGATGAGGTGGATGATGCCCTTCTTGATGACAGCGACGAATCTACCAACATGAGTGATGAAGACATGAGCGACGAGGGAGACGATGAAGAGGATGACGAAGAGGAAGATGAGAGTGAAAGTGAAGATGACGGTGGTCTCCTTGGCTTCTTTGGTGGACGCAAAGCTCTTGCGAAAGAGAATCAGACTACTCCAGGTGTTGAAGTGTCTGAAGAAGCCGAAGAGATGGTGGAGCGACAAGATGAAACACCTAGGGAAGATCTAGATCACGATCAGGACGTCCTCGCCAAAGTCATTAAGGGATCTGACGAACAAGTCGAGCTCGACCAGACGAACGGTGCTGATACTGAGCAATCTGATGCGGAGAATAACGGAGAACGCGATCTCGAGAACAGTAAACCTGCAGTTTCAGGGGACGTGCTCCAGGCAGATTCGACTACCTCTGCACAGCAAGAACATCCACAAGCTTTATCAGCCGATAACGATGCTGAGAAAGCTGTATCCCAGAACCTCCACGCTCACTCTCTTAGTCCTCATCACAACATGCAGTCAGCAGATTCGCATGCAGAAGACAGAAGCAGCCAAACGTCACCCAAGGACGACACCACTATCGAGCCTACCGAAGCCGAGTCGACCACTAGTGTTGATCTTGACGAGGCTGATAGGATGTCCGAGACTAGCGATACACCTCAGCCTGGAAAGTCGTCCAAGGTCAAGATCCCTTCTCTACTCAGAGGCACGCTGAGAGAATATCAGCATGAAGGTCTCGACTGGCTTGCCAAACTTTATGCCAACCAGACTAATGGTATCCTCGCCGATGAGATGGGCCTTGGAAAAACGATCCAGACCATTGCGCTCTTAGCTCATCTCGCGGAAGAACATCATATTTGGGGCCCTCATTTGATTGTCGTACCCACTTCGGTCATTCTCAATTGGGAGATGGAATTCAAAAAGTTCTTACCCGGCTTCAAGGTTTTGTCATACTACGGTTCTGTTGAGGAGAGAGCGCAAAAGCGCAAAGGCTGGAGTAACCCTGACATCTGGAACGTCGTCATCACTTCGTATCAACTCATCCTGAAGGATTTACCAGCCATCAGAGTTCCCGAATGGCATTACATGATTCTGGATGAAGCGCACAACATCAAGAACTTCAACTCTCAGCGTTATCAAGCCATGATCAGACTCAAAACACATGCTCGTCTCTTGCTGACCGGTACGCCTCTTCAAAACAGCATCATCGAGTTGTGGTCGCTTCTCACCTTCCTGACTGCTGGTCAAGACGGTCAAGGTATGGGTGATCTGGAAGAGTTTACAGAATGGTTCCGCAGGCCTGTTGATGAGATCTTCGTCGATGGTAAGAGCAAACTTGGCAACGAAGCGCAAGATATTGTCAACAAGCTACACCACTCGCTTCGCCCTTATCTTTTGCGTCGCCTCAAGTCTTCGGTCGAGAAACAGCTTCCTGGCAAATACGAACACACTGTGATTTGCAGATTGTCCAAACGACAACGTCAGCTCTACGATGCGTTCATGGGTCTCTCCGATACCAAGGCAAAGTTGACCTCTGGTAACATGATCAGTGTATCACAAGCATTGATGTCGCTGAGAAAGGTTTGCAACCACCCAGATCTTTTCGAAGAGCGTCCTATCGTCACTTCATACGCCATGAAAAAGCCCTACACACGTCAACCTCGGTCAATCGCAGCAGACTTTGAGATCAAGGACTTATTCCTGCGAAAGAAGATGCTCCTCGAAGACCCACACGAAGTGCTCGACCTGGACTTTTTGAGCCTCAATCTGACAAGTCGAGAGTCGAGGTCGAGGTATCATATTAGACGCAGCAGGCAGCTCAGAGCCAGTCGGGCTATGGATCAGATCGTGCGTAGAGAAGTTGAGAGACTGGGCGCCAGCTCGCTCGACAGCTCTTCTTTCACTTCCGTCATTGGCCAACAAAACCACAAGACTGCGATGGACAAGCTGAATCGCTTGCGTCAATGTGCTTTTCTAACAGAACAGCGAACAGAATTTGCGCCCGTCTATGGCACTGATCTCGTCGAGAAATGTACAACATACACAACTGATCGTCTGCGACAATCGCCCCCTCGAGATAGGGTTTTGCACTCCGAATGGTATCTCGACTCTTCTTCTCTGATTCACAACATGGTCAAGAGTGTGGAGCAGCGATCTGAGATGATGAATACTCTTATTCGCAAATTCGCATGCATCACTCCCAATGCTGTGGCTAACGACATTTTGCCATACATGGTTCCCCAGAACACCATCTACAACGTTCAATCAGTCTCCCAAACACCCGAGCCAGACGCCTTCCACGAGTCTCGTGTGCGTTTGTCCATCGCATTCCCAGACAAGCGCCTGCTTCAGTATGACTGCGGCAAGCTGCAACGGCTTGCAGACCTGCTTCGTGAGCTTCAGTCCCGCGGTTCTCGCGCCCTGATCTTCACACAGATGACGTCGGTCCTCGACATCCTCGAACAGTTCTTGAACATCCATGGATACCGCTACCTCCGTCTCGACGGCAGCACCAAGATTGAACAACGTCAAGACATGATGGAACGTTTCAATCGCGACACTCGCATCGATGTCTTTATCCTCTCGTCCCGCTCTGGAGGTGTTGGCATGAACTTGACTGGTGCCGATACAGTCATCTTCTACGATCTCGATTGGAATCCGCAGATGGACAAACAATGTCAAGATCGTGCTCATCGTATCGGACAAACCCGCGACGTCCACATCTACAAGTTTGTATCCGAACACACCATCGAAGTCAACATCCTGCGGAAATCCAATCAGAAACGTCTCCTCGACGAAGTCGTCATCCAAGAAGGAGAGTTCACCACCGACTACTTCAACGCTCCCGCCGCCACCGTGGACGACGAAGCCCTGGGAGACGCCTTTGCCGGCGCCGCGGTCGAACGCGTCTTTGGCAACAACGTCGGCGAACACAATGTCCAAAAAGTGCTCGAGGCGGTCGAAGACGCAGAAGACGTTGCCGCGGCCCACGCCCAGCAAAAGGAAGGCCAAGCCGACGACTTTGACTTTGACGCCGCGGGCAACAATGGCACTGCAACCCAAAGCAGAGACTCACGGACGCCGAAAACCAGTGTGCCGCCCACACCTGCTGAGCTTGATGATGCGATGGATGTGGATGAAGCTGGGGATGCAGAAGAAGAGGTTGGGCATGTGGACGCGTATATGCTTGGGTTCCTCGACTGGGCGCTCCAGGGCGTCAAGTATGTTCCTCCACCCGACAAGAGCAGGCGTGGAAGACTGGACAAGAATGGGAGGGATCGCAGTCATCGGCCGCGTGTACGGTAAGATTCAGTCGATCTTGTTTGTTTCTGACGTGTTTTTGCATAGCGATGGCTCTTTTTTTTTTTCTTGCCATACATCTCATTCGTTTTTTCCCCTATCACGGAAGCAATGAGGAATTTATGTTTTCTCGACTTTCTGTATTTGTACTTTTACCCATCATTATTTTGTTAGCATGGCTCTCAGAGCTCTTGTTTGGCATTTGAAAGAATTATAAATCCGATGTTACTATCATGACTTGTCATTTTACTATCACTTTGCCATTTTACTTATGGCTTTTGACATGTATCCAAGTCAATTACTTATGGCTTTTGACATGTACCAAAGTCAAAGACGAGGTTTCTTTCGCTTACAGACGCCAATGGTTTTTTTTGAATGACAACTGAGGGGTCATGTGCACTTGTCTTTGCACTGTTCTAGCCTACTAACTAGCACACATCGAACAAGGCGATCTTGGATCTTTTGACCTGTTTTTCTTTTGCCTTTGGGGCAAAACCCGGTTTGCTTTGATCTCTTCTGCAGTAGTTTTGAGACTTATTTTTTCTTTGATAAGGAAATAATGGAAACAGACCAAGCAAAAGTTTCTTTGTTTCCAAAGGGCGGTTTATGCCATTGTTTTTTTGTGTTTTCTATGTTAGCACTTGCTTGTTTGTTCGTGTTGTAACTGGGTATTATATCTAGATTTTTGTATTGCTAGATTATATATGTCTAAGTATACACCCGTGTAACATCTAGAGACTTGCATCCTAGTTAAGTCTATAACAAAAAGAAACAAGATTGGCTAAGGTATGCTTAGTCTACTTGCATTTGTCGCAGGCGTGATTCTGTCTAATGTGTTCTATACACATGTTCTTGCCCCATTGGTGGAAGAAGTTGTAGATGCGTTTGTGGATGCCATGAGGAGGATTGCCGAGGAAGCAGAGTAGATATATCCGATATAAAAATACATTACAAACCATAAAAGGTATAGCCGAAGAAACAATACATCTACCCATGACACACTGGGCGAGGGAACGCACCAAAAACAAAAAAAGAAATGCCTCGAGGGAGAATCGAACTCCCATCTAAGGATTACCCAAGCCATGCTTGGTCATATTGATGACCGATATGAGACCTTCGTACTAGCCGTTATACTATCGAGGCTTGATGAGTGACGGGGGCCGAATATTTTGGTCAATGTCATGAGAATTTCAGAGTGTTGTCCACGAGGAAAAAAAAGTCTTGGCATCCAGCCGAATTTTTCCACCACCCAAAAATCCAAGACAGCCTTGCCTACCACCACAACAAGGTCTCACTGGCCTCATGGCATGCTCTGCGAGCAAAAGAAGATGATGATCAGTACGGGGGTCGAACCCGCGACCTTGGCGTGCCTTATATCATGGGTGGATATTAGCACCACGCTCTAACCAACTGAGCTAACCGATCAGGTTGTTGGAGAGTGTATAGCCAGGAGAGTCTAACAGCAAGATTTCCAGGCCCTGAAGCAATACCACACTCATGGCTCCCTGGTTGTAGAATATGGCTGGCCGGTCACGGATCCAGATGCCGCGAGCAAATTTTTTTCCGAGCAGCAAAGCCGAGATTCCACCGCAACTTGGATGTGCAATGCAGCGAGAGTCGGCCACTGAATCCTGGAAGGAACAAGATGAGATTGATATTAGAGTGTTGATTCCTGGGAAAGGAAGAGGTTTGAAGGTGGCTCGGTATGCTTGCTCAGACAATTTGGCGATTGGCCATCCAAGCCGAGATGACCCTCTTGCCCTGCTCAAGGGTACTTGCTTGAGTATGCAAAGCACCTAGGACATCTTTCCTGGTGACATCCAAGTGTAGGTCTCTGCAAAGAGTCTCCAATTGGTCGGCTTGAACTCGAGGAACAATCTCGTCACCGGAGGCGACGACCATCAACACTTTTGGTGGGTGGGACGATTCGGCAATCTTGCGCAGAGCATCTTCACTATCCCACCAGCTGCGCAGGAATGGCCATAGGTGCTTGTAGGGTACCCACCAGTCTGGGTAGATGGCTGCAAGCATACTCTTAATGCTAACGAAAGGGGTCTCCAGCACGAGGCGGGATACTCGAGCAACAGCAGCGGTTCGTGGGGAACTCAAATGCTTCGATGCCGCGTATGCAGCAACTCCAGATCCAATGCTCTGACCCCAGAGTATCAATTCGGTGTCTTCAGGATCCTGGCCATAGTTCTGCAATGCCCAAGTCACAAAAGCCTGTGCATCCTTCTCGATACCTCTCTGGTGGGCACGTCCAGAGGAAGTCCAATACCCACGGTAAGACAATGCGAGCAAGGTCCAGTCATGTGGAGAGTCTTTTGCCGCAGCTCTGAGGATGTTTGACAGCATCGGTGTCCGAGGAGGGATGGATGCGCCGTTTCCTTGAAAGTAAAGCACAACAACTTGTTTGCGCTTGCCTTGCGAGGATACATCAAGGCGTTCAGGACTTGCGACGGCCACGGAGAGATTTGTCCCATCCAGGGATTTGATCTTTCTCTCCTCCCAAGACACTCCAGCCCATGTCTTTGAATAATCTTCCAGCTTCTCACGTCTTGAACCTGGAGGAAGAGATGGCATGTAGATGATTTTGTTCTGGAACAGGACCATGAGCAGACATTTGTGGATCCAGTGTCCTACGAGCAGGCCAACAAAGACACCAGGCACCAGTATAAAGGGCGAGACACCGGCAAAGATGGCTCGTCTTTGACCTTTCGAGACATGGCTACGTGTCAAAGGGTGGGAGCGTCGGAACGGAACAGCTTGTGCAGTGGTAAGCAATCCGCGTCTTGACTGCGTGCCCACCGCTTGTTTCAAATGCGGATATGGTCGAGCATGATGAGTGAACAAACAGCTCAATCTTGAGTTCATGTCAGCTGGCCAGAAACAGCAGAAGCTCAAGGGTCGAGAGAGCGTGACTTGGGAGAAACTGATGACGTCGATGCAGGCCAATCAAAACGCGTCCGCACCCCCCTCGCGTCCACCCTCTAGTTTCGCGTCTTGGAATGTTCAAGACCAGGTTTACTTTCTTGATCCTGTTTCGATCCATTGCGATGCGATTCTGTTTTGCTCACGTTGCATAACTTAGCCCATAAGTATTGATCATCCCGCTGTCACAAAGCCGAAGCGATTGGACGACGACGCTGTCAACATGACACGCATCAGCACGCGCTCGCAGCCCCAGTTATCCGAATCCTGGGCAGACATGGACGACTCGCAAACTGATGAAGATGGATTCCAACCACGTCTTCGTGAAGCATACTACAACACTCACAAATCTGGTGCCTTGCCCAACTCAGCAAAGACAACCGACTTGCACGAAAGCCCATCACAGAAGCAGGCCTCTTCCACCCGTCGCAAACGGAATGCTTCCCAGATAAGCCAATCATCAGAGTTCGTCATGCCTACGCCAGAATCCAGCGGATACCTTGAGACTCCTCCGACTAGAACGACGAGACAGTCCCCAAGGCCTGCCGTGAGAGCCTCAGCTATTCGCAAATCTGTGCCTGTCAAGCGTGCTGCTCCGGTCGTTCCATCACCCAGACGCAAGACTGCCAAGTCTACCACACAGGATGCTTCACCAGACTATGTTCAGCAAATATGGCGCAGTGCTGTTCTTCCTTTGCTCAAATATGTGCTGTCAGTCTTCTCTATTGCTGCAAATGCCCTCAAACCGATTCTTGGATACTCTTTGATTGTACTTCTGATGGCCGTTGGTATCGGTGTTGCAAAGACCATGGTGGTACATAGCGTCACCAACGCTCTATCACCACTGTGCAACATCCCAGGTGCTGGCTATCTCAATTTGCCCTTCTGTACCATTGGACATTCCGATGGACATCGAGGTCCCGTCGAATTCGACAAGCTGGTCATCACACAGTCCAATTTTGAGGACATCCTCGAGGCCTCCGTTCACCAAGCTGCTCTACCTCTGGCCATGAAGAACTCGGAACTGTCCATCCGCGACCTGCGAACAGTCGTCAGACACTCAAGCCTAGGCTCACGCAACGAGCTCGTCAACGAGTTCGACGGCTTCATCGAGACTGCCCGCCAAGCCAGCGACGGCCTCTCACAATTCAACTCGCGCATCTCCCGCGCCCTCGACGGCATCCTCTCTGCAAACCGCTGGACAATGAAAGTGCTGCAAGGCATCGAAGCCACCCCAGACCCCCAAGGCATCATCCCCCGCTTCCTCTCACAATACCTACCCGCTTTTTCCCTCGCCATCCCCCAACAAACCACCGAAGACGTCATCTACGACCAATACATCCGCCACACCGCCGAAGTCGAAGACCAAATCCAAGTCTGCATCCTCGAAGCAAATACCCTCCTGCAAGTCCTCGAAAACCTCGACGACCGCCTGCATCAAATCCAAGATATCGCCCACCGCGAAGACCTCAAAGTTGGTGACGCCAAAGCCGAACTCTTGGGCTTGCTCTGGACTAAACTCGGTGGCAATAGAGGACCCCTGGCAAAGCAAGAGCAACAGTTGGCTACTCTCAACGACGTGGGCAAGTATCGGAAGACGGCCATGCAACATGTCATTTCCACTCTTGTCAAACTCAAGGATATCGAGAATAATTTGAGTCAGCTGAGGGATGATGTTGCGGCGCCTACGGTGCTGGATAAGAAGAGGTTGCCGTTGGAGATGCATGTTGATTTGATTGCGTCTGCTGTTGATCGCTTGCAGATGGTTAGGGATGAAGGACGCAGGGAAAAGGAAAAGATGTTGCAGGGGACGTTACATCAGATCAATGAGCACGCTGCTCATAACAGGATTGGATGATTACAGTTCTTTGGTTATTGCCTTTCGAGGGAGTTTGGACATGGGCTTTTGAGATGGGCGTTTCTGAATCAGCTGGACACGTGGGCATCTTTTGGGTATGCTTTCTAGCATTTGGTTAATGATATAACGATACTCTTGGATAACCGATACTTTGTCCTTCAAATGTGACTATCCCTCCCAAGACAAAGGACGGGGCCGTGGAGACATACGTCTTCAGATACGATACGAAGAAGACAGGACTCTACACTTGCCTAGCTGCATGTTTAGCCCATGGCATCATGAACTCCGATTGCCACGATACTGGTATCACTGAAATATCACCACAAGGCAAAGAGTCGCAGCTTGAACAAGTAAACGAAAGTCACCGAAGCAGCAAAAAGACTTTATCGAAACAGAGAGAAAATGCAATTAAAAACGCTCAGAAAAGTTCGACGAAGCGGAAAGACAAGAAGATTACACGTGACGCTTTAAGACCCGAGGAGAAGAGGTCACGCAGTCTAGAACCCTGCACTGCGCAAAAGGGTTCAACAGCTCTAGAGAGGTCTCGTCTATATTGACCCACTGAGCAAGACCTCGACGGCGCCTTCCACGCTTCCGCCACTCATGCGTAGAGCGCGAACGTTGCGCTCAAACTCGTAGAAACCCATGGCGTTGAGTTGTTGGAGTTGAGTGGCGTATTGCTCCTCTGGCGGACGGCTGTCTTGCTGTTGTTGCGGTGCGCCGAAGCCGCCCATGCCTCCCATACCACCCATACCGCCTAGCGCTGCAAATGGATTCATGCCGCCAAAGGGGTTGGCGGCCGCTGCGTTGCCTTCGCTGCCGGCAGCGCTTGAGTTGTTGCCGCCGTACATGCCTTGCATCATGTTCATTGCTGAGCGCATCATCTCGGGGTTCTGCATCATTTGTTGGGCCATCTGTTGGATGGGATCTGAGCCACCACCTTGAGCGCCACCCATACCGCCGAACAGGCTTGCGAAAGGGTTTGCTTGTGCTTGGGAAGCGTTGGAGCCGGGAGTTTGACCTTGGGCGGGAGTTCCTTGACCGGCGGTGGGGACAGGAGGTGTGCCAGCCGGTGTTTGACCTTGAGCGGCACCAGGGTTGCCACCAAATAGAGCGGCGAAGGGGTTCGCGCCGCTTCCTGCGCCCGGGCCACCACCAAACATAGCAAAGGGGTTTGGCGGAGGCTGCTGGTTCTGCTGCTGTGTGTTTTGCGAGGTGGAGTCTGACTCGGAGGTGTCTGTTGCGCCGGGAGCAGGGAAGGCGCCGGCACCGCCCATGCCACCACCACCCATGCTTCTCTGCATGTTCATTTGCATTCGGATGAAATCGGGGTTCATGAGCATGCGACGAAGATCGGGGTTGTCGAACATTTGCTGGGCCATAGGGTTGTTACGGAGCATGGGATTGTTGCGCATCATGTTGATGACATCGGGGTTGTTCATGGCTTCGTTCATCTGCTGGGCAAAGGCTGGGTTCTCGAGCATTCGTAGAAGTTGATCCGGGTCTGGGGGCGCGCCCATCTGTACTGCTCGTCAGTGACTGTTTAAGCAATCGGAGTACTACAGCAACACTCACACCTCCGTCGGCGCCGAACATGTCAGCGCCGGGCAGCTGGTGGAAGCCAGCATAGCGAGCGCCCGTCAGTTGAGCCAGGGGGTTGTGTGCGCCAGTGCCGGCGGCGATGTTGGTAGGGACATTGGCAGCTGTGCCGGCTCCAACGACCGGGGTCGAACCTCCTTGGTTGGCAGGGTTCTGACGGTTGTTGCTCTCGGCTCCCTTGACCAGGTGGATCGTGTTGCCGTCCTTGATCTTGTAGCTCGCTAGCGTCTCGTGGTCCTTGAGCACACGACCAGAGTAGATCAGACGTTGGCGCTCGGTCGGAATGTCTGCAAAGTCTGACGTCGCCAGCTTCTCCTTCAGTTGGCTCACGGTAGAATTGGCTGTGATGGTGATGGCATATTTGGCATCGTTGGACGACTTGACCGTGAAGGTCAGCTGTTGCTCCGTCTCGTCCGACATGGCGATCGCTTGTGTGTGATCAAGTGTGGATGTGCCTTTGTCAAGTCGCTATGTGTTGTTGTTCTCAGGCGCAAGCGGGGTGAGTATGAATGTGCTGTCTATCAGTGAAGTCACAGTCACTTCCCTCTCCAAGACACGCCAACCCGCCGCTTAGAAGGCCGCAGAAGCCCAAGGACAATGACGTCCAGACCCTTGCCAAGCACGCACGATCGTGCGCGAGTCATGGACCGAGGCATCAATTCATCCTCCGCCTCCGCATTTCGGGTATTGTCCCTTGTCCTATCAACTGCATCTCTACGTCTATACAGCCATGCTTTGCTCCTGTTATCTCACTTGCTTCCTGATACTCGATAGTATACCGCAACCATGAGAGGCATTCAGGTCAAGGAATATGTTCAGGTAATGTCTTCTGCACACAGCTTCGAGGCTTCATAGCTGACAGACCATTAGGGTCCTCAAGACCTCAAGGTCACCGACCTTCCTGACCCGACTCCCAAACCCAACCAATATCTAATCGCCGTTCATGCCGCTGCCACAAACTTCTTCGACTTGCTTCAGATCCGTGGCAAGTACCAGCACCAACCGCCTTTACCATGGGTGTCTGGCGCCGAGTTCTCTGGTGTTGTTCTCAAGGCCCCACAGTCATTGCCAGGAGGAAAGAAGCCCACTTTCAAGGAGGGTGACAAGGTCTTTGGTGCATCCCAAGGTGCCTACGCCACCAAGGTCTGCGCTACCGAGGAACAATTGAGACCCATGCCCAAGGGATGGAGTTATTTCGAGAGTGCTGGCTTGATGGTTACCGCTCCTACCAGCTATGCTGGTCTGGTAACAAGAGCTGGCATCAAGAAAGGTAAGACCGCTGAGCTGGCATGTCTGCCATAAACCAGGGCTAACAAAATCAGGCGACTGGGTCTTGGTTCATGCTGCCGCTGGAGGTGTCGGTCTTGCCGCGGTCCAGATCGCAAAAGCTTTTGGAGCAACAGTAGTCGCTACAGCTGGCACACAGCACAAACTCGATGTTGCAAAGTCGTTCGGCGCAGACCATCTGGTCGATTACAGACAAAAGGACTGGCCGGACAAGGTCAAGAAGCTAACTCCTAAGGGTCGTGGTGTCGACATTGTCTATGATCCAGTCGGACTTATCGCTCAAAGCATGAAATGCACAGCTTGGAATGGACGACTGCTGGTCATTGGCTTTGCTGCAGGTGACATTGAGAAAATGGCGACCAACAGAATTCTTCTCAAGAACGTCAGCGTCATGGGCTTACATTGGGGTGCTTATGCTACCAACGAGCCAGAGATGATCGAGGTGGTGTGGAAAGGTCTGTTTGACCTGATGGACAGTGGCAAGTTCCGTGGAACCTGTTATACGGACAAGGACTTTGTCGGACTTGAGACGATTCCGGAGGCGCTGAAGGCACTTGGAGCGCGCGATACTTGGGGCAAGGTGGTTGTCAAGGTGCCGCAAGAAGGACAGAGCAAGTTGTAGATGGCAGGCGCCGGTCAGGCAGTCAACGCAAGCTTACTCCCTTTTCAAGTCGCACCTTCCTCAAGAGACGCGTCGAGGAAGCAGCCACTGCAACCTCGGAAATGTACGCGTCTCCCCTCCCAATGTCTAGTGTCAATCCTCCTCTTCCTCTGCACTACTTGATCCATCACTTCCAAACAAGCATGGCATCCCAGAGCAATCCTCAACACGCCCTCGACGATTCACAGCGCCGTGCCCTGCAACACCGCCTGCTCCTCGAAGAACAGCAGCGTCGCATCGAGTCTCGCAAGATGCTGGAAGCCTCGTACCGCGCTCCCATCTGCCCCTATTACAGTGTCCTCGGCCACTCGGATTGCTGGCATTGCCATCAGAATGGCAATGTCCAATCCTCAACATCGACAGACAACCTTTTGAGAAGTCTGGCTCGCCCTCAGTTTCAGGTAAGTCCTCCCTCGTGCTCAAAGTCACAATGTAGTCAAAGAGATGCACAGTTGCTTTCTGAACAAAGCGAAGCCCTCGGACAAAGTGTTTCACTCGGACATCTCCATGGCTATGCCTCTGTCTAGAAAACAACTGTGCATCTCTACAGCTGCTTTGGCACTGTCCTTAGGACACGAAGAGGTTCAAGTTCATGAGTGACTGATTGTTAACAGGCCACTCCTACTTCTGTCAAGACAGTAACGCCGTATCTCCTGTCTTCGGCCTCGACTGTCTCAACCATCCCTCTTAACGAAAACCAAGTCCACAACCAGGAGTCTTACCGCCAGCTCATTCCCGCCAAGTCTCGCGTGCCCGATCCTGCCCCAACTAAGGCTGCTGCTGTCGCTCCGCCTTCGCTACGCCCCGAGCCTAGGCCTGCTCCTCCACTTCCTTGGAGGGAGCTTCCCGTCGAAAAAGATTTCGTCAGCGTCTGCATTCCGCCCACTTTCACCCGCTTCTTGTATCTTCCTGTGGAGGTTCGCAAGCGCATCTACGTCTACCTCGTCCACAACCGTGAGTATGGCCTGTTGATGCCAAAAGACATGAGAGCCTATCACCAAGCCCCCATTACTCGTGTCAACCGTCAAATCCGCAACGAGTCTATCGACCTGGTCTACAAGGTGAATGCCTACGACGCCAAAAACCGCGAGCTCATCAAACACGGTCTCTCCTTCAAGGATCGTGTTGGAGATGACCGCTTGAAGCTCGTTCGCAACTGGGCATGGTACACAGCGAAACGCCACCTGAGCATCAACTTCTTTGCCGATGGCGAGGGGTACTCCTATCAGATCACCTACCAGGGTCCCCAAGGCAACGATGAGATCAATGCAGTGGCCAAAGAGAGAGCCCACCAAGTCTTCAACTACCTCAAGAAGCAAGGTTCCATCACTGGCTTCACATCCGAGCATGTAGGCGCCATTAGCGATATCGTGCTTCGCATCACTCCCAAGACCAAGGCAAAGACGGATGGGGAATCTAACAAGTAGGAGAAGAATGGTAGATGGTCGTTGAAGAGAAGAAGACATCACCTGCGGATGGTCTTTATGAAGAATATTATGAAGACATGGCTTATCTGCATGAATTATGGCTCATGGCTGGGGGACACTGACGACTCGATGGTCTCGATTTGTTTCAAGAACAACTTTGCATTCTTAAATCAACATACAACAACAGAGTAGCTGTATGACACAACTGAAGTTCGACGAGCATGCTTCTAATTTCGCGAAGACTGCCATGATTGATATTATCGACGGCTCTTATCGAGCGGAGTACTCTCGGCTCCGACATCGCACAACGTGGCAATGAACCGGCACCGGACCGGCTTTCCGACTTCCAGCTCTAAAACAAATTAAGGATGTGACGTCTGAGTAGAAAAACATTGGTCAGCGGCGATAGTTCATTCTCGGTGTCTATTCGCTATCTTTACGTGGTAGGGCGTGCAATATCAGGGTGAAACAGACAGGCAATTGAAAGGCCTGAACTCCGAAGTCGCTCGCAATCTAGCTATAAGGATCTCGAGACCTCCACCCATCAAGGTAAATAGGAAGCTCCAAAGTTTTTGATCTCACGCATATCGATCTTGACCTATATCGATTTCAACCCAATTCAAGGATCTGGACAACAATAGCAAGGACACACATTCACACTTTGATACGACACGAGTATCTCTCACAATGGCCATGACTGGAGCAAAGCGTTTGAGGGAGCTGATGAGCAAGGAGGACCATATCGTCGTGGCACCAGGTGTCTACGATGGTCTATCTGGTAGACTCGCTCTCGCCGCTGGTGCAGAATGTCTTTACATGGTAAGCATCACACACCCTACTCCTCGATCGGCTCTACTCTCCCCACCACGCCGCACTCTCAACCCCTCAAACACTAACATCTTTTCCCAAAACAGACAGGAGCAGGAACCAACATGTCCCGCCTCGGCACGGCAGACCTAGGCATCGCAACCCTCAACGACATGCTCTCCAACGCCTCGACCATCACCTCCCTCTCCCCCTCAACCCCCGTGATCGCCGACGCAGACACGGGCTACGGCGGCCCCATCATGGTCTCCCGCACCGTACGCCAGTACGCACTCGCCGGCGTCGCCGCCCTGCACATCGAAGACCAAGTCCAAGAAAAGCGGTGTGGACACTTGGTCGGCAAGCAATGCGTCAGCCGCGAAGTCTACTTTGCACGTCTGAGAGCAGCGGTAAAGACTCGCGACGAGATGGGCAGTGAGATGATGATTATTGCCCGCACGGACGCTAGAGCAGACATGGGGTTTGACGAGGCGGTTGCGCGGCTCAAGGGAGCCGTGGACTGCGGCGTCGATGCCCTCTTCCTCGAAGCCCTGCAAAGCACTGAGGAGTGCGAGAAGGCGGTCAAGATCTTTGCTCCTACGCCTGTGTTGCTGAATATGGTGCCCGGAGGCAAGACGCCGCAGATGGGTGTCAAGCAAGCCAAGCAGATTGGCTTCAAGCTCTACATCAACCCTACTTTGGGTTTGGAGGCTGTGGTTCGCCCGCTGCAAAAGGCGTACAAGATGTTGGTTGAGCAGGGTACTGATGAGTGTGAGCCCATTGGGCCCAAGGCGCTTTTCGAGATTTGCGGGTTGAATGAGGCCATGGCTTTTGATGAGAGTGTCGGCGGTGCTGCGTTTGGGTCAAAGTAGGTCGATTGTAGCAAAAAAAAGAAAAAGAAAGCTCATGTCGAGAAATTCATTTACCCTATCAAACACATACTCCAAGATCTCAAAGACGTGACTGACATACTTGCAACTGCGAGACTGGATAGGCTAGGGCTGTTTGACAATGCTTTCCTTTGACCAACCATCACCGTCCATTGTCCCAACAATGCATACTCCCACTTCTTTCACCCTTTCTCCCACCCCAACAAAGAGAATCATCAACTCCCCACCTTTGCACCCAACTTTCCCAAACCCCATATATCCCACCATCCACGCCTGCCAATCCCCCCATCCCATCCAACATCCAAACCCCAGTAACACCCACGATCAACATCACCACCAACCATGCTTTCCATCATCCTGCAACTCCTTCTTGTCTACCTAGTCGCCGCCCACACTCTACTTCACGCATATTTTCCTGATGACGCTGAGAGGATGATTGATGAGTTTTATTCGTTTGTCGGTGCGAGGTTGAGTGTTCCGGTCATGCAGATTGAGATTTTTGTCGGTGATGGCAGTGCTGGAGAAGCTCTTGAATTAGAGTAGAAAAAGGTAAGGGTATGCAGAAGGGAAAGTGTTGGAGGGGAGGGATGGTAAGTTGTTTTTTTTTTTTTTAAATTATTGTTTCTGGTAAGCAGTAATGCAGTTATTTTTTTTTTCTTTCCTCAGATAAGGTGTCTGGTTCTTTGTGTTTGTGAACTTGTCTTTTATCTATGCGTCTCCAAATGCTTATGAACTGCACCTTTCTCTTGGGATCTTCTCTAGCAAGAACAATTACACTTGACGTGATTGACCTTACTCTTATCTTTATCATTAGTATATTCATTAGCCTTATACTCTCGGTAATCAGCAGCTGTCCCACCGCTTTGCTTGTCGATATAATTAGCCCTATAGACTTTCTCCTCCTGATTATACAGATAACCATCTAGGAACATATCTTAATTCCTGCTTTTTTTGAGCTAAATCTCCTTAGAAATAACATTCTGCATCTCTATAGTTGGAAAAACTGCAAATCTTTGCAATGAAAATGAAGTCACTTTATTCCCCATCAGTAACGGAAAAGTAAGCAACGGGGGTCTACACCACTTCGTCCTATTCCCATCTCTGGCTACCAACTACAGTACCAATACTTCCCACCACACCACCGTCATGCGTTTCCATCCCCATGGACTCAACACTTGAAAGAAACACCATTCCCAAACACCATCGTTTTCAACCTTCAAAATCATAACTATAAAGTATTAGAGAATAGAAAGAAGAGAATGTTGTTCTAGGTAAAGAAAAGTTGATATTACGTAGAGCAGAGATGTGTTCCTTGCTTATAACAACATCCGGTACTCGGCCAAAATGTTGATAATCTATATCC